>CM034301.1:56667336-56995301 GCA_019925795.1 Dendrobium chrysotoxum
CTTTCAAAATGCAGAGACTTACACAGAACAAAAGACAAAAACATATAATCATTAGCAAGCAATTAAAATCATACAAATTTAAAAACTCTGCTAAATATGCTATCTCAATGAATGCATGATGAATGTAATGCTCATTTTTAGAATATTTAATATTTAAATTAAATGAACGATCATCTTAGAGAATTCAAAATTTTTGCACGTATTGATTAGTTGTTACTAACTGCTACTATAGCACTGAGACGACTAGCCAAAGATGGAAAGAGAAACCATTCCCCAGCGGAGTCGCCAGAAATCTGTGGGCTCCGAAAATTCGGCCCCGGCCTCCACCCGACTTGTTTACTTTCTTCGGGGGGAGTTTTAACGAACTAAGTTCTGGGGTAAATTTTGGAAGGCAGATGGGTTTGTAGATAAGACACTACCCAGAGATTTTGCCCTCATTTTGTGAGGACTTTATGATCTGAGTTCTGGTTTCCTATAGGCGCATGCCCCTATAGTTAATTACCCCTCCCACTAACGAGAGAGAACTTTCGATTAAGGCTAGTCGTCGATCAGATACGTATAGATACGTGCATCTGGCATATAGTAGCAGCAATGGGTTTAGGGTATTGGAAAATTGAGGGATTTGATATTTAAAATAGAAATTTTCACCGTCTTGCACTTAAAGCGAATTGTGGGGGAATGGATGATAGACGCGCCAATCAATTAAAATTTTATCGATTTGTGTGTTAACAATCTCGTTTGACGTGCATTTTGCCTCGTTTAACGTGCCAATTTTGTCGAGTATCAGAATTAGATAAATTGATAGTGCATTTAGTATATTACCGACGTTCCGGTCATAATGACGCAGTCCGTTTCGCGATCGGATGTCATTTGGTCGACACCGAGTGTTAATTTCCTTAAAATATGCGTTATCGTATTAGAACCCTCATCGGTCACGGCATAATTTTAGTTTGGACAAATTGACAGTCAATTTAGAGTATTGACAGTATTCTGGACGCAATGAGACAGTCCGTTCGTCGATCGGAGGTCATTTGGTCGACGCCGAGGGCTAAACTCCTTAGCATGCGCATTATTACCTTGTGATTTATATTTTTGCCTCGCAATTCATGTTGACCTTCTCGTAAGTCATTTAATTAAATCAAATTAAAATTCATTCTTAAGTATTTGGGATGTTCCGGAAGCAGTGGCGAAGTCCATTCGTCGATCGGAGATCATTAGGTCGACGACGAGGCCAATTTTTTTGAACTGCGCGCTGCTACATTTGAATCACTCCGGTCACACCGCCAATCTGAATGCTTCGAATTGGATAAACAAAATGTAGTTTTTAAAGGTTGAAACCATTCCAGAAGTAATGACACAGTCCGTTCGTCGATCAGAGATCGTTTGGTCGACGACGAGGCCAATTTTCCTTGAAATGCACGTTATCGCATCGCATTAGGATCGCTTTGATTTGCGTGCCGCCATCCCGATTGATCCAAATTAATTAAATAAAATGTAGATCTTTGATATTGACGACATTCCGGATGCAACCACATAATCCGTTCGTCGATCGGATATCGTTTGGTCGACGACGAGGCCAATTTTCCTTGAAATGCGCGTTATCTTATCGCATTAGGATCGCTTTGATTTGCGTGCCGCCACCCTGATTGATCCAAATTAATTAAATAAAATATAGATCTTTGATGTTGACGACGTTTCGGATGCAACCACATAATCCGTTCGTCGATCGGAGATCGTTTGGTCAACGACGAGGCCAATTTTCCTTGAAATGCGCGTTATCTTATCGCATTAGGGTCGCTTTGATTTGCGTGCCGCCACCCCGATTGATCCAAATTAATTAAATAAAATGTAGATCTTTGATGTTGACGACGTTCCGGATGAAACCACATAATCCGTTCGTCGATCGGAGATCGTTTGGTCGACGACGAGGCCAATTTTCCTTGAAATGCGCGTTATCTTATCGCATTAGGGTCGCTTTGATTTGCGTGCCGCCACCCCGATTGATCCAAATTAATTAAATAAAATGTAGATCTTTGATGTTGATGACGTTCCGGATGCAACCACATAATCCGTTCGTCGATCGGAGATCGTTTGGTCGACGACGATGCCAATTTTCCTTGAAATACGCGTCCTTGCATTATATTGGGCTCTCCTCGAGTACCATTTTCAATCGTTGATTATTTTTGCATAGCATGCGGATGCTTCTGAGTATATCAACCAAATTTTGCTCATCTTTGCCATAGGTTAGGACTACATCACCTTCACCAAATTGTTGATCTTGCGGGAACACGCAACAAAATCCAAAACAATTTTGTAGATATTTTGGTAGAACTATATAGCTTAGTCTTAAGATGGAATTGATAGGCTTCTGACTCAAGAGACTGCTTTCTAGAACTGTCCTCCAGTGTCTTATGATCAAATTCCTCTGCCCTTTCATCTTCGTAAGTATTTTGCAAGAGAGTTGTATTCCCCATACCACCATCCCCTGCTATAGATAGAAGAGATTTTTTTTTTTTGCACAAATCAATTCTATTAACAAAAACTTGATATTCCTCATTTGATCACTTCTCCAACATTGCACAATAAATTTTAATGTAACCCACATCCAAATTGAATCGTCTTTATCAACTTCATGATTTTTGGGGTAGCTGTAGGGGTCAACAATTATAAAATGATATATTTTTCTTCTAATTATGAATTTTATAATTGGTCTTGGGAAAAGATGATTGGCAGCCTCAAGAAAAAGAAAAGATCTATATGACCTCTCCATCATCAGGCGTTCTTCTAACTTCCAAACTCAGAGTTTGACCATTTTAGGGTTTAGGGTTAGGGGAAAGCCATTCTCTCATCCACCTACCTTATCAATTGGCTACCTTCTAAAGCTCTTCAATTTTGAACCCCCTAGGTCGTGCTTCTGAATCAATACCTCCACATAAGAATTCTTAACCACCAAAAATATTCACATGTGCTGATGCCTATGTTCACACGCATCAAACTACTTGTAGTAAACTATATTCTAAGACCATCAAATGTGTATTTGTTGGATATTCTACTACACATAAAGGCTATAAATGTTATTCCCTGTTATTAAGAAATCTGACTTGTTTGATGTCACCTTATCTGAGCATCAATAATTTTACTCCAATACTATTAACCAAGGATTTATGTGGAAATGCTTAGGAGATAAAGGAATTTCTTGACTTACAAAATTTTTCAATATTATTTTGAAGACTAAAAAGATGTTACATGAGTGAAAATTGAGTGTGTTGATTCTTGTTGCTAAGGATAAAGATGATGCAAAAGAGTGTATGAATTATAGAAGAATTAAGTTAATGCTCCATACTTTAAAACTATGGGAGAGTGTTATTGAGCATAGGTTACAACGTGATACTGATGTTTCTCAAAATCAATTTGGATTCAGGATGGGTAGGTCTACTATGAAAGCTATACATTTATTGAGAGGTTTGATGAGAAGTATAGAGAGAATAAGGAGGATCTACATATGATATTTATTGATTTAGAGAGCATTTGATAAAATTTCAAGAGAATTGCTCTGAAGAGTTCTAGAAAAAAAAAGGGGGGGTTAATAATGCTTATATTCAAGTCATTAAAGATATATATATAGGAGTTATTAATTGTGTTTAAACATAAGGTGGTTTGATCAAGTACTTTCCTATTTCAGTTGGACTACATCAAGGATTAGCTTTAAGCCCATATCTTTTTGCTTTAGTCATCAATTTTCTTACTAGACATTTGCAAGAGGATGCATCTTGGTGTATGTGTTTTGTTGATATATTCTTCTTGTTGATAAGACTAAAGAGGGAGTTGAAAGTAAACTTGAATTATGGATGTCAACCTTAGAGTCTAAAAGTTTTTGTTTGAGTAGATCTAAAATCTAATACATGGAGTACAATTTTAGTAATAATAGACCTAGTGGGGCGATAGTGATTTTGGATGATCAAGTCATTAATAAAAGTACATGTATTAGATATATCGGGTTTATTGTTAAAAGAAATGGTGAAATAGATTGGAATATTATTAGTAGAATTCAAGTTGGATGGTTGAAGTGGAGAAATGCATTGAGTCTATTGTTTGATAAAAAAAGTGCCCCTCAAAATTAAGAGAAAATTTTATAAGATGGTAATGATACTTGCAATGCTTTATAGCACATAATGTTAGTTATTAAAAGGGAAACATAAAATTAAGTTAAATATTGCAAAGATGAGGATCCTTTGCTGGATGAGTGGCTTCACTCTTAGAGATAGAATGTGAAACGAGTAGATATGTGAAAATTTTAGAGTAACTCTACTGGTATATAAGATTAGTGAGAGTCACCTTAGATGGTTTGGTCACATAAAAAGTTAACCTTTCGATGACCCGATTAGGAGAGTAGATGTATTATATTAGGCATGTGTTCTTAAGGGTAGAGGTTGACCTAAAAAGAGTTGGTTAGAAAATATTAGAAATGAGCTTTTTTATTATATTTAGATGAGAATTTGACATTTAACATGACAATGGAGAAAAAGGATTCGTGTAGCCGATCCCAAGTAATGGGATAAATGCTTGATTATGTTATTGTTATTGTACTATTAATCAAGTAGAAAAACTCAATAAAGAATGATAAAAATGGCGTGCACAAATTGCTTGAATTTTATTCCACCATTTGACTTATATTTATAATGTCATGCCCCAAGATCTAATTTGAAAGAATTTTTTCTTTTATATTTTATTATACAACGACCAGAGCTATTTAATATCATCTATCAGTAATAAACTGTGAAAATGAATTATACGATTCAAAATATCAATGTACATTTATATTTGTTACTCCAATAATTATATACATTACTCAGGAATTGTACAATCATATCATGTCTATCAAAATTCTGAGTATAAAAGAATAATTAAAACAAAAAAAGGAACTTGAACAATCCTTATCAATCTCTCACTCATGTTCGCTTGCCCTGACCTGAATTATTTAAATCATATAAAATGAGCTAAGTAGCCCATCAAGTCACACTAAAATCCTATTACTGAATTCAAAGCACTATAGAGAAGCAATATATATGTCGTCAGTTAATTCATAATAGTAACAGTCATATGCTCATGAATTTCTGTAGAAATAATAAAATTTATATATAGTAGCAGTAGAATCTATAAACAACAAAATAATACAGTACATAAGCCAACAAATTAATATAATGGAGGAATCAATAAATCAATATGGGTGTCAAATCAATAAAGCAATCATCATATCAATACTATCAATCAGTAAATAAATCATATAAAATAGTAAAAATAAAACCATCAATAAAGAACTGCTGTACTCAAATCAATGCAGTAAAATCATATAATGATGTAGATATGCTATCTAATTAGTCTATATCAATATCATATATATATCTTAATCACATGCTCAGTATAGCACAGGCCCAGTGTGTCACATACTTAGTATTAATAATCAATACAATGAATTCATAACAGTAATAATGAATCAGTAGTAGTATTAGTAATAGTTCAGGTAGAGTATCAATATCAGTATTGGACTAGTAAATCTAATGGCATTAATAGTGAATTAATGCTATAACAGTAATCTATATGAATCTGTAACATGCATTTTAGTGGTCACACTAAATAAGTAAGAAGTCCTAACTATTATGGTACTTTTCAATAAATTATTGGCTTAGTAAATAGAGTCGTCACTTTTTATCCATCAGTATAGTAATAACTCCTTATAACTCTCAATCATTGCTCTAAAATTATTGCATAGGATAACACCAAACTATAATATTTAAAGGAAAGCCCGTAAGCCCACCATCATAAACAAGTCAATCAATCTTTAGCCAACAGGTCAATCAGTCTTTACTAGTCTTTCACACACATTCCAATAAAAATAATAGCTACAAGCTATTATCCAATCACATACCAGTATTTATTCCCAATGTAAGCATTAATAATATGCTTAAATAAAATATCTACTGAATAAAAATGCATAGTTTCAACATAAAACTAAATTATAAAGGATTGTGTAAAATATCATTTCAAGACTTTAATACACTATTTTCAGAGTCCTGATTATTTTTATTTAATTAAAATCACACAAATTTTGAAGTACCCAATAAATTTTTTTTAAAATACTCAAAATATTCATAATATTAATCTCAATAACATATAAAAAATTGCACGGTGATGATTGGTTGAAAAAGATAGTTTTGAAAAGGATTAATTTTCTTTGGAAAATGCTGGATTTCTGGAATTTTAACATTTGAAATCGAACACTTATTATGAATGATATATCACATTGAAAGGTGAACATATCATTCCTTAATAGGTTCAGATTTCAAAACTTGATATTTATCCTTATTATTGTAATCAAACTCAAGGAGAAATAACATATAATCCTGAAGAATTAAAATGATGTTTAATCCAATATTCGACTACAATAATCTAGATAGAGATCATTAATTTCATAATTAAGGGTACGATTATAATTGATATATCTATCCAAAGAAAGAAGATATCAATCATTATCGATAGTTTGAATATGATAATGACGATTGCCATTTTTTTGTTTTGATTTCCCAAAGATAATTAATTAAGGGTTTTGAAAAATTGATTTTGAAAATCAGGTCTGGGTTTCTAAATCTCCTACGAGCGCAAGCCCTCGTAGTTAATTACATCGTAGGAAACTAGAAAATTTCCTACAAAAACTCTCGATTAAAATAGCGATACGAATTTTATTTAAAAATTCAAAGATTGATATCAAAGGAGGTTAAGGACTAGAATTTCAAATGGGAATGGTTCAAGGTTGAGCACTTATTTCTGGAGTCAAAGGAAGAAGTGTAGGAGGTGTCTTGAGATTTTGAATTACTTCAGAAACACCTCAAACTATCCTAAGTGTTGAGCTTGAATTAGATTGAAAGAGATTTAATGTTTAAGTTGTCAATTTTATTAGAAAGTGAGAATTAGATTCCCGAAAGGTTGAGGTCTTAGGATTGAAAATCTGCCTCAGATCCTAAGTCTAAAATGGGTATTGAAAATCAGTGACCCAGATCCTAGCTAATGCAATGCAGTCCTGGACTTACCCCGACCTAGATTGGAGAGCCAATTAAACCACCTAAACACTTTAAAATCATGTGTCCGGTCTTTTATGAAAGTGTGGTTAGAGACGTTGTTTAAGATATGTTTAGGGAAAGCGGGGCCAACATCTAGAGCAAATTCCTAATTGGCCCCTTAACATATGTTGGGTGAAATGCTTAAGCTAGAAATGTAATTAAGAATTAGACTCAATTTTAATTTATATCTATGCAATGCATGCTAGTTGACTCGATTAAATGCTTGAAATCAGAATGAAGCAATTTTAAAATTAGACTTAAAAATAAGTTTTATCCTAGAGATTGCACAACATCCCCTTGGACAGAACTACACCCTAATAGGTCAGGTGGTCTGTCAAAACCCGCAAGTGGGGAGGTGCCTAACACGGAAGAGAAAAGTCAATATGAATATATGAAAAACCCCCGGCGAGTCTGGGCTTACTTCTTAAAAGCGTTAGAGTTTCTATCTGAGCCTAAATATTTTAAATTTTAATTAAAGTAGAAATAGTTTTGACCGTACCCTCACGAGCCTCCGATCGGATTCCAGGCAAAATCAAAATCGGCATGCAATTATCGTCAAAAAACTACTAAAAGTATGTGGGTCCTTAATCGCAATCAATATCAAAAAATCAATATTAATCAAATTAATTAAATTAAAATTCAAATTGAAAGTCTATGTGGTAAGTACCACTTAATTATACAACCCAGGGTCTGCAGAAAAAGTAAAGTGACCGGGTACCACTGACTACAACCCGGATTATACTCCTAAGACTCAAGTGACTTTGAGAATTGGGATTCTTCTCGTTCTTCACTTCTTCGTCTTCTTGTAGCTCCTTGGATCGTCGGGTCCGGATATCCAAATGAAAAGAAACCCCCCCTGAATAGGGGTGTTATTTTTTCTCTTTGGATATTTAAAAGTCATCCTAATTTGGATCTCCAAATGGATAGGAACTCTCCCTTAAGGGATGTCCCTTCCTCTTTAGATTTCAAATTGGATGTTTAAACATCCCAATCTCAAAGTACTTAACATATTTACAACTCAAATACATTCAAATTACATTTGAATAAAAATTTAAAATCTAGACTCAACAACCTGCAGGGTTATCCTAATAATCATCAGTTAATATTAACATCCCAAGCAGTTAATATATTTGAAAATTAAAAATACTCAAACCAGTCACGCTTGACCATGCTCTTTAAATATTAAAGGGGGACTTAAGTATTCTGGAGCGCCTGCAGAAAATAACATTAATTTAAAGCTTAATTATTTGTTTGTCCCCTTTAGTTTTAAATGCACTGTGCGAGCATGGCCACCTACATAAGATTGAATTAGTACAGATCATTCCTAACTTAGGGGTAGATCTAACATACAATCCATCACATCACAGAGTGCAGTAAATAAATAAACAATCACATTAATTCTATTACTATCAAACAGCATGCAGCGAAAGCTCAAAAAACCCAGTACACAGCAGAAAAGTAAATACCGGCCTAGCCTAAGACTAGAGTTGGTTGTCCTAGAAAACCATCTAAAGTGTGTGTAAAGATTGTATGGGTTTGATATGTCCTGAATAGGATTATTTGGTTGAAATTGCTTGAGGTTCTGATTAGTTGAAAGGCTTAAGGGAGACTTTAATTAAAGTTTAAACCTTAATGATTTAAAATTTATTTTTAAAATTAATTTTAATTATTTGTTGGATACCACCTTTGTTTCACACTGAGGCCGTGAAGTTTATTTCATCTTCCTTAGGGCTAATTTAATAGCCTCGTAGGCCTAGGTTACCTAGTGGTACCCGGTATAATTAAGTGTTTTGAGTTTGATTAAGGTTTAAAGATTGATTAAATTTTAATTAGAGTTAGTTGTTTGCTGGTTTTAATATTGATTTAAGATTTTCTGGAATTTTTGATGATTTATTGAATTTTGGAATTTTTTGGATTATTTTAATCATTTAATTAAGGGGTCAAAAATTGACTTTTTAATTTAAAGTGTTTTCTAGAAGTTAATATTTTATTACAATACTAGACCTTAATATGATCAGTTAGATAGTAATTATGCTAAAATTAGATTTTTCTAGATTTTATTATGAAGGTTTGAAGTTTTGACTTGATTTTGAACTAAGTTTGACCAAAAGTTGACTTTTCCAAATTTGATTGATTTCTAGAAACTTAACATTTTTTATAAATATTAGACCTTAATATGAGTTATATGCCTTTGAGTTTGCTCAATTTAGAATTTATTTGAATTAGTTATGAGTTTTTGAAGTTTCGATAATTTATTGAATTTTTAAAATTAGTATAATTAAAGCCTTTTTTATGATTTGAATCCAAATGAGCTCCAAACTCCTTGAAATCACTTTCAAAGATCAAGAATGATCTAAGGAATGATTATCAAGAGTTTGAGAAATTTTTGCAATTTTTAATTATTTTTAATTTATTAAATTAATTAAATATTGAATTTCAATTAAACTTAAATTAAACTTAATTTTGGAGTCCAATCAAGAAGCTTTATTTTTTATTGATTAAGAGTTTAATTCTGGTCAGTTTGAGGTATTATATGTAATTTTTGAATTTTAATTTGATTTATTACAATTTCTGGAAGGTTTTAAGACGTAATTAAGGCTTAATTTTGATTTAATTAATTAAGGGGCTTAATGAATTCAAAATTCAGCAAGATATTTTCTATAAGCTGAGCATGTCACTAAGTTCAAATGTTCAAAGTTTCAAGTCAATAGGATGTGTATCCTAATTATTAAAAATTTTTCTAAGTTATCTAATCAAGTCTTTAATTATTATCCTTAATGACACTAGGTTTGAGTAGGTTCAAATCAAGGTTTTGCTAACCCTTAGATATAACATATACATGAACATGAATATGCATAAATACAATTAATTCCTAAGTCTAAGAGAGCCCTAAGACTAGGTGTTGGGTGCACCCTAAGCATGCAAAGGATTAAGATAACTCAAGTAATTAACAAAATTGATTAATGAATAATTAGAAAAATTATTCACTAATCATCCACATCAAATCTGTTCAAATAGCTCAATCCATGTTTAAAATTTCATAGGATCTCTCAAAACTTAAAGATTTAACGTATATGTAGTTTTAAAATAAATTTTAAAATAAGCATACACAAATATAAACCTATGTATATATTTTAAAATAAAATATTTTAAAATATTATCAAAATAAATTTTAAGGAGTTGAGAGATCCGCTGACCTTTTTTAAAATGATTTGAAAATAATTTTTAATTTTGAAAATATTTAAATTAATATTTAGTTAAATATTAATTAGATATTAAAGTAATTAAATAATTAAAATTAATTGAGACAAATTAAGTTTTTAATTTCCAAAATTAATTCCAGATTAAAATACTTAATTTTATAAAAAATTTAAAGTATTATATTAATTTTTATGATTTAGATTGAATTTTTAATGAATTTTTGAAGTTTAATATGATTAAACGAATTTTAAATTAATTTAAAATTAACTAATATTCAAAATATTTCGAAATTAATTTAAAATTAGTCTTAAATGTTTCTATAATTTTAAAGTTATTTAAAATTATTTTAATTTAATTTTAAATAAATATTGATTAAATATTTAAATAGTTAATTAATTAAAGATTGTTATTTATTTTTAAAGTATTTTAATTATTTTCTTATTTAAAAAAAAATTAACACTCAACATTTAAAATTATTTAAAATAGATTAATATTTTAAAATAATATTAATTTTAAATCAAATTAATTAATTCTATGAAAATTTTAATATATAATATTAATTTTTTAAAAAAATCAATTTTTTAATTAATTATTTAAACTCTGTTAATTAAAATTTATAAAAAAATAATTTAAAAAAATCAACGGACGTGGGATACGTGGCAGCCTTCCATTGGCTTGTTAAAACTGCGGCTAATGATTGCCGGCGGTGGCCAATAATTGCGCCGCCAACAATTTTTGCCAATGATTGCGGCGGCGCGGATAAAAATGCCGCGGAACTTATCCACATCAGGAGGGCTGGCGACCGTCTGATCCAGCTCTTTTTTGAATCAACGGGTTAGATTGAGCCGGACAGAGTGCGGAACCACTGGATCGGCCGTGCAGTCTAACTTAACAGCGGAACAACAAGATCTACACCGTTGATCAAAAGATCAACGGCCCAGATATTGCACAGTTCAAGTCTGCGAGCACCGAGCCCTAGAATGAATATTTTGGCTCATTCTCTCACACGAATGGACTAAATTAAGTGAAATTTTAACCCTAGGTTCCCCTAATGAACAGAAATGTTGTGGAGTAGGTTTGAACATTTTAAAATCACTTTCTAAGAAGCTAAATTTCTCTAAGTGATTTTATCTAGGGTTATAGATTATACCTCAGTTTAATGACGGATTAATCCGTTTAAGACAGCTCTAAACTTGTAGATTGTCCACGATTAATCCATCTTCAGAAACCTTGGCCTGAGAAGCTCTCTATCGCATGCTACATGCCTTGGACGGAAAATGTCTTTGCCTTGCCGAAGAGATCGTCGGCAACCACTTTGACCAGCTGGATTTGAATGGGGGTAGCTAGAATAGAGTCTAGAATACCCAAACAAAAAGAGTGGGGTTTGGAACTGCTTGAATGGAGAGATATCGTCTAGATAGAATCTCTTCTCCAAATGGGGATTTCCCCCTATTCAAATGTCCATGGGCCAATTGGATGGTCTTGATGGCTTTGGGAACTTACCCAGATATTGCCACATGTCCTCAAACAGTTATCAAGGCAAGAGGAATCAAAAGGATAATAGTACAAGAGGTGGAAGGCCATCTTGTCCTTGCAAGACCCATGCATTTGATCTAAACTGTTTGATCTCAAATCAAGGGTTATGAAGCAGCTCAAGAATGTTCTAGAGTACTTCTTAACAGCTGGAATAGGTTGGAGTAAAGGGAATAGGCTTGGACCAAGCTATTTGACCACTTAAGACCATTAGAAAAGCTTGTTGACTAGTTTGACTAGTCAACAGTCATTTTGACTGCTTAGGTGGCATGGTGAATTATCTTGAGCTGCTGGAGTGATTTAAAATGATATGGATTAGGTGGAGTTTGAGCTATGATGAGCTAAAAGGTAGTTTATCCATGCTTTAAAGCCATTTAGACCCCTTGTTGACTGTTTGACTGGTCAAACAGTCAACTTAGGCCTAGGTAGATATGGGGTAAAGCTTCAATGCTATTTGAAATGACTTGAAAGGGGTTTTGAGGCTTGTAAGTTAGAGTTTGAATACATAGGAGGGAATTTGACTTGGTCAAATGCATATGATTTGACTAGAGGTGATTTTTTTAAAAAAAAATTTAAGGCATTGAATGATTTAGGTTTGAGGATTTAGAAAGTTTCAAATGAGTACTAGAAGGAACTTGACCTAAATGGGTCTCATTTGATTGAACTTGAGCTAAGTTGACCAAGTCAACTTTTGACTGGGTCAAGGGTTCAGTCAATTTCAAACTATTGGGGGAAGTGCCCAAATGAATTTGGATAGGTTTGTAATTAATCTGAAGCTTAATTAAATATGATAAAGCTTAAGGGTTGAATTAGTCAACCTGAGTTGACTTGGTCAACCAGGTTGACCTAGGGTCTGGTTTTGGGTCCAACTAGTTCAGAATGACATTCTGAGTCTACTGGTAGTGGTCTCAAAGTTTGGGGAAGTCATTTGGTCAAAATGACCTGTTTGGGTCCTTAATGGGCCCTTAGGTCAACCAGGTGGGTCTAGGGTCTGGGAATGGGATCAACAGATTTAAAATGATATTTGGAGACCAATGGAGGTGGTCCCAAGGTCTGGAGAGGTCATTTGGTCAAAACGACCTATTTTGACTCTTAAGGGCCTGTTTGGTCAACTTGGTTGACTTGGTCAACTAGATTGACCCAGGTTCTGGGTTTGGATCCAACAGGTTTGGTTTGATATTTAAAACTTGCTGGAAGTTGTTGCATTTGATTTGGAGCTCATTTGGTCCAAAGTGACTATTCACACCCCATAGGGGTATTTTGGTCATTTTGACCCCTAGTCAACTGGGGGTCAAATTGAGTCCAACATAATATAGTTTAATGTTCAAGAGGTCAATATTAAAGTTCTGGATGTGGTCGGAAGCTTTGGAGAAAGCTCTAAGGTCAAGATCCACTGGGTGGCAGGTCCAGTGGCATAGGCTGTAAATATTTGAAGATTTTACAACCTTTGGATTTCAATTCAGTTTCTGACGTTAGAGACTTCAGAATGAGTTCAAATTTGGAGGGTTTCCCCTAGGGACATGTCATATCAGTATGCAACTGACAGACCTTGAATCAGAGGTCATTTGATAGGGTTTTGAAGTGTTCAAAGATTCACTGGAAAAGGCTTTCAGGACTTAGACCTTTAGCCTTGAGATTTGAATTAAAAGTTTGGATTTGAACTGGATTTTGGGTTTGAATGATTGGATTTGAATTATCCAAATTAATAGCAATCAATTGGATGACTTTATTGATTGGATATAGATTAAATTTGATGGGAGGTTAGATCAAATATTCCAGTGTGGGTTGAGCTGGAGATTGAATTGCTTAGGAATCTAGGCAAGTTTGAAACTTGAGTGGGTTTAAAGTATAGGTTTGATTAAGGTTTGAGTTGAATAAAAGTCTGGATTGATCTAAGATTTATGTTGGATCCTAGAGCTTGAAATTTGGAAGAATCCTAGGGTCTAAAATCTAAGAGGATTCTAGAGTCTAAGAAACCCTAAGGTCTAGGATCTAGAAGGATCTTAGGATCTAGAGTAGATCCTTAAGTCTGGATTCTAGGAAAATTCTAGGGTCTAGATAGTTCCTAAGATCTAGATGGATCTGATGGGATCCTAGGGTCTAGAGTAGATCCTAAGGTCAAAGAAGATCATATGATCTAGAGTCTGACAGAATCCTAGGGTCTAGAGTAGATCCTAGGGTTTGGAGTCTAGGAGGATCCTAGAGTTTAGATCAACTTGGAGTTTAATTGACTTGAGTTTAAAATTAATATGGAGTTAAGATTGATTTGAATCTGGATTGAGATTAAAGTCTGGATTGATTTAAGATCAAATTAATCCTAGGGTTAAGATTAATCCTAAGGATTAGAAAAATCCTAAGGTCTGGATTGGTCCTACTGACCTCATACAAAAATGAGGTCAACAAGTGAAAGTTTTATCAATGCAAAGTTATTCACATTTTTTGCTAACAAAAATAGAAATTTAACTGGTACTGTATGAGTACTGAGGCATTCGAACACCCAGCACTGAGGCGCTCAAATAGTAATATTTTTAAAATTTTTTTTGAAAATTCACTCCAGACCTTGAAGACTCATTCTATAATACACACAACCATTTTCAAGCTGTAAAAGACTTCAAATACATGTAAATGAATTCAAGACATTTAATTTTAAATCTTAATCTTTTTTTAATTTCTAATCTTTACTTTTTATATTTTTGAGTTATTATAATCTACCCACTTTAAAAAATGTCATCCCTGATATTTCTAATAAGGATTTGGGCACAAAATTGGTATAAAATAAATTTGTATGACAAAACTCAAAATTACTAAAATCTCAATAAGTCAAAAATTAATCTAAAGCTTATTAAAGGCTATCAAATCCTATCATATAAGCATATAATTCATTCAATCATATATCATTCACTTATGTAATAAAATACCATATCAGTCAATCTTTTAAAATAAATTTCTTACCAGTCAAACTCTCAAGTTGTTGTCGGTCTTCCAAATACTGCAAGTTGTACACTCATGACATCATTAAAGTAAGTGACGTCCGTGTTATCGGTACTATCAATCTAGGTGCAACAATGTCCGTTTGACTACTACGGGCAACTCTGTCATCAGGTCTATTTGTTAATCTTTCACTATAAGCTCTCGATCTGACATTCCTCTGTCCTGTCTACTTACTCTATCCTGCTCCAAAATCAACTCTTCCTTTTTGTGTACAATCCACTGCCTTGTGTCATTGTTGTCCACATCAAAGGTATTATCTTGTCAAAAGGTAACACTATCTCGAATGTCTTCTACCATAATAAATACATTTACTGTAGTTGCTGGTATATGCTACTGATCCAGATCCCCTCATATCAGTATATATTTTTTCTTCTCACTGACACTATCTCTATCCCTGCTTACTTCATCTCTGGTCCTCCTTATAGTACTATCATATATGGGGCCCAAATTGTACCTAATTGCCGATACTGTCAAATCAATCTCTATCAATCTAACTCGCTCCAAAAAAAATTTAGATCGCAAAAACACTAATAGATTTCTCAAATCCCTATTCAATCCTTGTAGAAACTTGTAACACTTTTCTTCAATGATAAGGATCAAATGAGGAGTATATATTGCCAATCTGGTGAATTCAGCTTTATATTGCATCAAAGTCTTTTGTCCCTACTATAGCTTAATGAAAGCTTTTTGTATATATCACTGTGCTGATGGAGGAACAAACCATATCTTAAATATTGTAATGAACTCATCCCAAGTGATCTTAGCATTTATCTTCCCCTAATTTTTTTCTCTTTGTTGTTCAATCCATCATCTCTCAGCCTCTCCTTCAAATAGAAACACAACCAATGGTACTTTTTAATTCTTTGGGCACTGCATGCTATTAAAGATCTTCTCTATCCTTAGCAACCAATCTTCTATAGCCTGTAGTCTTATAGCTCCTTTGAACAGTGGAGGCTTCAGCTTATGAAATATTTGTAAGTGCATGTCGCCTCTTCTACCTTGTTCCCAGATAGCTTACTATAAGTATCACGAATTACCTATGCTAGAACACTGGTTAGCTGCATAATAGTGACTGGAGGTATTGGAGCTACACTGTGATGCTCATTTAGTGCGTCTTGCTCTAGCAGATCCATTTCAACTATTCTCTTACACACTTATGTTTGATCTGAATAATTTATATATGTAATTAATTATGCATATAAAATAATGCCCCTTAATCTATGCATTCTATCCGACTCACAATCAATTTCTATAGTTCTGGTAACAATTTAATTCTTCCAACAACTATGCTCTTATACCAAGTTTGTCATGCCCCAAAATTAATTTGAAAGAAATTTTCTTTTATCTTTTATTATATAATAACCAGAGTTACTTGATATCATCTATCCATAATAAATAACAAAAATAAATTCTATAATTTAAAATATCAGTGTACATCTATATTTATTACTCTAAAAATTATATATAATACTCAAGAATTATATAATTATATCATATCTATCCAAATTTTGAGTATAAAAAAATAACTAAAATAAAAGAAAAGGAACCGGAGGAAACCTGATCATTCTCTCGCTCTTGCTCTCTTACCCTGATTTGAAATCATTTAAACTATATATAATGAGCTAAATAGCCCAACAAGTCATATTAAAATCCTATCACTAAATTCAAAGCATAGTATATAAGCAATATATATGTCGTCAGCCAATTCATAATAATAACAGTCATATAATCATGAATTTGTGTAGAAATAGTAAAACTCATATGTAGTAGTTATATAATCTATAAATAATAAAATAGTATAGTACGGAAACTAGCAAATCAGTATAGTTAAGGAATTAATAAACTGGTATGAGTGTCAAATACTATCAATCAGTGAAGTAATCATATAAAGCAGTAAAACTAAAGAATCGATAAAGTACTGTCGAACTTAGATCAATACAGTAAAATCTTATAACGATGTATATCACATGCTTAGTATATCATCTACCAGTATGTTAAATGCTCAGTATTGGTAATCAGTAAATTGAATCAATAATAGTAATATTAAATCAATAGTAGTATCAATAACAGTATCGGTGTCAATATCGACACCAATAAATCCAATAACAGTAACAGTAAATCAATGCTATAGTAGTAATTCGTATAGTAACAATGAATCTGTAACATGCATTTCAGTAGTCATACTAAATAAATAAGAAGTCCTAGCTATCAGGATATTTTTCAGTATCATATCAATATCAATAAACTATTAACTTAGTAAATAGAGTCATCACTCTTTGCCTATAGACATAATAATAACTCTTATAACTCTCAGTCGTTGCTCTTAAATTATTATATTGTTATATCAGATAACACCAAACTATAGTATTTAAAGAAAATTCTGTCGACCCATCATCTTGTATAAGTTAATCAATCTTTAACTAATGAGTCAATCAATTTTTACTTATCTTTCACACATATTTTAATAGAAGTAATAGTGATTAGTTATTACCCAATTAGATACTAGTATGCATTCCCAATTATTGTATTAACAATATTCTTAAATAAATTTTAACCAATGAGTCAACCAATTTTTACTTATCTTTCACACATATTTTAATAGAAGTAATAGTGATTAGTTATTACCCAATTAGATACTAGTATGCATTCCCAATGATTATATTAACAATATGCTTAAATAAAATACCTATTGAGTAAAATGTACAGTTTTAAAACACAACCAAATTATTAAGGATTATTTAAAATATCATTTCAAGACCTTAATTGTACTAAAGCACTATGTTTCAGATTCCTAGTTATTTTCTATTCAATAAAAATCACACAAATTCCAAAATATCCTATATAAATTTTTTAAAAAATACTCAAAATGTTCATAATCTCAATCTCAATAACATATAAAAAGCTATACAGTAAAAATTTTACCAGTGCAAAGCTATCCAATTTTTTTTGTTAACGGAATTAGAAATTTAATTAAAAAAATCTCAAAAATATCAAATTTTCAAAAACAAAGATAGATATAATGTGAAATACCTCGATCTGAATAATTTTTCAACTAACTTGATGGCTAAAAATGACCCAAAGCAGCTCAAATCATAGTTTCTCTTTCAAAAAACCTTCTCCCTCTCTCTTTACTTTGATTGGCTTGGCATTCAAATGAATTAGAATAGTGGTTTTTAAAATATATAAAAATGGAGATAATGGACTAGCACTGTGGTGCTTGTAAATATAGAGATCTGAGTGCTACAATGTTACTATTTGGCACCTGGTACTATAACAGCGTTGATGCGCTCGAACACTCAACACTGAGGTGCTCAAATGGTAATATTTTTCAAATTTTGCTAAAATTTGCTTCAGACTTATTCTAGAGCTCTCACAACCATTTTAAAGCTTTAATAGGACTTCCAAAGACATACAAATGAATTAAAAACATTCAATTTCAAATCTTACCATTCTTAATTTCTAATATGTACTTTTTATATTTTCAAGTTGTTATATATACAACCCTAGAAAAGTTACATAATAAGAAGATACATAATCAATAACTAACATTTAGTTATGCAATTAATTATAATAAAGTAGCTCACACAAATTGGTGAGGTAGCACCCATGAGCACATGGATTGATGAGGTGGCATACAAAGAGCAAATCTAGCCATAATATATAAAGGGTAATTAATATAATGTTAGTGGCATACTTTGAGGCCCCCTTCAAGTTGATGCAAAGAAGCATAAAATTACTTACAAGAAATAAATGTGTCTGCCTTAGAATAAGGCTAGTTGCTTAATTTGATTAAATTTCATCTATTCATATTACAAAATTTTATTTTAATATTTATATTAGTATATAGATAATTAATTGAAGCTAGTATTTTATGGGGCCTTTAAATTGATTTTTATCCAGTATGAATTTGTTGTACTTTTAAGGAATTTAGAATTTCATGTCACGTGCACAAACTGTAAGCAACTATTGTTTATTAAGAGATAAATATTCCCTTCTTTGCTGGTGGTGTTATCTTTGTTACTTATTTTAGGCTCCTAGATATCGTGTGAAAGCCGTAAATTTTTAAGATTTTTTTTGTTGACCTAGAGCAGTCAATAAGAGTCATTATAAGTCTAAATCATAAATCATTTTCGTTAGAATATTTATAATATTATTCTTTAATTATTTTATTTTTTTCATTGGGCACTATTGAAATTTCTTAAGAAATCGGTATCTATCGGTACAAGTGGGATTTTTAGGATCGTTAGATGTCTATTTTACAAACTGATTTTACCAGAATTTTTTAAATAAAATGAGCTAATTTATGAATATTTACTATAATTTTTGGAACCCCTAAAAATTTTTTTATGCATTTTCTAATTAAAAATTAATTATAATAATATTATTATATATTATTTAATAATAAAAAAATATCTAAAGCCATTATGAATTTATTTAAATGGCATTCATTTTTTTCAAAGCAGAGAAAGGCAACAGAGAAGGGTTTGGGAAAAATAAGAGAAAGAGAGGAGAAAGAGGGAGAAAACCTGATTTTAGGGGACTTCGGGCTATTTTCGTCCATTGGCCCAGTTGAAAATTTTGTTCATCTCGAGGTAAGTCACATTATGCCCATCTCAATTTTTAAAAAATATATAATTTTTAGTAAATTATTAGATTAAAATTTTGTATCCGTTAGTAAAAAATATAGATCGATAACTTTGCACAGGTAAAACTTTCACTGTGTAACTTTTTATATGTTATAGAGATTATGATTATGCATATTTTGTATATTTTTTAGAAATTTTATAACAGGGGTTTTAAAATTTAAGAAATTTTTATTGAATAGAAATTATCTGAATGTTAAAAAATAGTAGTGTAGTAGAATAAAAGTCTTAAGATATTATTTTACATATTTCTTGATAAATTTGATAATTTTTTGAAAATATATATTTTTGCCTAGTAGGATTAATTTTTATTGTCTATCATTATACAATACTGTGCAATTTCGATACATGCTCAATTACTCTTTAACTATTATAATGTGATGATATATATACATATGCGATTAAATTATATTTATTAGGAGTTATAAGGGGTTAGAATTCTCTGAGATTATGTCTGTGTAAGAGAATTACTGGGAGTTATTAAGGGCCAGAATCATTTGAGATTCTATTTGAGACAGAAATATTTGATATATTCTGGTGCTATAAACACAAATAAAAAAGGGAGTCATAAGGGGCCAAAATCTTTTGAGATTTTGCCTAGGTTTAGGAAATGTAATATGAACTACTCTGTGATATGAATTTTAATTTATTTACTTATTTAGTATTGTTATTTAAATCAGAGAATAATTATTATGCATTTATTACATCTCTCAGTATAGCAATTTATTTAAACTATATTTAACTACTTTTAAAGATTCAACAAAATATTTAATAAAAGAATATTTAAAAATTTAGATTAGTTTATGTGGCTTACTGAACTATTATAGCTCACTATGGTTTTGCTTCTGGTTTTCAAGATCTAGGAAGGGAAGGAGATTATGGACTAATAATTTAGGATTAAATATGAGGTTATAGATATTTTGCTATTTTAATTTTTATACAATCATGGCTAGTTAAATTTTTAATTCTGTAGCTTTTGCTTGTAGTCATATACTGTAGTGTAGATATTTATTTTGATGAAATAAAAAAAATATAGTGAATGAGTTTATTTTTTAGTATTTGGATGTTTTAGTAGCTCTATAGTCTGTAGTTTATTTCAATAAATATTGGCAGAAAATTTAAAATAATTCCAAAACTAGATCTTGGGATTTACCTGTCATAGCTCAACCCAATAGGACCCGCCCTGGTCGGGTTGGGTTATGATATATTGCATGTTGTTACTTCTAATTTCAATACTTAATTATTATTATGCATATGTTAATAAATCTTGATTAATGTTCATAGTAAATTAAACATATAGTATTGATACCTTTGTATTAATTTGTTGTTACAAATACTTATAATAAGTAGCTTTTATAGTAGTTATATAAATTTTCTTTTAGATTTTGATAGTTTTACTTTAGCAATTGTTTCCTTTAGCTCTCTTTTCATATGTTAGTGTTTCTACTTTGTTGATGTACTATCATTTGATTTGTATAAATAAAATAAAATCTTAGTTTTTTCTTACTTTATTTAGTCTGACATGTTTAATTATATTACTTATATAAGAACTTTTATTTTTCAAGTATAAAATAGATTTTATATATCTTTTCATCAAGTTTCATGCTATAAAGGTGTTTCGTCATCCAAACTCGAGGTGTAATGACTAGTCCTATCGCCCTTCATATGTTGATATTCGATGTGCCTCTTCTAGTCGCTCTCCTCCATTATATTTCACATCTACATCCACCGTCTCCACTGAATTTTGATGAATCATCATAGCTAATCCTCACCAAATTCTTTTTCCAATCGTCTGGTAGAGCATGTTTAATGAACGCCAGCTCTTCGCAAGAGATCTGATGAAAGCATGAGGTTAGCGACAATCCCTCTCATTCCTCCTAATGTTCAGTAAGCGTTTGGCAAGATTCTAGCAAGTATTCAATGATATTCATTAATTAAGTACTAGATGATGTAAAAATAAAATTTAGATAATAAATATTTAAATTTCTCTAAAAATATACTATTTTTCTCATAAAATAGTAGGCCTAGTGATTTCTCTGTTCATACACAACTTTCTCTCTCTCCCCCCATCCCTCATTCCACATTATTTTCTTGATAAAATTTAAGTGAGTTAAATCATAAATACACATGCAAGGCATACACAAATCTTAAAATATAGAGCCACTTATTAGAGAAATTATTCTATGTAGTCTGGATGGGCTCTACATATGGACTCCAATAAATCGTGATACGTGGATTGGACACGTGATATACAATATGGATTTTATATTTTATTTTTCTTTTATCAGCCAGACTAGCCTGGGCCAGAGTTTTTTTTTTTTCAAAAAAGCCTTCACCATCCTATTCAAATTTAGGGTTTAGGGTTGACACTTCTTTTAAAAAAAACCCTGTAAAAGCTCCCCAATATTTAGAATTTTTAGCTCAAAAAACTTTTGATACTAATTGAGAAAGAAAAAATAGAGAAAAAAGCCATTGAAAATGAAGACTAATTTGGAGGAGGATGTTGCATTCTTCGAGTAGATGATATGCCCACATGACTCGGAGGTCAAAAAGCGATATGTAAACATCCAGGAAGAGGAAGACTTGAAGTTGAAAAATTGTAGCCTGAAGGAATGATAGGTTTAGGGTATGAAGTAGTAGCTACTTTGGTTGGAGGTGCTGCAAGCTTCAACTCATTGATAAAGTTTAAACTCCTCCCAAGTTTTTAGGTGTTCCTGTAATAACATAATGTAAACAAGTTTTTAGGCAATTAAAATAGTTAATATTGACTATATATAAGCTTGTAGCCACTATATACACTGTGTATTTACTACGTATTCATTGTGTATTAACTGTTTATTTACTTTATATTTACTGCATATTTACTGTAGATTTATTATATATTTACTGCATATTTATTACAATTTATTATGTATTTGTTATGTATTTACTGCATATTGACTGTGTTAACTTTGTTGACTGTGTATTTACTATGTATTAATTATATATTAATTGTATATTGATTGTATATTAACTATTTACTATATATTTATTATATATCAACTGTATATTTATTATATATTTATAAGTTGTGTATTCACTTTATACTAGGGTGTATATAAGGATGAGAAAGAGGCATACGAGTTATACTATAGTTATGCCCGTAATACTGGTTTTAGTGTTCATAAGGATCATCATAGTTACTGACCAAATTCTAAAAAGAAAAAATGTATGGACTTTATCTGTTCAATATTTGGCTTCAAGAAGGGTCCTAATTTGAATTCCCGAATAAAATATTAAAAATTAGAGACCATAATGTGTTTTCCAACTATGATTAAGTTTATAGTGAATGAAACTAGAAAATTTGGAGGTGAAAATTTTATTAAAAGCCACAATCATGAATTGGCTGGGCTGAAAGACTAACATCTTCTTGATCATATAAGAATATGGGTGATGAAAAAGCTTCAATTCATAAATCAATGACAGAAGCCGGGTTAAGAATTATTGATGTATTTTTTTATCTTATAGATGAAGTTGGAGGTGTCCAGAATGTTGATTCTCTAAGAGGAATGTATGCAACTTTATTCAGAAAGAAAAAGAGAAAAGATTAAATATCGGGACACTAATTCTTTGATTCAATTATTTAAAGATCGTTAAGTTGATGATTACATGCTCTGATGGGACGTCCAAATTAATGAATTTGATATATATATATATATATATATATATATATATATATATATATGGCTTGCTGAGATGGGTAAGATAGATTATGACTGTTTTAGAAATGTGGTGATTTTTTATAGTAGATATAGGCTTAATAAATATAATTTAGTCTGCATATTATTTGTCGAAGTTTATAATTATTGGCAGAACATTCTGCTTGGGGTGGCTTTCTTGTTAGAAGAAATAATTGAATTATTTATATGGTTGTTTAGAATATTTATATGAGTAATGGGTGATAAACATCCAACAATAATATTTATTAATCAAGATCAGACAATGGTTGTGACTATAGAAGTTACATTACCTAGCACACATCATAGATTATGCCAATGGCACATCTCTAAGAAGGCTCCATTAAAAGTTTGGTGCTTCAATAACAACAATAAGGTCAGAGGACTCTTTTATAAATATTTGAGCAAGTGTGACTCTGAGGAGGAGTTCGATAAAATATGGGTTAAAATGATCATAGAAGGGAGCCTCCATAGCAATGGTTGGTTGGAGGAGCTTTATAGGATAAGAAATAAGTGGTCAACAATATTCAATAAAAATTATTTTAGCATGAGCATTCTATCCACATAACATAGTGAGTTTACTAATAATATGTGTCATAGTTTTTGAAGCCAACAAGTTCAATAAGTGTTTTTTTTTTCCTAGAAAAGGTAATGACAACATGACACTGGAATGAGTATGATGAAGATTATAAATACAACCAATCTGTTATAGTACCTATAATAAAAAGCAGCCCAATATTAAAATAAGGTGCTCGATTTTACTCATGAAAGTTTTATTCATTTTTTATGAAAAATTTTTACAATGTGTTGGTGGAATGAGTATAGAGTATGCCTTAAGTGATTCTTCAAATTTTTTGTCAAGAGTATAGAGAATAAGAATCAATTGACCCATTGGGTTATTCATTTTAATGTAAAAGAGGGTAGCATCTAATGCACCTGTAGAAAGTTTGAGATGATAGGTTTATTATGTTCTCATTGCATGAGAGTTTTGAGGTAGCTATATATTATGAATATCCCTAAGAAGTACCTTCTACTGCGATGCTTAGCAAGAGTCAGGAAAAATATATATGTTGACCACATATTCATAGGTAAATGAAAGACATCTGAAGCTCGTAATGGATTAATATTCAAAAATCATCTAAGCATATTTACACATCAAATTAACATACGAGTATGAGGGAATGAGGAGGCTGAACAGTACATATTGGCTGCAATGAAGGACATGGCCAAAAATATCTATTTGATTGTTGATGGCAAGAGAAATAATCATAAGTTTCTATGCAATACACAGCATGGTATTATAAAATTAAAAGTTACAGTAAAATATAGGCTTAAAGGCATCTCTAATATAAGGCTAAAGGGCCATTAAGAAAAGAAGAAGAAGCCTAATAATATGATTTAACTTACCTACTAATTACTTTTCATTGTATATTATGAGATAATATATGTTTTATTGAGCCTGATTTTTTTAATAGAGAAATCTATCATGAAGGCAAATATAATAGAAATGTCTTCACCTTCAAGATAGATGAATTTCTCAAATATGCCTTAATGCTTTAATGAGTAATTCGTAAAGGGGGTAGATACCAATCAATTGGGGCCAGAGTTCACGATGATAATGATGGATATCATTATTTCAGAGCAATAATTATAATAAATTTATTTATAATGATTGATTGTTAAATTAAAATATTTATTATAATAATTAATTTAATTATAATAATTAAATTAAAATAATTCAGACATTCTTCATTAATTGTAATAATATGAATTATTTTAGTTCATTGTCATATTCTTGAACATTTATTTTCACTATATATTCACTGTGTAAGTAATAATTTTTTTTATACTGTCAAATAATTTCTCTGTGTATTTATTATATATTTTTTATGCATTTACTGAGTATTTATTGTGTATCGATGGTATATCAAATGTGCATTCAAAATTGAACTTATTAGAAAAACTATTTTTGATAAACTTTCAAGATAAACTGTCAAGATAATTTTACTGTGTATTTTTTATATATTTATTATGATTTATTGTGTATCGATGGTATATCGAATGTGCATTCAATATTGAACTTGTTAGGAAAAATATTTTTGATAAACTAACAAGATACCTTCACTGTGTATTTACTATATATCAACTGTGTATTTATTGCATATTTAATACGTATTAACTGTGTATTCACTAGGTATCAACTTTATATTTACTGTTTATCAACTGCTTATTTACTATGTATTTATTACATATTTACTATATATTTATTGTGTATAAATTGTACATTTACTGTGTATCGATGGTGTATCTAATGTGCATTCAGTGTGAACTTGTAAGAAAAATTACTTTTGTCGAGTGTGTATTCAAAATTGAACTTGTAATAAAAAATATTTTTGATAAATTGTCAAGATAACATCACTGTGTATTTATTATGTAAGGAATAATTATTTTGATAAACTATCAACATAACTTCACTACGAAGGAATCATGAGATTAACTGTGTATTCATTGCATATCAAATAATAATTTATCAAAAGTTTTATTAATATAAGAATTAGTTTTAATATAAAAATTACCTTTATGTTATAAGATTTATTATTTTATAAATGGAATAAATGTTATTTTATAAGATTTATTATTTTATAAAAAATTAATCAAAGAATACATTATACATCTATGATAATACAAAGTGTATAAAAAAGTTTATTTCATCGATGAACAAAATAGGGCGTATGTGAATTCAGTCCTAAATTTTGGCATTTCTACTGGCCAATCTTTATATTCTACACAGTTGACATTTTTTTAAGAATATTTTTTTCTATATTTTTGTAAACAAATATTTCATAATCAAAACTGTTAATCTGAGTTGGTAAACCATTGACACTATGGATAGGCCATTATCTTATATTGCTATAGAAAGATTCCTTCATCTCCTCATATAGGCTTTTTAACTGAACAATATAATGAACACATATTAGTTGACTAGCCACATGAGAAAAAATTAGCACTATGCCATGCTGTTTTCACTTACGATGGTAGGAAGGATTTTCGTATGCATTGGATTGGGTAAGGAATCATAAAATTCCTAAATATTTTCATTCAACCTCCCTACCAAAATGATCCAGTGTTGATTATGGATGATTGGTTGAAATACAAGATTGCATGCCCTCACTAAAATCTTATTGATATGTTGCACATATAAATGATTATTCTGATTGTATTGCTTATATCCTTACAAGAAGTCAATAAGGACATGGCTAATGCTTGAGCAAATAATATTATATAGAAATTATTTATTATGTGAATACTAATTCAATGTATTAGCGATACGTATAAAAGGGTTGGTAAAGGCCAGGGATAAGTTTATTCTTCTCAAATAATAATATAGTGAAGGCATCCACATGCTTATTATTTAGGTATTATTTGTTATAATTTTATCAACATCGGCTCTACTTATTATGATATTCCCAGAAGCGAATATTATGTCAGTACTGCAACCAAAGTCAATATGCATTACATATATAGTAAATACATAGAAAATATATAGTAAATATATAATAAATACATAATAAATATATAGTTAATACGTAATAAATATATAATTAATACTTAGTAAATACACAGTTAATACACAGTAAATACATAATAAATATACAATTGATACATAGTAAATATATAGTAAATATGTATTTGATACATAGTAAATTTGTAGTTAATACACAGTGAAACATACTTGTTAGTATACATTTCAAAATATTCATCCATAAACAATTGTTTCTCTTTACTTAGCATTTCTCTGCCCTCGAATTTCATTTTTTTTACTTGCAGGTCTAGCAACTATTCGAAATGCATCCACCGAAATTTGATCAATTGTAGGCTCTATTCTCTTCTTCTTGCTGTTATCAAGATTTAGGAATGGTGTCTTGATGATATTTTATTTTTAATCTCTCATTTTCTTTACTCTTCTTGCTATATCCTCATTGTCATACTCATCCTAATCCTCATCCTCATGAATTATATCATTTAGGAATTTCTCCTTACTGCCAATAGAATGAGAAATTATATTAGCCAGGGCCTTCTCCTTGCTGAATGAGAAATTATATTAGCCAGGGCCTTCTCCTTGCTGTCGATAGAAGGAGGAAGTGCATCAGCTGGGGCTTCTTCCTTTCTGTCAATAGAAGGAGGGAGTGGATCATCTGGGGCATCCTTCTTGATGTCGATAAGAGGAAGTGGGGCTTCCTTCTTGATGTCGACAAAAGGAAGTGCATCAGTTGGGGGGGGGGGGGGGGGTGGGGGGCTTGCTAGCAAGATGAGGACGAGAAAGTAGGAGGTTGCTTGGGATCAAATTTATATTGAGCAATATGGTGGATGAGCTTGTATTCAATAGAATTAATCTTTGCTTCTAGTCCCTCAAGCCTCATGCCTAGCCTATTTTCAAAGTTATTGAACAAATTTGTGTACATTTTACGGAGTGTTGTTAGTAATTTCTCATGGATGGTAGCCTAATCATGAACTTTAGTTGAAGGGGAAGCTTGTTGGGGAGAATAACGAGGGGCTTGCTGGGGAGAATGAGGGGGGACTTACTAGAGAGAATGAGGGGTGTGGGTAGAGAATTCTTTTTGTGTTGCTGGAGAGGGGATTTGCTGAGGAGAATGAAGGGGCTTTAGTGTTTGGAAGTTATGGATGACAATGTAGTTAACTAGTAGGTTATTTGCTTCCTCCTGAATTACTCCTTGGATGCCATCAAAATTTTACACAGAAATTATTTTCATTGTTAACAAATTTTCAATCTTAGGGGCACTAATTGAAATATGGTCAAGGATAAATTTGTATGCGTGCCTACCTTTCTTTTAGTGTATTAAATAAATTTGAGGTCTTTTTGGCAGAATAAAATATATATGTATAGCCCCACTGAAGGAAATGGGGTCTTAAGTCAGGGTACCTAGTGATATTTATTGAAAAGTGCTCCATGAACCAAATCAGCATAAGATCAAATGTAATATTAGGTAATGAATTAATAATTAGAATGATACTTAGATTCACTTAGCACTCATAGTTAGAAGAGGTACAAAACTATTTATATAACCCAGTGGCTTTTGCATAGCAATTTTTTTGGCAATTTTATTAAACTCATAAACAAAAAAATCCCTTATGATCCCAGGCCAGTTAATAGATGAGAACTCATCTATATTATTTGCAATAATAAAGAGTCTTCTTAGGCTTTTATAGTTGATACATCATCAAAAAATTATCTTGATCAGACACAAATCTTGAGGCAAAATCAAGTTGGAAGCTTCAAAAATTAAAATTGAGATCATCTGAACTCTAATTTCTACAAACTTATAGTTGAACTGAGTGTCTCGGAAACACGAACCCAACGACACCAAAATCGACCCAATCCGAGCCTAAATGAGTCCAAATCAAAGACTCAAAGCACTTTTGGAAGGATCAAACCATAATTTGGGTTACCAAACGGTCTCCAATCGTGACATGCTTATAGTTGAATTGAGCGACTCGATATGACGAATCCAACGAGCCCAAGATCATAAAATTCTGATATCATTAAGATAGTCAAAGGTCTATTGAACGATGTATGATCACAGGAATCAAGATCGGCCGTCCATCCGAACCACTCCCAATTTACCCTTGATCTTCCACTTATTTATAAGCCATGCCACTCAAGAATTCTATAAATAGAACTCCATTTCCTCTTGAAAAGGGGGGGGGGGGAGCCAAGAGAGAAGAAGAAAGAGAAGGAAGAAAGTTTCAGCTGCCTAGCTCCTCTTTGACCACTGCCGGAGTTCTGCCGTACCATCACTAGAGTTCTGCCGCACCACTGCCGGATTTCTGTCGCACCATTGCCGGACCACCAAGGGACGCTAGAGTTCTGTCAAACCACCACCAAACCATCAAAGGACGTCGAAGTGCCACCTGAAGCCGGAGGGCCCCCTGACGCTGTAGTGCCACTGCCGGACCATCGCCTAACACCGGAGTGCTGCCGGACCACCACTTGAGGCCTGAACTTCTGCCAGACCACCACTTGAGGCCCAGACTTCTGCCGAACCACCGCCTTATGACTACGGTCTTTCTAACCCCTATCTCCTGCCGATTATGGTCCTTCCAACCTCCATAGCCTACTACGGTCCTTCCGACCTCCAATGTCAGTTGACTACGGTCCTTCCAACCTCTATTGCCTGACCAACTAAGGTCCTCCCAACCTTTGTCATCAGACTACGGTCTTTCTGACCTCCAACGACTGTTGACTACGGCCTTTTCGACCTCCGTCGTCTATCGACTATGGTCCTACCGACCAAACAAATATGTTTATGTTAATTATTTTAATTCCCACCATGTGATATGCTTTATATGATGTATATTTTATGACATCAAGACAATGCCTTCTCCTAAGGAAGGGCCTCCTTTGTAATCGACTGCAAATAATAGTGGATTCATTCAAACTGGGCCAGGCCTTATGGTTTTTCCCCTTTTCAGAGGTTTCCACGTAAAAACTCTGGTGTCTCGAATGAATGCAACATCCTCTCTCTTATTTGATTGTGTGCTTGATCTTCGCACAATATTAAGACGTTAAGCTTTATATTTTTTCACCGCTGTGAATACTTCAGGACGCAATAATAGTTATTAAAGAGGAGAAATAAATTTGATAACAAAAAGATGATAAATGTCTTTAACATAATGGATGGGTCAGTTGATCTGTTGATTTCTATCATCTCACTCTCAATATCCATTAATATGTATCCTATAAGTGGCTCTCTCTGCCAGTAGATCTCAGCACCTCTGTTTGGCAATCCTGTAATCAAAGCCATTTCATGTGAGGAGATTTTATCTCATGACCCTTATGATAAAGCATTGCTGAGGAAAATTTGCAGAATATGAGTAGCTCGTATATCAGTGGAACATTCTGCTGGAATGGTGGGAAATTCAAAAATTAATATATGTTTAATCTCTTCAAGGTGTCCTCGATATCCTTGTTTATTATCTCAACAAATGAGTCGTAGATAGTTCTAAAAGTTGATACATAGTAATGATAAGTAATATGCCGAACATATATCTGCATACATCACAGAAAAATATATTGTTAATATGTAGTAAAGTAAATACGCAGTTAATATGCAATTGATACTCACTAAATATATCGTAAAAACATTATAAATACACAGTGATGTTATCTTGATAGTTTATCAAAAATATTTTTTATTACAAATTCAATTCTGAATGCACATTCGACAAAAATAATTTTTCTTATAAGTTCACATTAAATGCACATTCGATACGCCATCAATACACAGTAAATATACAGTTGATACGCAATTAATATTGAGTTCAAAAAAGTATAAAAAATGAACAAAAATAACTCAAAAAATAAAAAATTTTGCAACTTGATTTTGAAAATGGAAGACAGCCGAAATACAGTTGATACACAATCGATACTAGTGAATACACAATAAATACTGTAAATACGTAGTTCATACGCAGTTAATATGTCATTCAAACAAGATCACAAAATGAACAAAAATAACTCATAAAAATTTGAAATTGTGCAACATAATTTTGGAAATGGAAGAATAACTCGAAATACAGTCAAGACATAGTCGATATACAATGAATACGCATTAAATATGCAATTAATACACAGATAACACTAACCAAGTCAATACAAAGTCCATTCACGGTCGATACAGTTAATATAAATTTTGCATGGCGGTTTACATTGGTCTGTTTGTAGTACCGCAAGCGTCCGACCCGTGTACGCCAAACCGACTGCCCTTTTAGTTTTTTTTTACAATGGATTTTGTTTGGCGTTCGTTGGAGGGTCACAAGCTAACTTATAAAATGACAAACAAATAGCCTAAACCCTAAAAACCCAAACGTAGACCCTAAAACCTATTTTGAGGGATAAGCCACAAAAAATATCTGTTTGAAGATGAACTGAATGAGAATGATAGACTAATTTTGTTGGTGGATGATAAACTTAGCGTCTGAATGCAGTTGAACAGTAAACCGTCTGAAATGACGAAGATGAAAGTGAACAGTGAACGTCAAAGATAAAAAGTGAATGTGAAGATGCAAAATGAACTTAGCTTCAAGACTTCTGATTTCCTACATATTCAAAATTTTCACCTCTGAACTGGACCTCTAATCCAGGCCGATCAAGCTGACAAGAGAAAAAAAATATATGAAATACATATTGAATATGCACATATCCAATCTGCATGTTAGAATTTATTGGAGTCCAGAGGCAAGCCAAGTCCCCATAATAATTTCTCCGCTTATTGAACGCCTAATTTCCCATCAACCAACAGCTCAGGCTGTGGGCTGCATCCAGATCGCATCTCCCACGTTTTCCTCCACTGTTCGCCGGAAAGCCTTATGCTCCTCTTCTTCTACCTCCGTTCTGCTCCTTAACTGCAGTATTCCCTTTTCAGATCCCCTCCCTCTCCGTCGCTTTCTTATTCTGGTCTCTCCCTCTTCGCTTCTTAACTATCGTGTTTTTCGTTTCTTTACTGTCCTACAATGACTGCGAAATAATGTACTTTTTCATTCCGTTAACATCGAACCAAATCGTGGGTTCTTCACCCTAGCCATCAACGTCGTCATCCTTTGTGAAAAAAGAATTCGATTTTGGCGATATGGGGCATTTAATTGGCAGTCAAAGCTCTCCGCGGCTGCCACCGGTGGTTATCGACCACATACTCCCGGATCTCTCCGAAATCGGAGCCATTCCCACCTTGAATGCATTGGAGATTTTGAGGGAGACAGTCCGGATCCTCCGTGTTGATCCCTCCACTTTCATGTCCATCTTTGCCCTTCTCATCTGCCCTGTCTCCTCCGCCTTTCTCTCTAATTTTCTTCTCAACCAGTCCTTCGTCAGTGGCGTAGGGCACCGATTGATACTACTTGCTGTCACCAGTGGTCTACCACCCGCACATTTCCTCAAACAAATGTGTCACCATCTCGCCGGAACTTTAGTTTCTTCTGTATTTTGCTTCCCTCTTATAATCACCTTTCTTCTCCTGGCCCGTGCCTGCATTGTTTACTCCGTGGCCTGCAGTTATGCAGGAAAGAAGGTTGTGATAACCGAGTTCAAAGGGACGGTTTCCCGCATTCTGAGGCGTCTGGTCTTGACCTACATTTGCAATTGTGCTGCAATTGTGAGCTGCCTTTCTGTCTTCATTACACTCATTATTGCTTTCTGCAGTTCATTTTCTAGATTGGGTTATCCTCCTGAGATCATCATATATCCTGCATTGCTAGCTCTGTTGGGGTTTTCAGTAGCTTATGCACATATAATTGTAGTATGCAATCTCGCCAGTGTGATATCTGTATTGGAGGATGCATCTGGTCCACGGGCTTTAGTGAGGTCCATGAGGTTGGTCAAGAGGCAGATACACGCAGGGTTGGTGATATTTTTGGGGACAACTACAGGATTGGCTTTTGTTGAAGGGCTGTTTGAGCACAGGGTAAAAACTTTGAGCTATGGTGATGGGTCCTCGCGGATATGGGAAGGACCTCTGTTGGTACTTATGCATTCCTTTGTGGTTCTTATTGATTCTATGATGAGTGCGGTTTTCTATTTCACCTGTAGATCTTCTAGCATGGAACTATTGAATGCAAATGAACAAACTTCTGAAGAATTGGAAAACCTTTCATCTCAGTTAACAATTGCTGAATAGCATGTTCTTGATAATTTTTTGTTTTTTTTTTTCTCCATTTGTTCATGAATTTCTTACAGTTAATAAGCAGTGCTATATTTCATTCAGTTAGTTTGGAGGAGGAACTTGAGTCCTGATTAGTACTTGACATTGGCAGGCATTATTTGTAAAAACTTGCTACTGAAGCACAAACCTGAATGATATATTTTGTATTCAGTTCAAACAGTTGATTCAGATACAGAATAAGCTATCCATCATGTTGATCCTACTCAATACTTGTTAGAGTAAACTCTGAATAATTCAAATGGTGTTCTTCATCTATTTTACTTTGCTCTTTTGCAGACGTGTGGTCACATCAATGTACAGGTTGCTCCTTGAAAGAGGATAACTGCCATATAGATTTCTGTTCAGCATATAACTTCTCTTTTACTGTGCCCTTGACATCTGGCAAGCTTTGCCTCTTGTTCAATCCCTCAAATAGGAGAAATCTGTATAAATGCCTTGGCTACACCGCCTTGCTCCTCATATATCCTTTAAGTTTTGTTTTCGAACAATTCACTTGCTTAGGAGATAAAGGCTTATGTTAAATGCATGAATCTATATCAATGCTGGATAGATAAATTTACTGGGCATTTTTATTTAGCTAAAAGGAACCTGTTGGCCTTATATTTGTTAACTTCAAGACTTGTAATTAAGATGCTTGCTTATTTTCTTTCGGCACATTGGTGCATGTAATCTTCCAATAGCTTTTCTGTCATGCTTTTCCATTCATTGTTTGTTCTCTCTTGAATGCATAGAGATACCATAAAATTTAGTTGTAAGCGTTCATACCTCCTAAAACTAGTTATCGTTCAGGAGTTCTCATGATTTTATATCCTTGTTCACCGTGAAATTAAAGCATGCGTATTATTGTTAGTTATTTTTAGATGAAAATAAAACTTTCAACTGGCTCTACATCTTCAAAGGAGTGGTAAGAGTATCTGTATGTGTGTGCGCGTGCCTGTGGAGAGAGAGACGTTCATGTGCTTAGATGTTAACTGAATAGAACTTTTCATTATTCTCAACTAGAATTATGTACAGGGCCATAATTTTGAAGCATTAAGTCCCGCCGGTTGATAATGTGAATTGTAATTTGGACAATTTTTTTCTTGAAAAAATAGATTTACTTGAAAACAATAGAATGTTTCTATAATTCTGAATTTGGTTGAATAAGCTTGCATGATTTGCATAAGAAGATACTAATTTTTCTGTGAGGTATCATTTTATTTCTTTTTCCTCAACGTCTTATTGCACTGCATTTGTTTACCATGCAGAATTCCATTCACATATAAGGTCTTCTTGGACTATCTTAGGTTGATACCTAATATGTGATTAGTTGACAATATTAGATGAAACGTCAGGCTTGCTCAAATTTCAAATCATTTGAAATGATTTTGTCATTTTCAATCTAGTAATTGACCAAATTTTAAGCTTAAAAAAGTTAACCAGGCTAGAGTTCAAATTTTGATTCTAGTCTGCTAGAAAAGCACATTCACACAAACATATACACATATATCTATAATGTTATACTTTATATGAACATAAATTTGTATGTTGTCTTTTAGGTTGTCTTGTATTTGTTTTATATTATTTGGTATTTAAATGGTAAATATTTTGCAAAGAATCAAATATGATAATATTCATTGTGTTGGGTAATTTAGAGTTATTTCACCCGATTTAGTGCTGGGCTTGACTGGATTTCAAATCATGTGACTTGTGTGTTGATAATTTGGAATCTACTTGGCTTAGAATTGGTTTTTTTTCAAGTTGAGCCTAGTTGAACCAAATATTGCTCTAATTTGACATGTTCAAGTCATGGTAAAGTTGAGCATTGGAGTTTTACTCAAACTAAACACAAATATGAGCTGAGCCTAGCTCATGCCAAGCCCGTCTTGTTTGAATTCGATTCAATGCCAACCCTAATCTCATTTGACCTGAGATATTGATTTAGAAGAAAATAGGAAATACGAAGAAAACAAAAAAAAGTAATATAATGATTGGATAATTTATTGGATTATTGTGCTGAAGTTTATAGATGGTAATATTTTATTAGCAACTCACCTGCCACCCTTGCAAGCTGCCATTAATATAATTATACTCCAAGTTTTTTGTTTAGTTCTGTGAGTTAGAAAGTCAACTTGCCGACGAAGGTTTAGATATGTGGTTAAATGTGTTTTTGTTTGGATGAGTGAGTTCAGTACATATTTTCTTCTTATATTATACAGATATTCCACATGGAAGAAACTTAGTTCTAGCTTTAGTTTTTTATGCCTTCCTTTTTATGTGTGCTACAATCATTCCTTAGTTATGGATAAACATTATTTGTGGGATGCAGGAATTAGTAGGTTTTCAGAAATTTTAGGTACAGCTGAACCTCTTTTTAAGTATGTATATGAAGGTGAATTATTCAAGAAGGCGATCAAAGTTCCATCAAGGCTTCATGGTACTTGTCAAGTAAGCAAAACATTTATAGAGCTTGTCATTGGTGCTTACTTTGATTCTTCATTTGATTGGAATATTCTTTGTGCAATTTAAGATTTGAATACATATCTTTTGATCTTATGTGCTGACATTCCTTTAAAAACTACTTGAAGTAACTTCACTCTGAAGCACTTTAAACAGATAGCCTTAAAAATGATTTAAGATTTCATTTTTTGTTCTTCAATGTTAGTGTTGCATGAATACAACCTTTATAATACCTTTTTTTCTTTTATTATTATTATTATTATTATTATTATTATTTATATTTATATTTATGGTTATGGTTAGGATTAACAATTCAATCTCAAGCTGATATAACCCCTCAACTCGTGATCAGCTTGTAGTCATTTGAGCCAATCTCGAGTCAGGTTAAATGATAATAATCTACAAGTCCAGCTAATTATGATCAGTTAGCTTCAGTTTAAATTCAGTTTGAATAAAAATTTGATCTATGCACGCATACACATGTATAATTTCAACAAAATGCATGGCAGCGCAACTGAAAAAAACACTTTCGTTTATCTTGGTTTTGAGAAAGAAAGACGAATCAATGATTAAATACACATATCTTAAACTTGAAATGAGAGAGGAGCACACCATTCAGCGTTGAAATGATCAGCAAATCTCAATGTAAGTGTCAGTCATCTCTTGAGAATCAATCCAATAAATGTTCATTGCTCTATATCTATTGTGGTGGGAGTCACAATACCTAAAGAACAAGGCATGGATGGCCCCAATATACTTCTACATCTCATAGGACATGCTCAATCGCCCTCCATCAACTCTGTGAAATATCTAATTCTCAATGGACTAAGAGTCGTCTCAAACAATCTCTAAGCCCTCTCAAAAAATGATAACATTTCTCCTTAATAGTATTAACCATCTGTAGGGCATACCTAGCCAAAGAAATGAGCTCAGCCTCATATTGCATACCAGTCATGTCCCTTGCATTAGCATTGTAAAAGCCTCCTGCATCTGCAATTTGGTCGAAAAAGTAACAAATCACTCTTTGAAATTACTCAAAAATTACTATAAATAATTCAAGTTATCCTGAAACTTCTCTCTCTGCTGGTCTAACTATCAGTGTTTTTCTTCTCACTTAAATAAAAATACTGGTAATGGTACATTACAATTTTTTGAGCACTGCATCCGTTCAAAAGATTTTTCCTACTCTCAATTAACAATCCTTTGTTATTTGTGACTCCATCGCACCCTTTAAAAATGGCGGTTTCAATATTTATAATATTTGTAGAAGTCTGTCTCCACAGTCTTCTCTATTGATAAACATCCTACTATGTGCATCACCCATTAGCTGAGTTACCTTGGCAAACTGCATCATGGAGTCTAATGCCATAGTACCTATTGTATTTCTATGTCAATAATGCTTGAATTGAATTTTGTCCGTTAGTCATTTCATGTTCTTGGGAATCCACTGAACTACAACCATAATATCCTTACACTTGAACAATCATATGTAATAACTCAAGATGATGTATATATGTACATGAATGAAAGAATTATTAACCTTAAAATTACTCAAATTTTACTATCTCATAATCAATCTTTTGACTTTGTACTTGATCAATTCCTCCAAGACCATTGTTCTAATACCATAAATCATCACAACCCCACTTGGCATTATCTATATATCATAATAGATTGTATCAAGTTGGGTGTGAGACAAATTTTTTTTCCAAGTTATATTTAGAAGGAATTTCGTTTATAATCCAAACTTATAACATAGAGCAACTAAATCAACATAGTATAATAACAAAATAAAAATTATCCATATATATATATGTATGTGCCAGTACTATTTACATCCAAAATATCTACATACAAAAATCATAATTTTTAAATAAATTCAACAAAATTTATTTATACCATGATTACAAAACATATACATTTATAATGGTAAGAAGTATCTCTAACAGCAAAACAATGACCTCACTCTATTAGGGCCTTACCTTTATTTGAAAAACATATAAATATAACAAAGATGAGCAAACTATTCAGTAGGTTACATTAAACATGCAACTATATTCAATATACAAAAGTAAAAATAATATTTATACCAACAACTAATTTATAAACATATGCTAAGTAAATAAATATTTATTCAACTACTCATGTGTAGGTATCATATACAATATAATTATGATCGAAGTTATCATTTCAGAATTATATGTCATGTAGGGCATCATATCATATCAGAATTAGTCTATGCAAATCATATTATCATGTATAGTAGTATAAGAGGTATTTATCATCACATATGCATATTAAGGAAATTAATATTCTCACTAATTGCATCATATCATGTAATACTTTTCTTGTACCAATAAAAGTACGTTAGGTACAACATCATATCATGTCATATATGTAAGAACTGTCATATCACATAATACATAGAAATTATCACTCTTAGCCCACAGTCACTCAAAACTATATCACATCATAAACATGTTTCTCCTATCTTGTATTAGGTTTACATTACTAACTCATATTTAAAGTAAAATCCGTCGACCCGGCCTCTTGCTCAAGATATCATGCTTCACCATCTTGAATCATCATAGGTAGTCTTTCTTACATACACACATTTTACAATATATATATATATATATATAACATAATTATTATTTGAAATTATATTCAATATCCTTCTCATTGTGTCATTTACAAAATTACATGTAGAGCAAAATGATAGGGTTTATAGAATAACTCACTGTGCTCATTTTAATATATAACCACAATTAAAATATAACAATAATTCATATCATCTTTTTTATATCAATATGATGCAACATTAATTTATTGAAAAATTAGGACATAAGAAATATTCTATAAAAGTTTAATATGATTATATCAAAAGGCGCCGAATAATTAGAGCAATGATATATTAAAAGTTTCCTGATAATTTTTTTTTAAATATCGAGATATCATAATTTTTATAAATTTTGACCAAATTAAATTTATAAATATAAAATATATAAAATCATTGAAATAGAAGTAGGGTAATGATAGCCCACTTCGTTTCAAATAATTTTCCCAACTTAGCTGACAAAAATGGCTCTTAGACTCTCAAATCCTAAGTTTCTCTCCCTTTTTTCTCTTTTCTTATCCTTCTCCTCCATAGTTTAAGAAAGCTTAAAAGAGGGATAATGAAGGTTCTAAAGGTGTTGATATAAATTTATATAAAAAAAGAAAAGCAAAGATACATTTATAATTATACAAATTATTTAATTTTTAATCTAAACTCTATCCAAACCTTTATATAACATGATTTTCGGAGCTCCAAAAATTATGAAAAAAATCATCACAAAATATTAAATTGTGTCTAGAACACTTTTGTAAAAATGATTTGCAAAATGGACACCAAATTGTTTCAAAATTTTTGCTTTTATAGACATGTGACACCATTTATTAAAGAGTTTCAATTAAATAAACAATCTATTATTTTCATATCCAAAATGTCCATAAAAATTAAAAAAAATTATAAATTAGGTACAAAATTCTTTATGATGTAGCGAAGATAGTTTACAAATTAGTTTATAACAAATTCAGATAAATTATTTAAAAATTATGGGTCAAAATATATCTTATAGAATTTAATTGATCGTATCTTTATTTTTTAGCAAACATTTATAAAAGAAATTTAAATAACAAAGTAACTTGAAAATATATTTTAATATGTATCTTTGAGTATCATATTAATTAAAAATCTATCTATATAAATATATTCAAAACTAACAAATACTCAAGGGTAATGTGGTAATTCCTAAATTAAAACTAAACATGTGAATATTACAGGAGGGCTGCAGTTGGGCTATGAGAGTCAGAATATCATTGTCGGATGAGAATGTTGAATGATCATAGTCAGGTGAGGTGATTGGAAGAACATATTCAAGCAACGGCGGTCAAAGAGCCATAAACAAGCTAAGACAGTCAAAGAATCATAGCCAGGCAATGGTGGTCAGGGGATTGTTGTCGGCAACTGTGGTCGAATTATTGTATTTAGACAGTAGTGGTCGAAGTATTGGTGTTGGGTGATGGTGGTCGAATGAGTGTAGTCAAGCACAATGGTCGAAGGACCAGTCAAGCAACAGTGGTCGAATGACCGTAGTTGGACAATGGTAGTAGGAGGACCATAGTTGCACGAATGTTGTCAAAGAGCCTTCATCAGGTAATGGTGATTGAGGACTATAATTAGGCCATGCTGGTCAGATGATTATAGTCTGGCAATAGTAGTTGAAGTATTGTAATCGAGTGACGTGATCAGAGGAGATGATTAGTCGATGATAATCAGGGATGATGGTCAGAGGATATTCATCAAGCGATGGTAGTTGGAGAATCGTAGTTGAGCGACAGTTGTCAAAGAACTATAATCAGGTGATGGTGGACAGATGAACGTAGTCGAGCGAGGGTGGTCGAAGGATCATAGTTGGGAGATAGTGTTCAGGGGATGTACTTGAGCAATGTTATTTAGATGATTGTAATCATGCAATAATAATCAAAGGATTGTAATTGGGCAACGCTGGTTAGAGAACCATAAACGAGCAATGATCGTAGCATGATTGTAGTTGGCCGAAGTTGTTGGAGGACCTTAGTCAGGTAAAGATTGTCAGATGAATGTAGTCAAATGACGGTGGTTAGAAGACCTAATTGGACAGCAGTTGTCAGAGGGCCTTAATTAGGTGAGGGTTCGATAATGCCAGTCCGATGGTGGTGCTAAGGTCATAGTGGAGCGATGATTTAACAGTAATGGTGCTCTGGTATTTTTCAAGCTGCTAAGCTCTTTTAAATCTCAAGCTAAGGTTCAAGCCTTCAAGGCCCCCTTCATGTAGAGAGTGGAGATCTATTTATATTTTTTTTAGAGTGACATGTCCTATAAATATAGTCAAAATCTAGAATACTCCATCAAAAGGCTTGTATTGATTTTTTCAATCATAGGCTATTCTTTCAGCATTTAAACATCTTAATGATGTCGGAATTATACTATTTTGAGCTCATTGGATTCATCTCGTCATGATGCTCAATTTGACTATAAACATGCTAAATTTGGAAATTATTTATTCCTCCAAATTGTTTGTTGATGTTTCCTATTGTGCTTCAACTGCTTGATCTAAACTCATTTGGACTCGGAGCATCACTTTTGATGTTGTTGAGCTTGTCTCATCAAAATATTTAGTTCAACTATAAATTTATTAAAATTTAAGTTTAGATTGTCTTAAATTTAATTATAAGTTTTTAATTTATATATGCATTAAGATTTATGCCTAATTAAGCTAATTTTTTATTATGTATTAATAATATATAAAGATTTTATAGAATAAGATAGAATATTACTAATTATAAAAGTTTAAATAATATATCAATACAACAACAATAACAACATCAAGTCTTTATCTCACTACGTGGGGATTAAATAATACATCAATAAATATGAAAAATTTTAAAGATATATTAATAAAAATCCCTTAATAAATATGATAAGATAAATTCATAATTACACTGGTGAGTTCAATTTTGATAGAGTGAAGTTGGATTTGTGAAGATTTAGAGAAACGTTTTACTCTGTTTAAGGGATGTTAAAAGCACAAATTTCATTATATCAGCCATATAAAGACTTTTGTTATAATGCATTATACAACGCAAAAAGAAGAAGAAGAAGAGAGAGCGGGAACAAAGAAAAGAAAAGAAAATAGAAAATCAAAGCCATGCATAAGTAGCAGTCGCTGTTTTCCATCCTTCTCTAGTATAAAAACTGGAACATCCTCTTTGGTTAACATCTCAGAATCAGCAAAAACAAATATGACAAATGAATAAAATTTTTTATATTTTTTTCATCCTTAACATATTTAAGGCTGCTAAACTCACTTGTGAGAAAAAGGGAAACATATTTAGCCTCATTCCTATCAATGTAACAGCCTTTACCAAAGTGTTTTGACGGGCAATTTATAACAGATTGGATCCGTTGCAATGTACAGCAGGAGCTTCTTTTAAGTATAAGCAACAGCTTTGATTCACTGAACTTGTTTTCTTCCAGCCACTGCACATAAGATTAAATCTGATTAGTTCATGCCAAATATAAGGAAAAAAAAGGTTTAGAAAAAAAAAAGAGCAAACGTCTCAGCATGGTGAAACCCGTATTTAAAGACATTTTTGAATGTAGATCTGAATAAGTCAAGCTTAATAATCGTTTAAATAAATGATAAAATTTTTTTCTTTTAAGTGTTAACAGAAAAATGGAGTATAACAAAGCTGATACTAACGTGGTGAGTATTCTTTTAAATAGTTGTATATTCATCCAATTGATAGTATAATATTAGAATCCAACTAGTAATTTTAGAAAAGAAATGGTGGTCATGAAGATAAAAGTTGAAGTTGTCAGCATTAAAAAAGATAATAGGGAAATTTGAACAATACTATATTGTGGCTTTTTTGTGAAGTACATCATTTTTCAACTATAGTGAAGTAGCTATCAAGTTTTCAATTTTTTTTTCTTATAGACAAAGAACATTTAAAAACTCTGATGATTAATTAGTTTATCTCGTTATCTTTCTTCCTACTCTTACTCTGTCTATCTTTAGGAACTCCACAAGATCATCAGAAATTGACATTGTGAGCTCACTAGGTTGGCCCTCCACTGACTTCACTATTGTCGATATTGAACCCTAAATACTACATTCATGTGTTTTAGGAAGTGAGATAATGCCACTGTGATCTCACACTTAGATCATATCCATGTGACAACAATTTTTTTATTTTTTAATTGATCAAGGATCAATCGAACCTATCAACTAGCAAATCTTAGTGTTTTACCAATATTTTGCTAAATAAAGCTTGGTAAAATATCAAAAGCCCAGGTAAATTACTAAGGTTGGTGCAACTCTGATAAATCTTATCCACTAGAATATGGTAAAACCATAATAAAATTATCAGAGTTCAATGCAACGCTAACAAATTTAACAGTTAAATATCATTAGAATTTTTAAGTTTTCTTATTTAAAAAAAAAAAGTTAAAACATGAGACCTGTTGCACTGAATTTGAACAATGCCATTGTTATTCACAAATAGGTCAGAGTTAGATAGTGTATTATAGAGATTTCCCAAAGTACAGATAAAAAGGAAGCCAACATACGGATGATAAGATGTCCTTTTTAAGTAGTTTTTGAAGATGTGATGATTATTAACATAAATGTGGAAAAACCAGAAACAGAACATGGAATACTTACCTCGTTGGTACCATGATTTTCGAACTGCTTTCCGGATTTGGCGATCATGTTTTTCTAACAGTTCATCAACCTTTTGGGCTTTAGACAACAGTGGCCCTGAAAACTCCACCCTGCCTCCTTCATCATGGTATCCCTAAAGTTTCAAATGAAGAATAGGAAATCTTTTAGCCCATAAAACCATAGTAGAAATCTAAGAAAAATAAAATATAAACATAGTCAAACACAGGAAATAGCTTTCTACGAACCAGCATACTGCGCTTTGATTGCATTGTGCCATTTCTTGAGAAATCATGTGAATGAAATTTGGAAGAATCGAATGAATCTGGGTGTTCCAGTTGTGCCCAATTTTTCATCGCTGCTTTCTTTGCCAATTTATACTGCTCATTGCGCCTGTGATGATCAAGTGGATAATGTGCAGTATTTCTATTAGCTTGGCCATCAAAACCAGAACTAACTCTGACTCTGATAGCAGCTGGCAGCTCCGGTGCACCATGACTATGATTCCTTGAGGTAGATTTAATATGAGTTTTAGCAAATGGACGATCTTCCCGTGGTTTCTTATCCCATGCGAGGCCATTAGAATGATTAACATTCAAAGGACCTGAGAAAGGAATGCTCCCTTGAGAAATATGCTTAATATGTCGACCTCGATCAGAAGGATTTAGTGCTGCCATCGGCTGAAGATCTACAAAGAGTCTAGAACCACCATTAACTCTGGGACAAGCTAACTTGTCGCCACTGCTATCAGTTCCATGGTTAATTTTTCGATGCTCTGCCTGCCATTTATAATTATTAAACTTAGCAAGCAATTTTACTAAATTCATATGCTTTGATGTGTCGACAATCAAATCAAGAGTAAATTTTACCTCTTGGTGGTTTGATAATCTACTCAAGCCACTAAGTTCTTGTGTATCCCTATGAACCCTTAATGGTCTCCTCGTTACTTCTGTGACACGTGCTCTACCGTTGCCCTTTGGAATCCTCCTGAAAGGATTTAATATACTATCTAAGGATTAACACTTCTTTCATATCAAAGGATTTAATCTATAACCAAACATAATAGTACAAATTGAATGCCTAAATGATGTACTTCTCATTAGATTAGTTAAATCGTTGGAAAGAATAGCTATGATGCATTTGAAGCAAATGCTCAAAGCAAACCTGTTTGCATCCTCCTGGATTTTTGCATCAATTTCTTTGGTAGGTGGGTATTTTGGCAAACTTGATGGTTCACACGAAAGAGGCATTGTTGAGAAATACTGTGGAAATGACAAGAAACAAAAGCCTAAGTTAAAATCATGGCATAAAGTATTAAGTCTAACAATAAGTACAAAAGAAAATGAAATGACAGTAGCAGCTAAGGGAGTTGATATTTGATGATTCTTGAAAAATTATAGCTGACATTATACATGGACGAAAGGCCAAAACTGATTCATACCTCAGATGCCAGAGCAGACTCAGCAGTTCCACGCCTTCGAGGTTCTATAGATAGAAATCTTTCTAATAATTTGTAGACAGATTGTGGCAAGTTTCTGAAAGTCTCATGCAGGTGACCCTCATAAGGACGATGGGGCTTGAACATTATTTCATGAGGTAACTTAGAATTCTTCCAGTATTCATCTGATGGGGAACCACATAGTTTAAAGATTTTGTGCAGTTGCTCAACCTAAGAACAGAATGGCAGTTACCATCAAACAGAAAGAAAGTAGAACCATTAGCATCTAACAGTCATCAAAGAGAGTGCTCATAATAGCATCTAGAATGGGAAAAATGTAAACCAACACCACTAAACTACACTTATCAGCTGGTTATGTGATGGCACATGGCCAAGCCAGCAGCATTTTTTGTGTTGCTTTTCTCTCACAGGAAGGCAAATCCAAGAGGAGAAAAGAAATTGCAATATAACAGTATTTGAAGTGATAACTTTTGGACTAAGCTAATTACCTCAGTCCTTCCTTGCAAAATGGGCTTCTTGAAGAACATCTCTGCAAATACACAACCAACACTCCACATGTCTACTGATGCTCCATAATCGACAGAGCCCAACAGAAGCTCAGGTGGACGGTACCATAGTGTAACAACACGACTAGTTAGTGGTTGCTTATTTTCAGGTGGCATGAAGTTTGCCAGACCAAAATCAGCAATTTTTAAGATTCCATCATTGTTAACTAGAAGATTTGCACCCTTAATATCACGATGGATGATTCCTCGCGAATGACAATGTTCAAGGCCAGATAGCAATTGTTTCATATAACACTTCACCTGCATGCACAAATTGCCATTTTTCATGGGAAGTTTCTATTAGATCACCAATCAGTTCAAAAATAATAATAATAATCGTGAAATATTTGACATTTCATGATCACTACTAACCTGTGATTCGGTGAATTTCACATCTGGCGATGATGATAATCCAGAAAGATCATGTTCCATATATTCAAACACCAGATATAAGCTACAAGATAACCGAGAGGTAATCAAACCCTCCAGTTTCATAACATTTGGATGGTCGAGTCGACGAAGTATCTCTATTTCTCTTGCCATGAACTTGACACTTTCTGGCTCAAAATTGTCAAACCGCACCTTCTTCAGGGCAACAACTTTTCCATTTTCAAGATCCCTTGCTCTAAACACACTGCTATAAGTGCCTTGCCCTATCTTCAGATTCAATTAGAGAATAAAATCCATTCAGCAAAACATAGCAGATATCGTTAAACCAAAAACAAAAGAAGAAAGAAAACATGCTCTCGTCCCAAGTAGAGTTATCGAGCTGGTGTAGAGATAAAGCTGCATCCTTCTTTTCACTAGATAATCTCACTAGATTTATCCTATTGATGAAGCATGTAGCATTTGAGCTTGTTACAGTCATGAAACTTGTTAAATTAGTGATCCTTTTTTATTTGATTCTCTTGCTGTTTTTTGGCCTTTTTTAGCATTTATTTTTGTTCTTGAGTTTCTTGTGTAGCCATTTCCGTGGCTTTGTTTTCTTTCTAAACATGTATATATACATTCTGAAATCTGTATGTAGTTTGTAGATGGTGTATCATCACAAAAACAAAGGCATGCGTAGCATTTTTTGTATCTTTAAGTTGAATAGTAGGTGTTTGTTGAAATTCCTGAGAAGGTCTTTTTTTTTCCTTGGTGCATTTTATCCCTCTGTTCCGGTTTGTTCTGCAGTTGCTGGTCTGCATTTGGTAAGCCTTAATTCATTAGCAACAAAATTAATCATTACTTGATATGAGCAATATATGATCATGATTTGAGTCTGTCCACCGAATGCAAAAAAGGTTAGTTGATTTCAGCAAAACGTGAGAGCGAAGTTGTTAGAATAGATCTGGCACAAGTTGCTGTTGGGAGACCACTAACTAATTAGCAGTAGGCAACAACAAAATCATATGCAAATAATATATTTCAAATGAAATAAGACATGCCAAATTCAATCATTGAGCAAATCCTTCTAATTTACACAAAAAAAGGGATTAACATCCCTTCAAAAACTAACCACTATTGGTCAAAACAAGCCAAATAAGATTAAACAAAGCTGGTAATTAACCCTGAATAATCCATTCTTCTGCCTAATTCCTCCATTATTAGCTTATCCAACTTCTCAAAGTACTAAGCAAAAAGGATTCACAAAGCTGGTAATTAGCCATGAATTATTCATCTTTCTACGTGATTCGTCCATCATTACCTTATCCAGTTTCTCAAAGTTTTCAGCTTTGAGGGGCACCCATCCATAAATTGCCTCACCAGCTACGGCTGTGAGCCATCTCGGCCATCCCGCGGCGGCTTGTTCCCCTTCGGTGTGCTTGTGGAGGTTCCCCACTCTGACGATAACAGCTTTAGGGCTTTCCACGACCGCTATCACCGTTTCCTTCGGCTCCTCGATCTTCTCTTTATCCTCCGCCTCATCCTCCTTTGGCCTCTCCCTCAACGATATCTCCGAAACTGCCTCCGATCTTCGGTTATCCCTGAGAATGCCTGACGAGTCCAGCACGGGCGTCACCGACACGACATTCTTCGACGAAGAGCAGCCCATCGCCGCCGGATCGCCGGCCGGGGATTGCCAGCACCGGATTATCGAACGAGTTGGGGATTGGGAGGAACCGAGAGGGGATAAAGGCGGAGAAGACAGCAAGATATCCGCGGTGGAACACGGGGACAAATCCCAAAAAAAGCAAAGAAAGGCGAGAACTTTATATCCTATTCTAGGCTTTCGATGGTATCGAAATCTTCGCGAAATTAATGGGAGATGAACGGAGCAGAAGCTTTTAGGAGTGATGCCACTTCTGCGAGGTTCTCGCGGGAAGGCCCTCGGGGAATCTCTCTTTCATTTCCCTCTGAACAACAGCTGGGAAAAAAAATATAGCCGTTGTGTTTTGAAAAAAAACAAAACAACGGGAGAAACTGAATTGAAAAGGTCGAACAGGTCTACTCTGAAGATTACTATTTGTGCATGGAACAAAAAAGAGAACCTTTTTTGGTTGGTTCATTTGATATGGGAAGTCGTTGAGGAGAGGGATGGTTGAACAGCTTGAGAGATGACAAATGGTGGGAAATTAGGGGATGTGTCAAAAAGTTGGGTGAAATTGATAGGAAGATGTGAATTGATGAGCCCACATGGTTCACTTTTTTGGACCTTTTCATGAACCTAATAATTAGGGTGAGCCCTTAGTATCTTTTTTTCCCCCTTTCATCTAAAGCTAATTTGATGAAAGATTCATGTATGTTTCAGTGGAAGATAAGATTAAGAGAGAGCCGTCTTAGATGATATGGTCATATAAAACGGCGGCTTTTCGATGACCCGGTCAGGAAAATAGATGTATTAGATTTGACTTATGCTAAGAAATTTGGAGATAGACCTAAAAAGACTAGGTTATAAAATATTAAAAATGACATTTCTTTATTATATTAAAATGAAAATTTGACTCTTAACAAAACACCATGGAGAAAAATGATTCATGTAGCTAATCCCACGTAGTGGGATAAAGGCTTGATGATGTTGCTGTTGTTGATGGATAAGGCATGGTGTTTTATGTGGCAAGAGGGAGAGAGAGAGTAAGTAAGAGGCATGCGGCATAATTCCTATGTAGTTTGCTCAAATTTTGATGGAGAAGAATTTCAAAATCTATGAATTTATTTTGAAATGAGTTCATTATAAAAATATATTGATTATTCATACATTATAGTGATCCAATTATGTTATGTTTGGGATGGATGCAGCTATTATAAAATTTTTTATGAATTGATTAAATAAAATTAAAAAATTTTTATTTATTATAGATATTATAAATTTTTACCTTCGAAGAAAAAGTCAAATAATAATTTCTTATAGCCAGTTATCTACCATGTTCTACCAAATTTAATAAGGAAAAATTATTTCTGCCAACATAATCTTTTAAAACAACAAAAAATTATAAGCAAATAAATGTATGATTTTTGTCAAATAAAGTAATAAAAATCTATCTCAGCCACATTCATAGAGAGAATTATTGCTTTTAAAAATAAAAAAACTTTTATCTTAAATAATAACAATGAGAGAAGGCTAGCTATATATGCTAGACAAGTTTTAACTGATTTGGATATCAAATATCAATTTGTTTGGGATGACTTTCTTACTGTTTCTTAAAAAGTTGTTTTAAGAAGTAATATAAAATTTTTGTACCGAAAAGTTGTTTTAAGAAGTAAAAAAGTCGTCCCAAATAAATCTTTAGTGATGATCCAACTTGAAGGAATTGATCCCAATTAGGCTCACTTTCAGTTCAGCACCAAGATTAAGAGAAATCAACAACTTAGCAACAAGTTACAAATTTAAAAAAAAAATCAAACATATTTAAAACTATATGAAGATATTATAATAATTATTGATATTGACAGTATTCTTGAAATGAACATGCTCACATGATTGATTCCAAAAAAAAATTTCAAAGTGACCATTTTTTGCAATTAATATCAGTTTTTAACATAATGGATAATCATGACTTTTTGTTCTCAAAAAGGATAAATAATTTTGCACCATATGGAGATCTTCTAAGTACCTAATGGGCAACTAATTAACCTTTGCAATAAGTTTAATTGATAGTTAGAGCATTTGTAGTTATATGAAATTAAATTTCAATAAAAAAAATCTATAATCAAATTGGATTCATATCCTCATAGAGGGGCTATTTGGCTTGAAATAAAAATGGTGTAAAATATTCCAAAGAATTAGATTTAGGGTTAAGTATTGTTAGATTTAGTTCATTTTCAAATACAGCGAAAATTCTTAGTCATTACTGTCGACTGCTGTCACCCACTATTACTGCCACCATCAACAGCTGTTGCCATTGTCCATTACCTTTCGCCAGCCAGCATCCGCCACCATCTTTGAATTTTACAATGCATTTATTTTATTTCAAACAAAAAATAATAATAATAATCACCTATATTTATTTTACACTCATCTAAATAATTTTAAATATTTCAAATACGTTACAATTCTTTTATAATGTATTCTATTTTATTATACATTCGTTTGTTAACCTCCCCATAACTATCCTATATATTTTATGAGATTTTGGTCTATTATACAAAATATCAAATATCTTGTTATGTGATTTTTTTCATCTTTTTTTTTTTTGCTTATAAAATTGAGATTAAAAGAGTAATTAGACTTTTTTAAATAAGACTCACATATAAAATTAAACAAATAAATGGTGCATGAGATATAAATATCAAACATTCATTGCTATTGTTTTTAAGAAAAAATAGTCAATTTAATATTAGTTTAAAGAAGATTGGATAAAGAGATGTGACAGAAAAGTCATATTTGATATTTTGACAAACTTTAATAATTATGTAATAATTAGAAGAATCCCATAACAAATAAATAAAAAACAGCAGAATCCCATTTATCAATAAAGCCAAATTTTATTGAAATTTGAGCTGTTTAAAAAAAAATGAAACTAATGAATGGCTCAATATGTTTTAAAAAAAATTATGAATTTATTAAATTCTATCAATTAATTGCATGTAACTAAAAAAACAATATGAATGTTTAACTTCATAAATATTTTTAAATTTTTTTCAAAAATAAGTATTTGTTTTATAACAAAAATAAATAAAATTAATATTTATATGAATTCATATTTAAAGGTATATGCTATGAATACCAAAATCAAGTTTTCAACATGTCCAAGTCCGGAAAAATAAAAATAAAAATAAAAATAATAATAATAATAATAAAAGTCCGTTGTGGAGCCAAAGACGAGGTCTTAGGTGTATTATCAGGCTAATGGAAGTGAGCATCTGGAACCCTTCCAGGAATGCTGCAGAAGTTATGGCATATGATAAGAACAAACAAAGTCATCTCCATATAATGGTATTGCACAATGCAAGAATAATACAATTATTAGGAAGGAACAGTATCATGTTTCATACGCAAAACCTTTCATGCACCGAAACTCCTTCATAAGTGGAATGCAGTGTCGGATACAGACACGCGTCCGACACAGCGGGGGCACATGTCAGACACGACATAACCGTCTCATATTAAAATGATAATTAAATTAAAACGGACACCCGTGAACATGCGTGTCCTGATATTTTATAATTAAATTTATTTAAATTACAAAATCTTTATATTTTAATATTCTTTTAATGTGTATATCCAGAATACATGTCCCGTATAGAGCTCTAGGTTTTCATTTTCACGGCTTGTATCCCTTGTCTTCTCCTTTACGTGTCTTCCTTTACAACGCGACCAGCCGAGGCCTGTATCCCTTGTCTTCGTCATTTTTGCACGCAAGCGAGGCCAATCGAACACGTCTTCTTTGTCTTCCCCATTCATTTGTATTCGACCATTCGTCTTTGCTGCGACAAGGCGAAGCCAACCGCGCACGACTCGAAGCCGGGTAAGTCCGATTGAAGCAGTTTTCTCGTCTTCTCTTCATTTCCTCGAGGTGATCTAGCTTGTTTGGTTGTTTGTCTTCGCCATTTTCGCAGGCACCAGGCACCGGTAAGTCCGATTGAAGTTTCCTACACTTGTGTGTGCTCTGGCAAAGGCAGAGGAGGGAGAGTGAGGCGAGCCAAAGGAGTGAAGCCCGATATATATCCAAGTTCTCTAATTTTTTTCAAGATCTCTACTTTTTTCAACATCTTGCATTTACTTATATATATAAACAATAAAGTCTTTTATCTAATATAATCTTGTTCATGCCTGTTGAATGTGAATTTTTACAGTGGATTTTTATATAGTTAGTTGTCTTATACCTATTGTGATTGTTGTCTTATAAAATGAAAGAAGATGATGAAAATGTCTCGTACAAGATAATATTTTTCATTTGTATTCCTATTCCATTTGGTTAGGTTATCTCTCCTGAGGCATTCTTTGCATTTTTAACCAATGTCTTTTAAACATAATTGGTAACTTGGCATTATTGCTTCACTAGGTTTAACTTTGACTCTAACTTGTAGAATCTGAATTTAACATTTTATTTCTCCGAAAATAGCACTGTTGTTTAAATTGGTTGATGTGTCATTGCAATGAAAAAGATTCACATCAAGTTCAGAATGACAAAGGCAAAATAGCAACTAAGGCCTCGTTTGATAGCAGAACTCTTTTCTCGATGAGAACGATTGTTCCGAAAAAGCCTTTTACTAATGGAGAAGGAAAAAAGAAAAGCTTTGCAAATCGGTGAGATAATGAGGGTGTAAAAAACACAGTTTTACAAAAAGTAGGCTTCCAAACAGCGACCGAAAGTATTTTCCCCGTTTCGAAACAAAAATGGCGCTAATTAAGCCGTCCCAAACGAGGCCTAAAAAAAATCTCTTTAACAGGCTTTAAAAAATTATCATTTAAATTCGATGAACTTGACATTGATGGCCATTTTATCTAGGTTCCATAAATACCAATACCACTTACTAACTCACCAAGTCTTTAATTTTTTGTATGTTTTACATTCATAACATTTTTTTAGTTGTATTTGAAACCCTAAACTTAAGAGTTAATCATTATACTACATAAAGGCAGGAAGCAATAGTTTCAAATTAGGAAGGTTGTTGTTTGGCGTATTTTAAATGTCTTACAATATGTCACCCAATTTATTAAGACGTTATTTCTTCCATTTCATCAGTGTTTTTAAAAGCAAAATGAGCTCTAGTGGTTGTGGGATTGGAAGTGGTGAAGGTTCAACAGAGCCTTGTGTAGAAGCTAATAAGCCCTTATGAAATCATGCAACAAAGTTAGGAAAAACCTTTGAAGGTAGAGGAAATGTGTCATTCAGATACAATTACTATGGATTCACCTACAAAGGATCATCTTCTAGGGTGAAAGCACATCTACTTAAGATTGGTGTCCATGGAATTAAAATGAGTCATAAGATTACTACTTCGCAGTTGATAGAATTAAACAAACAGGTTGATGAAGCTAAATCCATGATCAAAAGGGCACTTCCTAAAGAGATATATTTGTCATATACTCATGATTCATCCTACATTGCCTTCTCCTCCATTAGAGTTGATCATGTTGATTCATTTAGGATTGAAGGATATGAATCAAAGAAAAGAAAAGGAGTTGTCACTAGTTCTTTAGAGAAGGTTTTTAACATGCAGATGCGAGAGCAACTTGATGGTGAAATTACAATAATATTTTTTTCAGCTAGACTTCCTTTCAACCTTGCAAGGAATTCTTTGTTGACCTTCCCGCCACAGCCAAAAGAAACGGACAAAATAAAAAAAAATTTTAAAAATCATTACCTTAGGCGAATCCATACGCGAATCCTACAAAGATCGCGCCGTCTGCTACAGTGTCAGCTCTGCGAAACGGCGCCGAAGCCAGAAGCCCATCCCTCGCATGCGCGATCTCGCCTCGATCCCGCCTCTGCCTTCGCCTTTAAAACGCGAACGAAGGCTTCCTCTCCGGCTCAATCCCATGCAGGAAGCTCCGGCTCCATCTCCCGTCGCCACTTCCGATCTAACCTCCAGCTCCAGATCGCAAGCTCCTCTCCCCCTCTTCGCAAGCCTCGTCTTCTTCCCTCTAGCTCGTAAGCCCTCCGAACCCCAAGCCCTCTCCAGACCCAACTCTTCCTTCCCCTACTCTTGCCCGACGCCGCTTATCTGCTCCTTCTGATTCCGCCTAGAGAGAGAGGGAGAGAAAGAGAAAGAGAGATTCTTCCCATACCTCCTCTCCTAGCTGAAGCCCTTCCCGCCTCCTCTCCAGCCGTCCGACTTCGCCCCTCTCAGCGACGCCCCCTTCGTGTCAGTTCGGAAGTTACGACACATTGATCGGAAGCAACTTCGGAAGCTCGCTTGCTTTTAAGGTAACTTTCTCCCTTCTACGGGCTTCTTCGGCCAAATCCCGTAAATCTGTCGAACTGCTAGAGCCAATATTTTGGGTAAAATGAGGGAAACAGAGGGTTCATTCGGCTGGGAAATTTGTTCCATAGGATTTTGCCTAAATCCTGCTCAAATCTGTATAAATTCTATTCTAATCATATATAGATCTTTTTATTAATTAAAATTATTTTTGTTATATAATTTATTATTGTTATTAACAGTTAATTATATTTAATTAAAATTAATTATAATTAAATATCATAATTATATTTAATTATTATTAACAATGATTATATTTAAATTAAAATAAATTATAATTAATTTTTATAGTTATAGTTAATTACATTATTAACTATAATTATTCAAAATTAATTGTAATTAATTATTCTAATTTAAATTAGTCATTATTAATTTTAATTAGTTATGATTAGTTATTAATTATGATTAATTATTTTTAAATAATAATTAATTATTAGTAAGTATAATTTATTATTATTTTTATTATTTAATAAAAAAAAGAAATGCAAGTGCAAGGCACTCTCTTGCCTCGATTCACGTGCCAACCTCGACGCTTGCAAAGGTATAATTTTCTAACTCAGATTCTCGCTCTCGAAGTTCGCGACGGACCGGAAAACCGCCTATACACGCTTTCATAAGCGTTGTAGGATGGGACCCCGGTGCGGCGCCTACAACGAGGCGGGTAATCACCTCAAAATCCTATCCTCGGCGTTCGTGTCGAGCTGGCAAACCGCCTATACACGCTTTTTTAAGCGTGGTGGGAAGGGAACCCGGTGCGACACCTACGGCGAGGCGGGTAGGCCCTATACACGCTTTTCTTAGCGTGGTGGGGACGATCTTAAGTACCCGTACGCGGCTCTGTACCTACAGGGAAACAAATGCTTTTCTTTTTCAGGTACGTTGAAGACCCATACACGCTTTCTTAAGCGTGGTGGGGGATTGAAGACTTTACACGGCCGCGGTGTCCTCGAAAGAGGGCATCTACCATACACGCTTTCTTAAGCGTGGTGGGAAAGGCCCAGTTTTCCGTTATTTCCCCTAAACGGGGGAGATGCCGGAATGCTGCCGAAATTTCGGGTGAATTTAAAACCATACTTGGACCTGATTTGGATTCAAGTGAACTCGAACGAACTAAAGCGCAGAAGACTTGAACACAAATGAACCTAAACTGAACAAACATTTTAAATTGAAATCAAATGAATTTTAATTGGTGCAAATCACAATGAGCTACACATCAGACTTGATTTGAACTGAATTCGAACCAGAACGACAATGAACTTAACTCAAAGTGAACATAACTAAAACAAATGATCAATAAGGAAATTCATTTGAAATACAATCTTCCTAATGAAATATTGGACATGTGTATGCAAAATTGTGGACCAAGAGATTAGCATGCTATCATTCATATTCAATGAGAATACGATGCATGAATGTATATCTCCAATAAGAAACACAATCTAATTGTAAATGACAATTAAAGTGCAAGCGCCAATAGGTGATAATCCACCTACAACTGTATGCAAGGGAGTCCACAACATAAGTGACCATGTGCAACTTAGAATGTATATGATAGTTCATCAGAAAGGCTCCTAATGAATATGCTGATTCACTAAAGGAATGATGCAAGCAACATAGAACCTATAACGTTCATGTTAAGTTATCTCATGAGTCTACTTGAAGGAATTTAAAAGTATTGAGGAAATGAGTCATTAGTGAATGTGATCACGCATCACAGCTAATGTCAAGTTACAAGTAAATGTACTTGGTCCTCACAATCAAGTATTGTTCAGCTGCAAGCAAGTACATAGAATTCCATGTGAATCATACCGATCAATATAATATGACATTACTATAATCAATAATGAAGAATCTCAACGAGATATCAAGGGAATGTCATGTCAAAGTGAAATGCAAACACTAGCAAGTGAATTCACTACATAAGGTACAAGTTATCTTTAAGGGCAATGAAAGACTCAAGATATGTGACATGAGCCATACACAAGCAGTGAACAATCAACAACACACCTAACAAATCATCTGAATGCAGACAATAAGAGGGATGTAATGAATATGATTACTTGCTAGCAATCATACACGACCAATGTAGTATGCTCACAAGTGAAGCAAGAGAATTGTGAGAGAAGTAACCTCCTCGCCACCAAGGTTGATTAATATACAAGGAAACATACTAGTCTCCCATAAGTATAAGATTGGTGTGCAATAAATATAATAGCGTTCTGTAGTCAACACCAATACTTGTAGACAGTGCTAGAAGATCTGTGTTCAAGCAGAAGACTGAAGATGCATACAGTGGCTCTACCTACTAATAATGGTGGGTAAATCGAGCTAGACATAATGCAATGGTCATTAGCTCTTGGATGCATAGTACTGAAAGACATGCAAGCAAATGTGGCGATTCACCAATCAACGTGTACAAGGAAGATGATGATAAATGCCACTATGCAGTCAATGTCAACATACAATCAAGAGTATCAAATCTTCTAAGCAGTGACTAATGAAAATTATGTGGAATACAATAACCCTTGCAAGTAACAATGACTGATATGTCATAGAATGAATCTTCTATGAATATGGATACGTATGCAAGGTGTCACCTGCAAGCAAAGACAAAGATCTGCAATACATACAATCTCTCTACGAGTACAGATGTATGTAAAACATGTCACTCGTGGGTAGATGCAGAAAGACTTCAGTAAATGCAGTATCCTGAAATCAATTCCAATCTATGAATGAAAACATCTACCCGCCTACCAGCAACAGTTGTGGAAATCGTACGACGCCACGCCACCGGATCTGCAACATCTATACAAGCAGACAGAAGGCGTACAAATCCCCAAATGAAACCTGTATGACGCCATGCCACCGGATCCGCAATATCTATGCAAGCGGACATAAGGCATTTATAAATATTACAAAAATGTCCCCAACACGTGCACTTTAATCTGTATACACATAGGTACACAAAAAGGGACACGTGCAATCATACAACCCGCATGGGCCCCGGCAAGCATGTTATTGGTACACACGTGACGCCTAGGGATGCTGCGCGGGTCAATAAATTTGAACCCGATCCTCCTAAAGCAAGTAGATAGGAGTTGACAAGGTTCAATAAATATTTATAAAATGCCCCCAAACACCCGCACGGGCCCCGGCGAGCGTGTTATTGGTACTCACGTAACGTCTAGGGATGCTGTGCGGGTCAACGAGTGAATTCAGGTTCGAACCCGATCCTTTTATAAAGGTCAGTAGGAGTCGACAGGGTTCGAACCATCAAACAAATATACAGTTGTGGCAACCTATATATTTGTTTTAATGCGTTCATATTAAGCCTTCAAGGCCTATAATTATGAAAATTCACTAACAAAGGCATAAAACCTACGAAACCCGATCCTCTGTCAATCCCTAGACAGAGTTGACAAGGTTCAAATTAATAAAATATAAATGACCCCATACACCCCGATGATGGCCGTGTTGATTGAAGATCTCAACCGGAGGGGTCCATTCACAAGCACATTTAAATACCACCCAAACACCCAAAAATCCAAAATCTCCAAAAAAATGTCAAAAATCCCAAAAGTCTATAATATTTGAAATTGAAACTAAACCATCAAACACTCAAAGCATGAAATCCATCCACCCTCCGTAACAGTTTGCCGAGGTGGACAAATTAAAATTTACTTCAGCTCACAAAGAGCCAATGCCTAGTCGAAAATATCACTAGGATCCATTCTCAAACAATCTCCTGCCAGCAAGGACGTGGTACGAGTCCTCTAACCGGTAGTTTCGCCGCCAAATGGCACTGCAGGATAAACGATTATGACTCGGGGCCCTCTGAACCAGGTGGTCGCCGCCAAATGGCACCATTATATTATGGTTATGGCCAGAGCCCGTATGCTCCCCAATGGCATCAAATCCTTGAGACATGAATCAATAGGATATGATTGATAGGGCATAAAGCCTTCTGTTAGCTAAGGTGGATTCAAATTTATCCCCTTTGGCAAATATTCACCCCAGGTCTACAAGGTACCCTTGGACGAAGCAACCCATGGCTGCCGACAAGGATCCTTCTGTCAGGTTGGGTCGACTACCTCCTCTGACTAAGTAGACCAGGGACCACGATGGCCCGGGATGACGGAACCATGGGATCTTGATCGGGTCTATCATCCATTCCCCCACCATCCGCTTTAAGTGCAAGATGGTGAAATTTCTATTTTAAATATCAAATTCTCCAACACTTTCAAACCTTCAACCCATTGTTGCTACTATATGCCAGATATACGTATTTCTGCGTATCTGATTGACGACTAGCCTTAATCGAAAGTTCTCTCTCGTTATCGGGAGGGGTAATTAACTATAGGGGCTTGCGCCTATAGGAAACCAGAACTCAGATCATAAAGTCCTCACAAAATGAGGGCGAAATCTCTGGGTAGTGTCTTATCTATAAACTCATCTGCCTTCCAAAATTTACCCCGGAACTTAAATCGTTAAAACTCCCCCCTCAAAAAGCAAAAGTCGGGCGGAGGCCGAGGCCGAATTTTCGGAGCCCACATTCTTGTTATAAGAATGCATTCACTTTTGCATGTAATAACAACCTTACAGGTTATGATCCACCTTGATACAATGCAATAAGATCAAAATTATTGGAGAGGGAAATAGAAAATATTGAGACATTTTTTGAACCAACGAAAGGAGTGTGGAAAGAAAAATGTGTCAGTTTGATTATGATGGTTGGACTAATCCTCAAAGAAGGCCACTCATCAATTTCACGGCTGTTACAGAGAATTACCCAATGTTCATCAAAGCTGTGAATTATGAAGGAGAAGACAAGGATAAATATTTCATTTTCAATTTGATTAAAGAGGTGATAATGATGATTGGGTCATCAAATGTTGTGCAGATTATCACTAATATGCACTAATATGTAGAGCTGTAAGATTGTTGGTGGAGCAAACATATCATCATATCTTCTGGACGCCATATGTTATGCACATTATAAATCATGCTTTAAAAAATATTTGTGCAACAAAAAATACAGAGGTTAATGAAATCATCTATACTGAATGTCGTTGGATAACAATGGTTGTAATTGATGCTGCTTTGATCAGAAATTTCATTATGAACCACTTAATAAGACTTTTTATCTTTAATGATTTCTCACATTTGAGAATGCTAACTGTTGCAAAAACTCATTTTGCCTCTATAATAATCATTTTGAGAAGATTCAAACAAATAAAAAATAAATGTTCTTTAATCCATGGTGATTAGTGAGAAGTGGTCTTATTATCGAGAAGATGATGTTGGGAAGGCAAAGATACGTAAAAGAAAAGATCTTAGATGATTTGTGGTGGTATGATATAGATTATATTTTGACTTTTACTGGTCCAATTTATAATATGTTGATAGAGGCCGATATAGATAAATCATGCCTACATTTGATTTATGAGATGTAGAACTCTATGTTAGCAAAAGTGAAAGAAAATATATATAGACATGAAAGAAAGGCACATGATAAAGACTCAAATTTTTGGAGTATTGTCTATATTATTCTTGAGAATATGTGGAGCAAAAGTAACACATATCTTCATTGTTTGGCTCATTCATTAAATCCAAGATAAATTTGAATATATCTTTTAAATTAGTTTATAATTTATTGGCTAATAAATTAATAATTTTACATTCGTTGTATTCTTTGAAAATATTCAAGTAAAGAATGGCTTCAAAAAGACCCTCAACGTGTCTCGCCACAAAAAAGATTTAAAAGTTTCAAATATGAGAAAGATATGTTTGAAACGATATTTCCCAAGTGAGGAGGAGAGAAGAAAGAGTAATATAGAACTTGCAAAGTTCTTTAAATATTTAGAGGATTTTGGTGATCAAGAATCTTTGGTTGACAGATGGAGGATGGATCCAAAGATGTGATGGTTGATTCATGGAGCTTCAGCACCGCTACTTCAAACAATAGTAATAAAATTTCTTGGTCAAGTTTCATCCTCCTCTTATTGTGAGAGAAATTGAAGCACATACTCATTTATTCAATCGATAAAGAAGAATAAAATTACTCCACAATGGGCTAAAAATTTAGTTTATGTGCATACAAATCTTCATCTTCTATCAAGAAAGATCCCACTTTATATGGCAGGTGATAATAAGATGTGGTATGTTCCTGGATATGAGTTCGAGTCCCTTGATGATATGAGAATATTGAAGATTGCAGATCTTTCTCTTAATGAACCAGAGTTGAAAACAATGATATTCATTGATGATAATATTCAAGACCAAAGACAAACCTCTAAAGCTAATCCTATTATTCCCTCTACTGAGTAGGTGAAGCTTGATGTTATACTAAATGATTTTTTGCTTAAATTTTTATAATTATACTAGACATTTTGTACTAAACATTTTATATTATAAGCTAAACAAGTTATCATGACATTGATTTATTATTGTTTGTCATTTCAAATATGATGTTATCTTAATTTCTATATACTATATTAAAAAAATTATAATGACATGTCCGCGCCGCACCCATGTCCTATATTTTTAAAAAAGCTCTGTCCCATGTCTGTGTAGTGTCGCGTCGCCATGTCCGTGTTCATGCATCGTAGCGCAAAACCAGCAAAGTCGTTTTGGGCAAGACAACGAGGAAGATGGCTAATTTCTTAAATTGCTTTCCATGAATTTATCTACGGTGGCAAGATGCAAAAGAAAGTTTGGAAGGGATGCTTCCCTCAAAATTAGGGGTGTAAGTGAGCCAAACTAGCCTGCGAGCCGGCTCGAGCTAGACTCATTAAAGAGCTCACGAGTCGAGCTTATTGAGACACGAGTATGAGCTCGAGCCTATACTTAAGCTTGTAAATTAAATGAGCTCAAGCTCAAGCTCAACTTGGCTCGAAAGTTTATTGAGCCGCTTTATTAACTTAAAATATATTTAAATTTAATTTAAATTAGCATTATATAATATATTTTGACTTTTTTAAATTAATTTTATATTAAAAATAAAAATTTAATTTAAAACTAAGAAATCCTACTTAATAATTGAGTCAAACTCGTGCTTTCCAAATGAGCTCAAGCTTATAAATTTTTTAACGAGTCGAGCTTGGGTTCAGTAAAAACTAAATAAGTCTGGCTCGATTAGGCAGATACTCGACTCGTTTACACTCCTACTCAAAACATCTTAAAGTGTTTGATAATTTTGCATTCATTCATGTACCCACGAAAGAATGGGACAAGTTTGATGCGTAGTATGAGTGCATTTTTTTTTGTGCTCATATGATAAATTCGGGTATAATTTATGAGGAACAAAGGCCAATGCTATTCTTAGAAGTCAAAAAATGGTCGCCTTTGAAGATCGTCAGGAAGGGGAAAGAAGACTTAAACTTCTATAGTCATTCTTAATGAGATCGATCCCACTCCACAAAAAATATATATGTTAATGGGGGTATGTTGGTAGTGGTGGCAAAGATGGGCTTATTTCATTGAATGTAAATATTGAAAGTGATCTAGTTGATCAAATCAGGCATGCAAGTCATGATCTAAGGAATAGCTTAAATGAGGTGAAGCAAACTACTTAATAGAGATACAATAGGTTTAACTCGTTCATGCTCAAACATAGGCCCAATCAAATCACTATTAATAATTGTATTATTATTAGAGCTTCAATGATGATTATTTTACTAAATTGCTATGTCATGATAATCATCGGCAATGCTGAGAATAAGATTCAGTTTTTGAAGGAGCTTAGTGAGAAATTTTTTTATAAAGGATTTAGATCCAATAAAGTAAATTGATGGTGGATCGGGAGAAGAATCGGATCTGCTAGAAGGAATTTTCAATTTAGGGAACAAACACAAGCTTAAAAGCTTAAAAGAGTATAATATTCATTAAATTGTTCATCTCCTCCTACTACAATACTTGCATATATATAACTAGCTATAGAACAATCTAGAAAACACTAAAGAAACAGGCACAAGAGGTATTTTATTCCTAAAACTGTATTTAGTTAAGATGTTCCTCCATCATAAATCCTTGGCATTAAAATGCCTTATGATAGAAGAGATAGAAAGAATGATAATCAAATGGGAGTTAAATCAAGAAGATGCTTGAGATATTAGACTTGAATAATGTTTAAGAACATAGCCACTCCACTTAAAGTCACATTAATGACATGAAAATGAGAAATAGGAAGAAGATTATTTACTCTTGAACAATGAAATACAATATATGTTATGGTGTGCATAAGATCAAGCATCGCACATTTAGTTGATGTTATGAGCCGCTATTTTGTAAACCCACTGGAGGATCATTGGACAAAATCAGAGTGAATAAAATGCTATATGTGAGGCACATCCAAATTTAGTTTGCTCTTTGGAAAGGTAATCAAGTGCTAGAAGGCTACATTAGAATATTATTTGTAGACTTTTGCGAAGAGCTATGTCATGGAAGTTCGAGTTGTAGAAATATGTTGTTTTGTCTACTGCAGTACTACCGGAGTAAAGTATATTGCATCTAATAAAGAGTTTAAATTTCAACTGAGAAGTCCAAGCATTATATCATTGGCTCTAACATATGTCTGAGAAGAATTTGAACCTACAAAAAATACTTAGTGACAAAATCTTATCAAATATAAAGAGTAAGTTTTCCAAAATGTCCAAGCATGAAGTATGCAGAAAGGTGGTAGGCCTTAATCTTTCCTCATAAGAAGTGTGTTGAGTTCATCCCTCCTTATGCATGAATAGGAAGGTTCATGCATACGAAATTCAATGGATAAGATGCTTTTCAAAGCATCTTTTTAAGTTTCCAAGTGAGGGATTTATTGCATTGTTCACAATACTGTGTTAAAAAATGCATTCACACATGGTGGATTGGAATGTTTGTCTCTTGATCTTACCGAGCAATCAAAGAAAGAGGATATGCCAATTTCTTGATGACATTGTCAACTATTTTTAAGATATATTTATAATTTATAAACCCATTAGCACACTCAAGCTACTTTCATCCATCATGTAATCTAATAAAGTATTTTTAGTTCAAGTGGTTGGAGAGTTCATTATTAGTGAAAAAAATTTTTTGCTTGTAATATTCTATTGATCAAGAGATATCAAAGTTGTAATCCGTTAATATTGTATAATGGAGACTCCAGTGTTGCTCTATAGTTTTTCTAATTAGATTTTTCAAGTAAAACATTTTATTTACCTTCGATATTTTTTTTCTTATCCATTTCCATACTAAACATCTAAATATTTATATTTACTTATATAACACTCAAATCACACAAAAACACTACTAATATCAACTTATTTAAAATTAAACACATATTTTCATGCATATATTTTAATGTATTTTTAATAAAAAAATAAATATAAATAAATATAAAATTGTAGACATTAAATATATAAACATACATGAATTTCCTCAACCCCTATATTATATTCTATACATTATGAAAATACAAAGAAACCATATGATTACTGTGTGCATAGATCAGCAAATCTAGATTCTATTGCAACTATATGTAGAACTGAAGTTAGAGAACAGGCCTGCGGAACAAATATTTTTTTAAGATGTTCCTTATACAAATTATTTTGCTTGTCAAGCTTAACTAAGAAACTTGATGAGAAAGTAACAGGTCAAAATATATACAGAGAGCTCAATTAACTGAGCTCCTTAACTTTTGCCTAATGCCTTTGCCATAATCACCACATGCATCACTCGCAACTTCTATATGCCACTGAAGTTGCTTTTGACTTCCATGTTCGCTCTATACAGTTCAAACCTATACTTCTAAAAATAATATATGAACCTCAAAGGCTTACTCCAGCTCTGATATTATTCCTAAGACTGCGAAGGCGATTCAAATCCATCTATTCCTAAGAAACCGAAAACGTATTTAAAGGACATTAATATGTATGTGCATGTTATAAAAATCGAAGTAAAAATTCAAAGTCTTTAAATAAAATCTAAATTATCAATCTTTAAAGAAGAATTTTATTTTGATATGCAAACAATTAGGTGGATAAAAAGAGCATTTTTCATAAATACAAGAAAATAATACATAAAATATGTATATTATACTTTGAAAAATAAAATTCACATTTTTCAATAATTTTTTAAGGATGAAAAACAAAAAAAAATGAAGAATTCATAGTCACACATTATACAGATATAATACTGAATTTGGTAACTAGCTTTATCTGGTTCATGCCGTATTTCACAGTTTCTCACCATTGATATCACTAATTGAGAATGATTCCTCTCCTTAATGTGAGATCTCATGAACTCTGTACAGAGAGTTTAAGGGCAAACTCATTTTAGCTAAGGCTACCCAAACCACCTGTATAATAGCTTAGTTCCACGTCCCCTTGAACAAAATTTGTGCCTGATATGACTGATCTTAAACCCATACTAATTGTCCCTTACTAAGTATGATTTTGAATGAAATAAGAAGAAATAGTTTATATAATTCAGTACAAAATCAAATACGAATAAGAAAAGAATCAAGAACCTTCCGCATATGGCAACTTGCAAGCAGCCACAGGCCTTTTGGATTTAACTTTGCCCAGCATTTCTGCAACAGTTCGGCAGCGACACTCATTTCCTGGACGGATGACGTCCCCATAAACAGCCATCTCAATTATATCGAGTTCCTTATCTACAAAAATGGAAGATACATCAAGTTTAGATCAACACCTTAAAGTAAATGATTAATAAAAAATAATTAAATGAAATAAAAGTGATGCTAGCAGCCTCCTATATTGAAGATAGGATGATTCCGTGATTCAAACCTCTTACCTTCATATTACTAGAAAAGGCCAACGATCTTATAACACTTGAGACAATATTAGCTTAGTAATAATAACTATATACAACCAAAAGCTTAATTAAGAAAGAGTTCTTAATATTTTTTTAAAATATTGGTTAATGCAACAGTAATATATTATAAGATGAGCAATTCTCCACTACCTTGTAGAATTTCCTGCATTAAAAGACCATCAGCAAGCTATCATGCTAACAACTGAAATGGAAGGTCAGAGGGATAGCAGATCAAAAGTTCGTTTCCTCCAAGGAACATTTTTAAGTCTAGCATCATAAGAAAATGATGCAGTATGCAATTATCTAAGAATAAAAATCATGTCAAAATATTCTGATATAAATTATATCAAGAGGGATTTGAAAATTATTATATTTGATGTAGTACGATATCTAAACTTTTTAATACTGTTTTGAAGACTAAAAAAATGCCAGATGAGTGGAGAATGAGTGTGTTAATCCCTATTTTTAAGAATAAAGGTGATGCACAAGATTGTGCAAATTATAGAGGAATTAAGTTAATGTGTCATACTTTAAAACTATGGGAACGAGTTATGGAGCATAGGTTGCGGTGTGATACTAATGTTTCTCAAAATCAATTTGGATTCATGCCGGGTAGGTCTATTATGGAAGCCATACATTTATTAAGAGGTTTGATGGAGAAATATAGAGAGAATAAGGAAGATTTACATATTATATTTATTGATTTAGAAAAAGCATATGATAAAGTTTCAAGAGAAGTGCTATGGAGAGTTTTTGAAAAGAAAGGAGTTAATAACACTTATATTCAAATCATTAAAGATATGTATGCAGGAGCTATTACTTGTGTTCAAACACAAGGTGGTTTGACCAAGTATTTCCCTATTTCGGTTGGATTACATCAAGGATCAGCCTTAAGCCCATATCTTTTTGCTTTAGTCAAGGATGTTCTCGCTAGACATTTGCAAGAGGATATACCTTGGTGTATGCTTTTTGCTGATGATATTCTTCTTGTTGATAAGACTAGAGAGGGAGTTGAAGGTAAACTAGAATTGTGGAGGTCAACCTTAGAGTCTAAAGGTTTTCGCTTGAGTAGATCTAAAACAGAATATATGGAGTGTAATTTTAGTAATAATAGACCTAGTGAGGGGATTGTGACTTTGGCCGATCAAGTCATTAATAAGAGTACATGTTTTAGATATCTTGGATCTATTGTTCAGAGTGATGGTGAAATAGATGGGGATATTATTAGCAGAATCCAAGTGGGATGGTTGAAGTGGAGGAATGCATCGGGTTTATTGTGTGATAGAAAAGTACCCCTCAAGGGAAAATTCTATAAGATGGTGGTGAGACCTCCAATGCTTTATGGTGCCGAATGTTGGCCATTAAAAGAGAAGCATAATTCTAAGTTAAGTGTTGCAGAGATGAGGATGCTCAGGTGGATGAGTGGCTTTATCCTTAGAGATAGGATACGAAATGAGCATATTCGTGAAAAGGTTGGAGTAGCTCCAGTGGAAGATAAGATTAGAGAGAGTCGCCTTAGATGGTTTGGTCACATAAAACGGCGGCCTCCTGATGACCCGGTTAGGAAAGTAGAAGTTTTAGATTTGACTTATGTTAAGAAAGGTAGAGGTAGACCTAAAAAGACTTGGTTAGAAAATATTAGAAATGATCTTTCTTTATTCGATTTAAATGAGAATTTGACTTTTAACAGTACACAATGGAGAAAAAGGATTCATGTAGCCGACCCCACGTAGTGGGATAAAGGCTTGATGTTGTTGTTGTTGTTGTTGTTGATGTAGTGCTGCATGCCTGCATATGAAGAGTTTATATTGCAATCTCAAAACAAATTAATAATTTTCAAGTCCATTATGATATAATTTGTATTAGAATATCGTAACACAATTTTTTTTCCCATTACCTGATATGTCATCACCTACCTCAATTGAATCAATCATATTTAGATACATCATCACCCATAAAATGAAGATTGATTATCTAATTCAGGAGAAATTTTAAGTAAAGAAATCCTTAACCAAATTTGGTAGAGAATGGATTTCTAATCATTGAATTTATTTTAAGATAAATCTAATATAAGAATTGATTGATTAATCATATATGACACTCATCTCAAAGAAATCTAATAATTAGAAACCACATTCTAACTAAATTTGAGTTAGAGGATTCTAACCCAAGTTTTTTCCTCTTGATTAATATGTACTCGAATGTTACTTAAAGATTTTTTGAAAACCTCTTTTGTAGCAGGAAATCACAAAGCCATTAGGAGTAAAAATTATCAGATTGATAGATGGAAGCATATGAAAACACTTAGCCTCTTGAGTGGTTCTATTGGTTTTGGTGGGATGCGCAGAGGTTTATAATTGCAAAAATTGGAGACAAAGGTGCCATTTATACAAGGATGCGAATGGCTATATATGCTTCTCCAAACACTATCAAAAACCCTAGGTTAAGCTGGTGAGACTGTTATATGAATTACTAGAATAAAGGAGAAAACCTACTAGCATAGAAGTCAAGTTTAAGTCCCATGGTCCACCTCATAAGAAGCTCGAAAATTCTGAAAAGTTAATGCAGAGAATACACATTTTTGCAATTGAAAACCGAACATTATCAAATAAAAAAATAAAGGTTCTTCCATGGATGGAGTGACACGTCAACTTGAAACTTAAAGGCAGAAACTGCACCTCTAGGACTATATCTACATTCTACAGTATACGAAGTTATGGTTTATAATGATAATTTGTGCGCATCATGGCCATCAATTTAAGTCAGCAATATAGAAAGGACAAAGATCAATATGCCGTCTACTTTTGGCAAGGGGGTGGTATCGTCTTGGACTCAACTTCTCACCATAGTTTTTACAGGTTGCTGCGTGTAAGCAATTGAGTCAGCAGAGAGAACTTAATCATTTTTTGCTGATATCAAACACAACCATTCAAATAAAAAAAAGATTGAAATATGAGATTTTTGCATGGCAAATAATTAGAGGAAAAAATCAAGTGGCACAACCCAACAAAGTAATGCCTACAATTTATAGAAAATAAGTACAAAAATTATTCACCTCCAAGTGATGGGAGAGAATTTTAACACAAGATACCACATAAACAATTAGAGACTACAAAGCGAAAGATGTCAAGGTAGGTTCCCACATAAATTAATTGTGAACATTAGAGATGAATGCAATGGTTGGGCAAGATTGCCGAATATGGTCGTAGTGCAACACTAACTAAAGATGATTGTGATTTCAGTTGTGCTAATGATAGCTATGGCATAGGTCTCCATGAAGACAATTGTGGTACAAATTATATGACAATATCGCTATGATGAATAACTTAAAACGGGGATGATTGCAACACATCAAAGTTGTAGCATAAGTTCCAATGGGACAATAAGTGCAACAAAAGTGGGGCTGCAATACAAGTCTCAAAAGAGATGAGTGTTGTGCAACTAAAGCTGTAACGTAGTTCTGAAGGACACAACTGGGGTACACAAGAGGTTGAGGTGTCGGACTGAAAGCAACAATAACTATGGTGTAAGCAAGGTTGTGACAAAAAGTTTGAGGAAATAATTATGGTGCAAACAAGATGGTGATCTGAGTCATGAAGCACAGTAGCTATGGCACAAATGAGGTTGTTTCGTAAATTGAAGGAGATGATTATGACACAAACGAGGTTAAAAATAAGGTCTTTGAGGCTATGATAACTATGGTGCAAACGGGGGGTGTGAAATAGGTCTTCATGTTGCAATGACTTCAATAAAAGTGGAATTGCAACTTAAGCCTGAAGGAAACAATTGTAACTGATCTTCTAGGATTTCAAAAAAAATACAGGGTCTTATAGGCTTAGTCCTTTGGATCGCATTTGTTGGATTGAAATTCATCCATGGAAATGCCAAAATCTTATAGACAAGAATGGCTAAAAGGTTGTTTTGTTACAATTATTTAGAATTCATTTACATTTTAAATACAATGTAAAGTAAACTCAATCCATTCGAAATATTTTTTTGGTGTTTTGTTAGTTGTAAAATAAATTCAGTGAATCACTTTTTTGTATTTAGATCATCATAAAGTAAATCATTTTTTATTAACTTTTCAATTATGGCATGACATTGGGTTGGCCATTACTGACGATAGCGGATTAAATCGGTTGGTTGACAATATCAACATGTGTAGGTCGCATTTGCAGGTGTGCCCAACATGAGAGCAAGTTGTAGAGGCAAAGGCACGAGGTACTATGCAAAGTGCATAAGCAAAGGCAAAAGCGGAGTCATCATGGGCACAGACGCAGAGATCACCAATGGTCGAGTTGTATGATATGTCAAATGCGCAAGAGTTCACATGCAATATATTCTGAATACACCCAATTTGGGCAATTTTGGTATTTACCACCAATAAGCTGATGGTATGTTTCATTTTCTCAGAAAAAAAAAACTTTGGATTTACATTAATTCAAACCAAAGTCTTAAAAACCTAAACACCTCCATTTCAAATGCTCAAAACACTATCAACTAAGCAATCCCTAAGTAACAAGAGAATAGAAAGGAGAGAAAGAAAATCAACAAAGAGAAGCCATAAGATTTTACTATATTGTCAAAAAACATAGGACTAATGTTGATAATTAGATGTCCTAAGATCACTCTATAAAACCCTACTCATAGGCTATGATCGAGGCACAATGCTATAATAAAGACTACAATTTAGCATTAAATAACAAGGCTTAAGAAACACCTATAAAAAATGAATGTCAACATGCGTCTATTTGATTACATTAAATTTACATGGCGATTTTCAATAAGGAATAGATTCACATGAAGTCTTTTCCTAAATTCACCAAGGTTGGTTGAGTTCTAGCGACTAGCTATGCCTGATAGCTGTTGATTTGGAATTATTTCCAAATCTAATTAAAGCTTTATTTTGGAAAACTTTGATGACAAATTTATATAATTGATTAGGGAGATGATTATTTTCCTAATTAGTTGATTTGATTGGAGATTTGATTGGGGATTTTATTGGAGAATTAATTGATGCATTAGTTAGGAAAGATTTGATTGACTTTAATTAGTATATTTAATTAGTACGTTGATTGAGAGATCTAATTGGCATGATTAGATCTTTGTATTAATTATATTTTGTTTATTAGATCTTGTTTCAAATCTATAAATAGGGCCTATGGGTTGTTGTTGTATATATGAGAGGAAGAGAGAGCTTGAGAGCCAATTGTAATCTTATTGTTCTCCAATATAGTGAAATCATCATCTCCTCCCCATGGACGTAAACATCTTCGCCAAACCACATAAATCGTCATATTCTTTGTGTTATTTTGTCGTGTGATTTATTATTTCCGCAGTGTTTATTGCACAACAATAGCTAGGGCAATTTTGCCTTGTCATAAGTACCTAGGACAAAAGCCTTAGAAGCTTGAGCGAGTAGCCTTGACAAGTTGGGTGAATGACTTGGGATGTTTCCGGTGACTCATAATGCGAGCGAGTAGCCTTAAATAGGAATCTTTATTATACCAGCGAGCTAATAACGCAGACTCATTCTCTAAACTTGGTTCAAACTTTTCATTTCTACACGCATTCCTTAGGATGGAAGCATTGTTACTGTACCGAGAAGAAGATAAAGATATTAAGCTGGAGGGGAAGGAAAAAGAAAGAGAGAACGGGATGCATACCGGTAAACTTGATGTCACAAGAGAAACCCTCAAGTTCTTTTTTATCCACCCACTCCTTATCTGACTTGTACCTATTCACCCTCGTCTGAAGAATCTGGCAATTCTCTGCAATGGACTCACCGCCTACAGGGAAAGCCAATCTATACATGAACATAAGCCGCAATCGAAACCCTAGTCTACAACCAGAGCAAGCGGGGAACAGAAAGAACGTTTAAAAAACCTTTGGAATAGGGGATGATGTGATCGTACTCGAAACAGAGACAGCCCTGACAGTTATAAAAGCGCTTGCAGACGACGTTGCCAGCCGGGTCGCGTCGCCACCTTTCAGGGTGGCGGCCGGGTACAACTTCAGCAAATTGCCAGCAACGGGCCTTGGCCTTGGCGTCGAAGAACCGTGGCCGAACCCTCTCTTCTTGTTCCCCTCCCCGGTGAGCTCGAGAGGGCGATGCCGGATCCGAAGACTCTGAAATCACCATTGCTTCCGGGTGCTCCACTCCTATGGAGTCCAGACTATTCTGACAGGACTGGTTTACTGCAATTAATATTACTGATAGATAGACGATAATTCATCATATTTGTTGCAATGTTTGATGCGGTGGTGACGTAAGAGAGTTTAACATCATAATTTTATATAAAGGTTTAATATATACATAAATAAGAAGAGAATTATAAGTAAAACTAATATTTTTTATATACAATATTTCAAAAAAGAGAAACATACGGGATTTAATAGTTGAAATGATTTATACTAATGTGTATCATTAGTTATAAGTGATGATTTGAAATGTGCTCATAAAATATTATAGACATATATATATATATATATATATATATATTATTTTGGCATTTGAGCTATTCTCGAGAGATTGTTTCTTATTTGTTTGAACGTACTCATCTGAGGGAGAAATCAAAGAGCAATAAATCCAGCATAAGTCATGTTGCTGATATTGAGAGTCAAAGCTGGCATCAACAACAATACGTCATGCATCGACCTTTTTTTATAGCAATGGATTGCATTGAGTTGGCATTAGTTTAGCTTGATAGTAATTGTTAAAGGATTATAGTCAAGTAAAAGTGATTGAAGGATCATAGTCAGGTGATTTGCAGGAACATAATCAAGTAATGATATTTGGATGATCTTAGTTAGGAGATAATAGCCAAGGGATTGTAATTGAGCAATGATAGTTATAAAATCATAACCAGGTAATAGCGTTCGACAGTCATAGTTGGTTAAAGGTTGCCAAAAAATCATAGTTGGGCTATAGTGTTAAGAAGGTTATAGTAAGATGATGTTGGTTAGATAATCATAATTGAGATATGATGGGCGAGGGACTGTAGTTGGGTGATGGAAGTCAAATGATCATAGTCGGCTGACAAAGATTAAATGGTTGTAATCAGTTAACAATGGTTAGAGTATTATAGTTAGATGATGGTAGTTAGAGAATGGTACTCAAATGATAGTGATTAAGAATTATAATTGTGTAAGAATAGTCAGAGGACCGAAGTCAAATGATAGTAGCGAGAGGATCGTAGTTAAGTGATAGTGGTCAGGAGATTATAATTGAGAGACTATGGTGATAGAACAATAGGTAGGCAATAAGTCTGACTATGATCAAGAGGTGGTCCAATAATAATGGTCAATGTTGACCTATGCAGTAGATACAAAAAGAAAACAAAAAAATAATACTTAGAATGATTACCTATCTCAGATCTTACCTGTATCTCTACCGAAATCGCGTCCCCAGTCTGCAAATGGCTTTGAAGTCAGAAGCTCATACCCGCGTGTGGAGATCTCCTCGATCAATACCCTTCGACATCGTTAAAAGCAAGCGAAACGAAAACTTCAGGCTTCTTTGACTTCCTCTCGCTCTCCGCAAACCCTCTGATTACTTAGTTTCCTTCCACAGTTTCTGCCACTGCCCTATTTGCAAGCCGCAACCACAGCCCTCGATCCCATCCGATCTCCTTCTTTCTTCTACCGGAGGCTCCCAAGACCCCTGCGCTAGAGCCGACCGACCTCCTCCTCCTTCGACGACATTCCCTTCTCTTGGATCGGAAGCCACGATAGGAGCTCGCTAGCCGTGAGGGTAGCCATCTTTCTTCCATTCGCGTGCTTCTTCAACTCCTTCATTGTTGTTCGACTATGCTCTCCCGACGACTTTCCCTTCCTATGGATCGGAGGTTACGTCATTTGATAGTGGCCAACGACAGAGCTTGTTCACTGTGAAGGTGACTCTCTCCCTTCGGCACTACCTCTTCGGCTCCTTCATTGTCGTTCGACGCTGCTCCTTCAACGACTTTCCCTTCCTGTGGATTGGAAGTTACGGCATTTGATCGAAAGCAACAAAGGGAGCTCACGGACTGAGAGGGTAACTTTCTCCCCTTTGCACGCCTCTTCGACCTAATCCCGCAAATCTGCTGAACCGAAGGGTTCAATTTTTATTTTTTTTACTTCTTATTTTTATTTATCTTATTTTATAATAATTATAATTAATTAATTATAATTATTATAATTAATTACAGTTAATTTTAGTTAATTAATTATAATTACTTTTAATTAGAATTAATTTTAATTAATTATAATTTAAAATTTTTAATTATTATTAATTATACTTAATTAATTATAATTTATTAATATTAATTAATATTAATTAGTTATAATTAATCAAAAGTTAATTATAACATATTATTTTAATTAATTTTAATAAACTATAATTAATTATAATTAACTATAAATAAAAAGAAAAATGAGAAGTGCCCCTTCTCTCGCCTCGATCCACGAGCCAACACAGTCGGTCCATATTCAAAGGTATAATTTCTAAACTTAAATCTCATTCTCGACGCTAGCGACGAGCCGGTAAACCCCATACGCGCTCACGTAGCATAGTAGGGAGGAAAACCGGTGCGACGCTTGCGACGAGGTGGGTAATCCCCAGAGTGCTCACGCAGCGTGAGGGGGACCAAACAAATAAGTACCCATACGTGGGGAAATCACTGTTGTCTTTTCAACAGGTGCCCGAGACCCATAAGCGCTCATGTAGCGTAGTGGGGATTGAAGGAAAATACTGCCGCGATGTCTACGGACATCTACCTGAAGCGCCCATGTGGTGTGAAGGGGAAGGCTGCTTCTTGGTTTTTCCCCTAAATGGGGGAGACGCCAGGAGGCTGCCGAAATTTTGACTGAGGACATAAGGGACTTGAACAAAAAGAAGACATGCTTTGAACTTAAATGAACAAGTTGAGGATCAAAGGTTGAACTTAATATGACTACAGGAGACTTAGACTTGGACTTGAACTGAACACTAAATGAATTGAACTTGAATTAAAATTGAACTCAAATGACTTGAAAAAAAAATAGTGGACTTGATTTGCACTTTAGTGAGCAACAAGGGACTTGGACATTCAATTGAGCTTGAAATGGCTTGGACAGCAGGGAATTCAAACTTGCTAATTGAACGATAGTGGACTTAAAGCTAAATGAATTTGAATGAAATGAATTTGAACCAAACACAAAATGATTTGAACTTGGACTTGATTTAAGTCAGGTACAGGGGACTCGAACTTGAGCTTGATTGAACACGGTGGACTCAAGTGAATATGAACTGAATTTGAACTCACAAATGAACCACAGAAAGCTTGAATTTGAACACAATGTAGTGGATGAAACTTATGAGCTGAGCTGCAAAAAATTGGACTAAATAATCAACAAAGAAATGCAAACCATGAAATAACTAAATTGAAAATGCAAATGTTTAAGCAAGAACTGGTAATGGACAAGTCTTCGACATAAACTTGCGGGTGGAAATTCTCTAGTAATGAAAATTAAAAGGGGTATGCAACCTATTGCAAGTAAATATTAATGATGAAAATCTGTCGTGCTAGGCTACGATTTATTCCCAAGGAGGGTTAAAGACTTATAATGCTCACTATGGCCCATGCACAAGCAACATAAAGCTTTTGATATTCGTTTTGGTTAACTTATAGACTTGTGGAGAGAGCTCGAAGGCACCAACGAAGAAGAACCCCTCAAAGGGTATATTAATTCATTTGAAAGGGCTCTTAATGAAGGCAATAAGACTCTCCACAAGCTTACATGAAGAAGAACACAACGAGCACAATGGATTCCTTACTAACATAAGTAGGGAATATACTACATCCTACCCTCGAGCTCCTACAAATCGTTGTAAGGATTTCTTCATGCATACAACAGTTGATCTATGAGCTAGATGTGTGATGATGGAAATCTTGCATCGCGTATAATACTCTCATTTACAAATGACAATGAAATAGCATACAAGCAAATACAATAACTCACTAATTAGCATGCATAAGGAGATTAATGATGAATGCAACACATATACACAAAGAAGCATATCATGCCCTGTAGGTGGAGGAAATCAACGTACATGGGTATAGTAACTTTATTTATTCAGCAAAACATGAAGAATATGCAACAATTTGCGAATCAGCGCAACAAAGCTCTTTGGAAATTACACACAGTGTAGCATACGATGAATATAAGTATCTACTGGCAGCGATGCAAGATATCCCGTATGCAAAATAACGTACTTACGAGTGGTAATCAACAACAAATAGTGAATGTTACAACATTCCCGCAAGTAATTATAAGAAGCTTGTCATTATATAATAGGTAACTTACAAGATAAAGAGATGGTGGCAGAAATCCTGCGATGCATACAGAGTTCCCGTATACCGACAATGAGGGCTAAACCATCACAAATATGATAAGTCCCTTATGAATGTTTATGCACACAACACATCACCCAAGGATAAAGAAAACATGCCTACAGTATGTACAAGTACCTACATGTTATGTGACAATAGGCAATGAGTGTTGCAACACCCTTGCAATTAACCATTATTCAAGTGTCAAGCAAATACGATAATCCTCTACGAACAAGAGCAACCGATTTGAAACAAATACGAGCTCATATGAGTTATTATAAGAGACCCGTCTCGTGCACAACATGCTACCTATGATGTAAATATAGAAGAGTTGTAGCAAATACAAACCTTCTATAAGTTAACATAGAAGCTTGCGACGAATGCAAGCATCTATAAATGTAAAACAGGAGATTAGTTAGTGCACTAAAATCTATCTGCATGAACCATGTAAGTGGTGCACAATAATCTACCTGTAGAAGGCAATACACGACCTGTAATACAATGCCATTATATCTGCAACAACCCTACGAGCGGACAGAAGGCGTGTACGAGTTTTTAAATAGAATGCTGCATTCAAGCAAGGGTTTCCTACACAACTGAATAGTGTCAAATATTCTTGAAAATCTCCCCACACATGCACCGTAATTTGTATATACATAGGTATATAAAAGGAGTATGTGCAATCACAATACCCGTATAGGCCCCAGCGAGCGTGTTATTGGTACACATGTGACGTCTAGGAATACTACGCGGGTCAATAAATTTAAACCCGATCCTCGTAAGCAGGTAAATAAAAGTTGATAGGGTTCAACGAATAATTATAAAATGCCTCCCAAACACCCGCATGGGCTCCGGCGAGCGTGTTATTGGTACATACATGACGTCAAGAGATGCTGCTGGGGTTAATAAGTGAATTCAAGTTTGAGCCCGATCCTTCTATGTGGATAGATAGGAGTCGACATGTCTCGAATTATTAAATAAATATGCGATTGCGAGGTCGATTGGGATATCTATTTTCATGCATTCATATTAGGCCTTCAGCTAAGAAAATTCACTAACGAAGGCACAAAGCCTATGAAATCTAATCCTCTGTCTGCAGCTCGATAGAGTCGACTAGGTCCAATCAATAAAATTCTCAAATGACCTCAAAAATACCCTAATGATGGCCGTGTTGAATGCAAATCTCAACTGAGAGGTTAAATTCAAATATTTCAAAATACCCTCAAACACCCATAAAATCCAAACTCCAGAGAAGTTTCCAAAATCCAAAATGTTTAAAATAGAAAATTCAACCATTAATCACTTAAGTAAAATCCATCCACCCTCCGTAACAGTTTGCCGAGGTGGACAAACTAAAATTTACTTCAGCTCACATAGAGCTAATGCCTGGTAAAAAATATCACTAGGATCCATTCTTAAATAATCTCCAACCAATAAGGATGTGGTACATGTCCTCTAACTGGTAGTTTCATTGCCAAATGACACTACAGGATAAATGGTTATGACTCGGGGCCCTTTGAACCCAGTGGTTCTACCGCGAAATAGCACCACAAGATAGCAGTTATGGCCAGAGCCAATACGTTCCTTAATGGTATCAAATTCTTGAGATATGAATCAATAGGATATGATTGATAGGGCACAAAACCCTCTATTAGCTAAGGTGGATTCAAATTCTTGGAGCCCACAGTCGAGCAATGGTTCGATGACTTTAGTCAGCTAACTGAGGGTAAACTATGACGTTCCAACAACGGTGGTTAGATGGCATCAATATTACAATGGTAGTTTAATAATGGTGATCATGTGGTAGTCCAATGGCAATGATTAGGTGTTAATCCAATGATGGTGGTCTGATAATAATTCAACGAAGGTGTTTGGGTAGAGCTCTAAAATTTTTTAAGCCTATGAGTTCTATTAAATGTCAAGCTAAAGATTTAAGCCCTAAGCTTGCTACCCCCTTCATGTAAGAAGTGAGTCTTATTTATAGATATTTAAGCATTATATGCCCCATAAATATAGCGCGATGACCCTGTACTGACTCCCTCATTTATAAGCAATTCTTTTAGCACTTAAGAGTCTTAATCATGTCAAAATTAGAAAATTATGGGTTTGTTGGGCTCATCTCAGTGAGAAGCTCAATTTTAAAGTGTGTCTACTATAGCTCTATTTTTTATATTCGTGTATAACTATCTTGCATAAACACTGCCGTTGCCAAGTCTCAAGTCCTGGATGAGAAAAGTGGAGGGTTACGTTAGGTAGTCGACAACCAACATAAAACTTGTCGAATAATAATGACATGAATTCTTTAAAAAAATATGTTAATACTAGGGCGTCCCCTGGAAGCGACGTGCTGTATGGTCTGAATACAGAGACAAGTGTGCAAGGGCCACTGCACCATCGCCCGGATGCAATGTTAAATAGGCAAGGGTTCCCACATCAAGGACGGATGTGGGCAAAAAAGCTAGTCCATGAAACTAAAATTAGGATATGAACTTGGAATATATGTTCTCTTATAAAAAAATTAATAGAATTAATAGATATTATGATTCATAGGAAGATAAATATTCTGTGCATTCAGGAAACTAAATGGATTGGAGAGAAGGCTAAGGAGATTTATAGTTTAGGATTTAAACTTTGGTATTCGGGTAGGAGTCATACTAAAAATGGTGTAGCCGTGATTTTAGATAAGAGTTTGATGTATAATGTTATAAATATTAGTATAATTGGAGATAGAATTATAGCTTTAAAGATTATTGTTGATGCTAAGATTGTTAACATTATAAGTGCTTATGCTCCTTAAGTGGATTTGGATATATATTCAAAATTAAAATTTTGAAATGACTTAGAAGAATTAATACAAAAGATATCTCTTGAAGAAAGAGTTTTTTAGAGGAGATTTAAATGGACATGTTGGTAGAGAGCTAGATGATTTTAAAAGCATTCATGGTGGCCATGGGTTTGAAACGACAAATGAAGGTGGTAAGTCCATATTAGATTTTTGTTTAGCTTATAATTTTTTAATTACCAATACCTTATTTAAGAAAAGGAATGAGCATCTCATTACTTATAAAAATGGATATAGTACAATTCAGATTGATTATTTTCTTATAAGAAAATTAGATCGTTTAGATTACAAATATTGTAAAGTTATTCCGAGTGAAAATTTATGTACCCAACATCATTTATTAATTTTGGACTTAAAGATAATGGAGAAGAAAATAAAAAATAAAGTAAAATAATTTTTTAGGATTAGATGGGGGCATTTAAAGAATATTAATAAAAATATTTTTGAGAGCAAGATTTTAAATCTTAAGATTTTGTCTGTGCATGAGGATGCTAATGTTATGTGGGAAAAAGTGGCTAGTGATATTAAGAATATTACAAAAGATGTGCTTGGAGTTTCAAAGGGAAAAGCTCCTAATAGTAAAAATAGTTGGTGGTGGAATCCAAATGTGCAAGAAAAGATTAAAAATAAGAAGATTTGTTATAAAAATTGATTTAATTGTAAAAATTCTGATAATTGGAAATTATATAAAGAGGCACGTAAGGAATCTAAAAAAGCAATATGCGATGCAAAGAGTTTAGCTTTTAGTGATTTATATAATAGATTAGTACCAAGGAGGGAGAAAGATATATATATGTATAAGTTAGTCAAACAAAGAGATAGGAGTAGTAAGGATTTAGTTCAAGTGAAGTGTATTAAGGATGAAGATCAAAAAGTACTTTTTTTAGAAGATGATATTCAACAAAGATGGATGAGATATTTTGCTAAACTTTTTAATGAAGAATATGAAAATAATATTGACTGTAGTGACCTTAGCACCCTAAATGAAAATAAAGATTTTTTTTATCGGCGTATTAGTAAAACCAAAGTTAGAGAGGCTTTAAAGAAAATGAAGGGTGGAAAAGCTGTTGGACCTGATGATATTCCAATAGAGGTGTAGAAATGCTTAGGAGATGAAGGAATTTCTTGGCTTACTAAACTTTTTAATACTGTTTTGAAGACTAAAAAGATGCCAGATGAGTGGAGAATGAGTGTGTTAATCCCTATTTTTAAGAATAAAGGTGATGCACAAGATTGTGCGAATTATAGAGGAATTAAGTTAATGTGTTATACTTTAAAACTATGGGAACGAGTTATGGAGCATAGATTGCGGCGTGATACTAATGTTTCTCATAATCAATTTGGATTCATGCCAGGTAGGTCTACTATGGAAGCCATACATTTATTAAGAGGTTTGATGGAGAAATATATAGAGAATAAGAAGGATTTACATATGATATTTATTTATTTAGAAAAAGCATATGATAAAGTTCCAAGAGAAGTGCTATGGAGAGTTCTTGAAAAGAAAGGAGTTAATAACGCTTATATTCTAATCATTAAAGATATGTATGCAGGAGCTATTACTTGTGTTCAAACACAAGGTGGTTTGACCAAGTATTTCCCTATTTCGGTTGGATTACATCAAGGATCAGCCTTAAGCCCATATCTTTTTTCTTTAGTCATGGATGTTCTCCCTAGACATTTGCAAGAGGATGTACCTTGGTGTATGCTTTTTGCTGATGATATTCTTCTTGTTGATAAGACTAGAGAGGGAGTTGAAGGTAAACTAGAATTGTGGAGGTCAACCTTAGAGTCTAAAGGTTTTCGCTTGAGTACATCTAAAACGGAATATATGGAGTGTAATTTTAGTAATAATAGACCTAGTGAGGGGATTGTGACTTTGGCCGATCAAGTCATTAATAAGAGTACACATTTTAGATATCTTGGATATATTGTTCAGAGTGATGGTGAAATAGATGAGAATATTATCAGCAGAATCCAAGTGGGATGGTTGAAGTGGAGGAATGCATCGGGCTTATTGTGTTATAAAAAAGTACCCCTCAAACTTAAGGGAAAATTCTATAAGATGGTGGTGAGACCTGTAATGCTTTATGGTGCCGAATGTTGTCTATTAAAAGAGAAGCATAATTCTAAGTTAAGTGTTGCAGAGATGAGGATGCTCAGGTGGACGAGTGGCTTTACCCTTAGAGATAGGATACGAAATGAGCATATTCATGAAAAGGTTTGAGTAGCTCCAGTGGAAGATAAGATTAGAGAGAGTCGCCTTAGATGGTTTGGTCGCATAAAACGACGGCCTCCCGATGACCCGGTTAGGAAAGTAGAGGTCTTAGATTTGACTTATATTAAGAAAGGTAGAGGTAGACCTAAAAAGACTTGGTTAGAAAATATTAGAAATGATATTTCTTTATTAGATTTAAACGAGAATTTGACTTTTAACAGGACACAATGGAGAAAAAGGATTCATGTAGCCGACCCCACGTAGTGGGATAAAGGCTTGATGTTGTTGTGTATAACTATCTTGCAATATATTATTTATTTATTTATAATAAGAACAAAGTGGCCTCTCCAGTAACTTACAAATCCCATAAATATTGGGTCAAATGGTTAGTGATTTTGGTCGTTTTGTAACGGTAATAGAATTCTCAAAGCTTCTTCTTCTAAAGCACTTTCACTCTTTTCCATTGTCTTTCTCTAGTTACTATTTTACTAGAATCTTGTAAGTCTTTTGTTGGCCCAGACATATTTGGTTCCAATATAAGCTATGGGCTCGAAGAATACAAGGGATTACAAACACGATATTATTTGAATATAGCACAATTAACTCTACCTTGAGCAAATATCTAGGTGTTTAGGCTTTAGAATACTTTTCTAAAATTTAATAAATTATAATAAATAATATTGCATTCATTGATGAATATAAATATAATAAATATATCAATATTTAAGAAATATTGTATAAAAATATATAAATGATATAAATGATATATATATATATATTGTCGCGGGCTAGAATATACGCGGCGATAGAGTTATAATTCTACGTCTTAGTGTTGCACGAATATCCAGCTCACACACAGAGAAAATAATATTTTTTACGTGGAAAACCCAGTTAGGAAAAAAAACCACGGGGCTTAGCCCAGTTGAAAATGATTCAACTAGAATTTGAGTAAAGTAGAATGGTCTGAGTCGTCCTTGAAGTCGACCAGATTACAAATGTCAATTGAAAGTTTTGCAAAAGTCCAGCGTCACCCCAACGTCAGGTGGTGGTCCGACAACACTCCAGTGTCAAGCGATAGTCCGGCAGTGGCACTTTGGCTTCAGGGGGCACTCCGGTTTCGGGTGGCACTTTGACGTCCTTTCATGGTCTAGTGGTGGTTCGACAGAACTCTGGCATCCCTTGGTGGTCGGGCGGTGGTGCGGCAGAACCCGGCGGTGGGGTCGAGGAGGAGCTGGGCGGCTGGAGCTTTCTTCCTTCTCCTCCTTCTTCTCTCTTCGCTTCCATCCCATTTCAAGAGGAAATGTGGTTCTATTTATAGAATTCTTGAGTGGCATGGATTGTAAATAAGTGGAAGATCAAGGGTAAATTGAGAGTGGTTCGGATGGACGGCCGATCTTGATTCTTGCGATCATGTACCGTTCAATAGACCTTTAACTATCTTAATGATATCAGAATTTGATGATCTTGAGCTCGTTGGATTCGTCTCGTCGAGCCGCTCGATTCGACTATAAGCGTGTCACAGTTAGAGACCGTTTGGTAACCCAAATTGTGGTTTGATCCTTCCAAAAGTGCTTCGAGTCTTTGATTTGGGCTCATTTGGGCTTGTATTGGGTCAATTTTGGTGTCGTTGGGTTCGTGTTTCCAAGACGCTCAATTCGACTATAAGTTTGCAGAAATCAAAGTTCGAATGTTCTCAATTTTAATTTTTGAAGCTTCCAACTTGATTTTGCAGTCAAGTTCCTTGTTCATTTTAGTTTGAATCTGAATTGTTCAAATCACGTTCACTTAATATTCAAATTCTCATTCCAATTTCATTTTATTTAGATCCAAATGTTTATTATTAGTCATTTGCATTATGTTCAGAAGTCCAACTACGAGTCCCCCAATGTTCAAGTTCTATGTCATTTGGTCCAAATTCGGTTGACATCCACTATATATATATATATACACACTACTTTTAACTTAAATTTTAAAAAATATATTCAAATTATTTTTGACATAAATTAGATTAGGATATTTTTTATAATATTTTTTCAATTCTCTCTCTCTCTCTCTCTGTGTGTGCAAGTGTTAAAATATTCAAATCTGCTTTAAAAAAAAAACATAGTAGCCCTAATTAACAAGTGGTCCATAAATGAAAAAAATCAATCCAGTTAGTTAAAATCCCAAATCCATATCCCGATGAGCCAGCCGAGCAGTCCTTGGACAGAACTCAGTTGTTCCTAACCATGGCGGGCAGAGCCTTTCTCTGCCATCACCAAGGCCTCGTCGCCATCACTCCCTTCTCATCAATCTGCCGCCGCAACAGTTTCCTTACCCCATACCATTTCCGCCGCTCTCCGACGGCGGCGCCGGCTTCCATATCGACCTCCACATGCCTCCGCTGCAGTCTCGGGTCCGAGGGAGAGAACACAAACGCCAACAAGGTAGAGCCTTTCGTGTTGACGACACCTCTATACTACGTTAACGCCCCTCCCCACATGGGCAGTGCCTATACCACCATCGCAGCCGATGCCATTGCAAGGTTTCAGGTTCGCCGTTGGTTTTACCGTTCTTGTTTTCTATGTTGAATTAATGAACAAGGTCCCTATGGGATTGAGAGCATTTTCCATCTTTATTGATCAAAAGACCTTTTTTATTTATCATTCACATTGAAGAAAGGGAGGTCCTTTATTAATTCTCGGTTTGAGCATGTTAGTGCATTTTTATTGTGGTGTCCGTTGGTTGTTCATAAGGCTGTTGCTGATCTCTGAATCTAACAGTGGAAGTCAAAAAAATTGTGTTGATATCCTCCACTGGAATTATATTGCCATTATTTTTTCGAAATTCTCACTACTATAAATTTTCGTTAATTTTGAATGCACCATTTTTCCTTTTGAATTCTTCCAACTTCGACCATTTCTAGTCTCCCTTAATTGGAAGGAAGGGTAATTCAATTGTAAGGTAAGCTTTCTTGGCGAAGGTTGCCCTTGTTGCCAGACTCATGCTTGAATTTAAACGGACATAATGTTGCAAGTTATTATCTCATAGATCATATAGATTTACACATGAAAGAGGCTGGAACAAGTTCTTTCTAAATTCACGAATTGTTTCTTTATTGGAGTTTTGGCAGAAATATCTATAATTGATTAAATAGCTTTAGGAACTAATTGATAGCGTTGAATTGGAGACCAAAAAATTGGTAGAAATTAGACATGCTATACATGTTATTCGTTTCCTTTCAATTCCAAAAAATATCCGTTTGATGTGGATTCTTCTAATACCATGAATTCCATTGGACCCAACAATGAGACATTCAAAGAATCTATTTTTTCTTCCAAAAGAAATATGTCTGGGAGTTGTCTCGTGTAACTGTAAGTAAGTCATTCTCTCAAGAAATAAAAAAGTTTATCATGCTTAAATCTAATCGGGTTTTTGGGGGTGGAGGAATCAGATTGGAACAAAATGTGATTACAATAGAAATGATGGAATGTCCATACTGCCTGAATTCAGTTAGTTACAATTTGAAGGTCTTTTAAGTTCATTGATTAGGGCTTGAGATGATGAAAATATGATCTATGGTTGTCCCAAAATATAATTTTGTCTGTTGCATCTGGTGCTAATGACTATTGATTTTGTAATACATTTAGCACCCTGATAACATGAATATTGAACTTTTTAGCAGGCCAGTAATAGCATTTATTCGCATGCTGCTTCATAGTAATATAGCTTGCCTTTTTCTATTAAATTTGGTAGCATCAAAGAAGCCTTTTCTCCTATTCTCTTGCACCAGAGGTTACTTGGGAAGAAAGTAATATTCATCACTGGAACAGATGAGCATGGAGAGAAAATTGCCACTGCTGCAGAGGCCAATGGCAGAAGCCCGAGAGAGCACTGTGATACAGTTTCGGATGCCTATAGAATGCTCTGGAAAGATGTAAGTTCCACTTTACCCTTACTCATATTTAGCATGTGTAGGTAACGTTTTTCATATTATAAGTTTAATTATTCATATGATAATTCCCTTAAATCTTCAGTGCATAAAATACATGTGAAACGATTATCATATTTTCTTAATTAACCACAGCTAGACATAGCCTATGATAAGTTCATTCGCACTACTGATCCGAGACATGAAGGCATTGTGGAGGAATTCTATTCAAGAGTGTTTAACAATGGTGACATATATCGGGCTGACTATGAGGGGCTCTATTGTATCAACTGTGAGGAATACAAGGTAAAGCTTCATCTTATTTGGTTCTATCAATAATTATTGTTTGCATGATTTTATTGCGCAACAATCTTTCCGAACTTATCTGATGTAATTATCCACTTCTTTATGTTTAAATGAAGTTGTACTGACAAAAGAAAAAAAGGAAAGGAACACATGTATTTTTTTTTTCTATAACATGGCATTGCAATTCTACTGATATCACCACTCTTCTCAACAAATTCGCTTGTGATTGCTATTTTTCTTGGTTGTAGGTAAGTGGAGGCCTTTTTTAGTTATATATATTTTTAATATTCCTCTGTGAAATACTGTAGGATGAGAAAGAGTTGCTTGCAAATAATTGTTGCCCGATGCACTTAAAGCCGTGTGCCCTGCGCAAAGAGGATAATTATTTTTTTGCCTTGTCTAAGTATCAAAAAATGTTGGAAGAATACTTTAAAAGTAATCCAGATTTTGTGAAGCCAGCATTTCGCTTGAATGAGGTAAGATTTTTAGAGCGTCGTATATCATTTTATTTGTTGTTTTTTGTGTTTGGTATTGCTAAAATCATCTTTACTTTCTGCGTTGTTATTTTGCTGAAAATGAAATCAAATTTCTAGTGCATTTAGCTTAATTTTGTCAGTATTCATGGCTAATTCCTAGACCTTATTAAAAGCTATTTATTCTTGCATATTTTATCATCTTCTTTCTTAGAGTTGCATATTATATCATCTTTTTCCATAGAGGGAGTCTCAGCACATCCATACAAATGTCACCATCTCCTACTTGTACATGGGCTTCCTCTAGAGGAAATTTGCATATCAACCTGCGGATCAGATGTATGCTTGTTATTTTGCATTTTTTTTATAACTTCTAGCCATGAATTGCCTTGAGTCTTGACCATTGAAGCTACAAATTAATTTTGATTTAGATAGCTATTTAGCTTCCATATTTAAGGGTTTGTTTGGGACAATTTTTTTATTGCATTGCTTTTCAGACTACAGCTACAGTTCTATTTGGCTACTACTTTCTCATTGTTTTCAAAAAAATTTTATGTTAGGAAATTATTTTTTCAGTAGATTTTTAAAAAGTTATTTTTCCGACAACAACTTTACAACCATCTTTACAAAAAAGTGTAGCCCTCCAATCTAACCATAAAGTTTATGAGCTTCTAATAAATGAAGCTCTATCTGATCTTTTATAGCTTTAGATATGAGTAATGTTATACTCTCAAACTAATACACGCGTAAATTTTTGCTTTGATTCCCTTGCACCACACCAACATGCATGAAATACTTTCCTATTTTTATATGCCATGTTGGCATCCACATCTCCCACGTCCAAGAGTAAAAATGTTGAGATTTTATGTATTGATTTATTTGGATAATATAATATTACTCTTTATATATAATTTAAATGTGTAAAAGCCTAAAATAGTCTCCCGACTATTAGTAAATGACTAATTTAGCCACAAACTTTCGTAATGACCTAATATGGTCTCTTGATTATTAAAAAATGTCCAAATTTGATCCTCATGTTAGATTTTCTGTTAAATTAATGGAAGAATCTATAAGGGTTCGATTTGCATAGGGGTATTTCAAGAAAAAAGATTTTTTTTAATTACCCGAATAGCTCGCATTCCCGGTATAATCCCATGTAGATGGAACACTACGAGATTGTCAAAGATCGCAAGCGGTGCCACGAGACAATGTGCCGTGACATCCACAAGGAGACAGAGACTGCGAGCTTTGTGTGACGACATAGAGCACGAGCTTTGTGAGATGATGAGTTGTAGCGAGATCGACGAAGATTGCGAGCATCACTCCATCCCAATTCGAAGAGAATTGAGTAACAAGCTGAACAACATATTTCTTTTAATAATGTTGTGGAATTCTTTGGTATTTATTATGTGTTCTTTTTTGTGGTCGTTGAAGGTTATTTACATTTCAATTAAATTTTTTGTGCAATATAAGATGTAAGACCCAAAATTTCAGATAATATTACAATATTTTGCTTAATTCAAGTATTCCCCAATTAGTAACTTTTACTAAAATTTTCAACAAGTTTATTATTCCTAAAAGTTTAATATATAATTACTTTTAATTACTATTAGCAAATAATTTCTTTTAATAAATTGATTATTGTTTTGTTAATTGCTATCAACAGTTATTGTTAAATGATTAAGTAATTGACAGTTATTGTTACTGTTTAAACTGATGTTAATTAAAGTATGTTAATTAAGCTTCTAATAGTATTCCCGTACTCCACTAGCATTAATATTTATATTTGTTAATATCTGATTCCACTCAGCCACTCATTAATCAAAGTAGGCATCTGTTGGCTTGGTTAGTTTCACGTTATTAGAAACGAAGAGATGGGTTCGGGTGAGGGTGAAATCAGAGGGCTTGCGGTTGCAGTTGCTGTGTGCAAAGCAGGGAAGTGATCGGGTGAGAAGTGGAGCAGAGGCATTGGGAGAGGAAGAAGGTCTGCGGTTAGATAAATTCCAGAAGTAGGAGCAAACAGAAGATGCTTGACTTTAATTCCAGTGTGTGAAACAGAAGGGAACAGAGAATTTGGAGCGGAAGTTTGAGTTGGGAATTGCTAGAAGCGACAGGTGCTGGAGCGGGTAATGATTATAACAGAGGGTTTTGGCTTTGCTGTGTGATGGAGTTTGGTTGATATTGAAGTGAGTTTTTTTGCCTTTAAGTGTAGGGTCTATATTCCGTAGAGGAAATAACAGAGGAAAGGTGAAGAAAATAAAAAAAGAGATTGAAGGAAAGGAACGAATTAAGGTAAGCAATTTGTTTGTTTAAAGTGGTTGTTTTCAAAGGTCAGTGCAAGTTTCTAAAGAAAATATTATCAATTGTATTACGATTTAATAGTATATGCAGAGGAGTTTCGAAGTAATTTACAAAAGGAAAAGAGTGCGAGGTGTCGGATTTGAGGAGATAGCTCGTCAATGAGATAAGAAATGAAATTCTAAATTTAAAAATCAAATGTTATTAATTCTAGATGCATACAACTTTATTTGACTTAATTGAAGGGATAAATGCATTAAGATGATTTAATTTAGTGAATTTGGGCATACATTCAAGTATTCATATATAAGCAACTACATGTACATTTGAATAATTGGAATTTAAAATAAAATGAAGTATGATTGTTTAAAAGTTTTCCTTGTTGGTAATATTTTTGAAAGAATTCATTATACTGTATGTTATGTTGCATACATATTATTTTTTTGCAAGCGGTATAGTAGATAGAATTTTTATATGAAAGTATGAAGTATGACAAAGTAAGTATAAGTTCTTAATTTTGAAGCCTAATGAATATTAAATTAGGAAAGATTGACTATGAAATTGTATGATATTTGCGTTGCAGGTGGGGAAAAAGGGACTCCAGATATGAAACTTGCATTGCAGGTGGGGCAAAAGGGACCTAGAAATAGGTAAAAGGACTTCTATGTAGTTCAATGACGATAATGTCGGGTTTATCTGGGCTCCATTATAATGCCGGGTTTATCTGGCTTTATTGAACATTTTTATGAAAGCTAGTTATATGAAAAATGATAGCTAGAACCTTAGAAGACTAATTATGATATTCTATACAGGCTTCAATTGAAATAAAAGATGATCCTAAATATGATTTTATGTTATTTTGTAAATTTTTGTGAGTTGATTTAGTTATAATTTTAATTATATTATTTTCTATAATCTTGCATTTAATTACTTATTTAAATTGCATAGCTTTATGAGCTTCATAGCTCACCAGTTTTTATACTGGCTATTATTATAGGGAATGGCAAGGAAAAATGTTGAAGCATATTAGGCTTAGGTTAATGAATATTTAGGTTTTACTGTTTAGCAGTGTTTATGAGTCTTCTTGTGTGGTATGTAACCTGCCAAAATTGTCTTACTATATTTGTATTTTATTAGTGGCTATGTAATTACTTGTGTGATGCAATTAAGATTATTTAGATGCTTCTATTTATTCAGAACTTATGTGGACTGTAGTTGGAGTATATATATTCATATGGAAATGCTTAGAAGTATTATTTGTTGAGAATTATGAATGTATTTTTCTGTGACACTTTGCGTTACTGGTAGGGGCATTATGGGGTGTAACATAATTGAAGTCATTGAGAATGATTGATGAGAAGTGTCATTGACTATCAATATGAATTTTTTTTAGAGTGAGTTTTTTTATTGATAAGCATGGACATTTATTTTGTTTTCCATGCTTGAAACTTGTAGGTGAGTTTGTTTATGATTGAATTGTTCAATATTTGTATGTGCTTTAGCAATCAAACAAGAAATTATGGACTATGTGCAGTAGTTTTCTATTGACTTGATGTTTTAACAATCTTATAACTTTCAATTGTTTTGTGTGGACCTACTGTTATTAATTTCTAATATGTTGATGATAAGAATGTAGAAGCATATGAGAGGAGCAGTTACCATAATGATGAAGAGGACGAGGACAAGGGCTATAACTTATTAGATGATAGATAGTAGTTTGTAAATGGTGATTATGAGATGTATGAGGATGATGAGTTATTTGAAAATAATGTAGATCATTCTATTGAATTTGCAGGGACTATAAAGAAGGGAAAGGAGAAGATTGGAGTTCAAAATAAAAATTTAAATAAAAAAATGAAGATAAATAATTATGAAATTGATTGTATGGATTCCAATATTGGCATTAGTATTTGTTGTGGTGATGAGGATGATCACACTAGATAGCTAGCTTTCAAATTAAATTTTGATTGTGAGAAACATATGTTTGAAGTGGAAATATTATTCAGTAGCAAGGAAGAATTTAAAAAGGCAGTGCAAACTAGTCAATTACTAGTGGAAAAATAATATAATTTTCAAAAAATAATAAAAGATGATGCAGAGTTATTTACAGGAGACCTAACTGTTCTCCTCTACATCTCAAAGCATCAAAGAAGTCATTCATGACATGTGAGATCATTGGAAGAGCATACATGTTCATGGAGCTATCATAACAAGACATTAACATAATTGAAGTTGTGTTGCAATATGGGGCCCAATCATATATTTTGATGATTATAAATATTATTGAATGATTATTTTCTTATTCCTATTTTATACAATATATATTTTCTTGTGTGTCACTAACTATTTTAAGTAGGGGCGTCAATATTTGACCAGACCCGAAACCCAACCCGGATCCGACCCATAAAATTTCGGGTTCGGGTCAACCCGTTTGCCATATGGGTCGGGTTCGGGTTCAAGATTCTGACCCATTTGTCAAATTGGGTTATGTTTGGGGTGACCCGAAAATTCGAAGGTGACCCGAATTGACCCAAATCCCCGCTAGGGACCTCCTACTCCCATGCTCGCAACTGTGCTTGCCCTCCCGCAGTCTCGTGCTCGCATCTGCACTTGGACGGCCGGATTTGCGCCCGCTCCCATGCTCCCGCACCTTAGCTCGCTAGCTTGCGATCCCTTCACCTGCACCCACCCGCACATCCTCGCCTCGAAAAATTCCGGGTTAGCAGGTCGGGTCAGGTCAACCTGGTAACTCGGCGTGTCGGATCCAGGTCTAAAGTTTTGACCCATTTATAAAACCGAGTTGGGTTAGGTTCAACTGACCCGGGTCAATTCCGGGTTTGACCCAAACCTGACCCAAATATCCATTTTGATACCCCTAATTTTAAGTACAACATATACCAGACATAATTGAAGAATCAAAACTCAAGATAGTGCAACATTAGGGTTTAAGTGAGTATGTGTTTGCTAGTCTGTTATTTTTATTTTCTTGAGTTATTGTATGTACTAGGTGTATGTTGGCTAAGCAACCGGGCACACTCACAAGAGGGGAGAGAAATTAAACACTTGAATTTTTCTATAAATTGTACTGTATGATCTATATCGTACTGTACGATATGTTCAAATAAAAATTAAGTTAATGTTTAATTAAGTCAAATTAATTAAATTGAATTATAACTAATCATACTGTATAACTATTAAATCGTACATGACGACCAGCTATTTCGAGAAACATGGCCTTCAAATTTTTATTTCTTAAATTAGGCAGATTTGAAATTTGAATTGATCGTACTGTACAAGCCATTTTATATTGTATGAACATTAATTAAAATGGCCTAATTTAATTTCAACAATTAATGAATCAAATTAGGAGAAAATCTTAATTAATGATCATACTGTACGATTACCATGTACAAGACGATTAAATAGAGAGCTCGCTGGATGATTTATGACTCGATATAACTGATTGTACTATACGATTGTACATCGTACATGATGAATAAAGATGACTACTGAACTAATCGTACTGTACGATCCTTGTATCATACTATACGATTAGTGTAATTAATTTAAAAATTAAGATCTTAATTTAACTAGCCTACTTTAATTTTTTATGAGAGACTTTTTTGGAGGTCAGTGGTTGAGTAGTCAGAGACGTTTTCTTTTGAGAGAGTGTTTTGGAGTGTCCACATCACAAGGGAGAGAGAGGACGTGAGGTTGAGGGAGAGTTTGCCTTAAGGGAGTCAAGGGGTATGAGGGAATTCACATGGTTGCTTTGGTTATCCTGCACCTTGGGTCCTTCTGTTGTGTTTGGTGGAGCTCTTGGAGAAAAGTTCTAGGAAGAAAAGTCTTTGCCCGAAAAGCTTGCTAGCTGAGGAGGCTAAGGATGGCATCTCCGTCGTGCCAAGAGGTGAAAGGAGGGACGACGTCTCTACCTTAGCGAGGAGCTAAAGGAGGGACGACATTTTCGTCGGGATGGAAGGCAGAAGGAGGGATGACATCTCCATCAGGATTGAAGGCAAAAGGAGGGACGACATCTCCACTGTAGCGAGGAGTTGAATGAGGGAGGACATCTCTGTCGTAGCAAGGAGCTGAAGGAGAGCAGAATCTCCATTGTAGAAAAGAGTTGAAGGAGGGAGCGGCATCTCCGCCGTAGCGAGGAGCTAAAGGAGGGATCGACATCTCTGTCGAAGCGAGGAGCTAAAGGAGAGACGACATCTTCGCCCGGCCAAGAGGAGGAAGGAAGGAGATTCTTCGGAGTCTGTATTTGTCATTTTTCACCTGATAAGGGAGAAGGGTTTCTCCGCCTAGTTATGAGTTAAAGGAGAGTCACTTTAGTGCAATACTCAAAAAGAAGGACTTTTCGGGAGTGGAGGTAGGTTGATTTTGATCGAATCACTATAAATCTGATTTGCATATTCTTTACTTTCTTGCAGTTTATTTTTTGCACTTTGGTTTATTTTTTGTTATCTTTGTGAAAGATTTTTGGGTGATAAAATTTCTGGTTAAAATTTTATTTTGAAATAAAAAAAAGGAAAAATAAAAATATATTTGTTTTCTAAAAGTAAAAAAAAATCTTATTTCTTTTTTATTTTGGTTTGAATATTTTATTCTCGTAAACGTTTTCAGATATCTCATTCCCCCCTTCCTGATGTGCTATAACCACTTTCAAGTTACATGTGCCAAAGTTATAACCAAGGAAGGCTATGATCAAGGTTCGAAAATTGGTGTACATAAATTTGGAAATTAAATGGCTTGCCCTATCTGCATGCGTGTATTGCAATCAATATGAGAGAACATCATGAGGATTTTGTTCACAACTATTACACTATGGATAATTATAAAAGAACTTATGAGTTCAACATTATGCCTATTAATATGAAGAACGACCTAAAAGTAATAGATCATATCAATTACCACCTAAATACAAGAAACCTAGGAGGGGCTATCCACCAAAGTTGTGAAGAAGAGGTTCAAATGAGCAAGAAGATAATTCACAAAGAAAAATCTTATGTAGGTCAATTGTATCCCTCCATTCTACTAGCAGTTGTGACATTAAAAAGGAAAAAATACAGAAACCCTTCTTACTCAAAACACTTCAAGTAGATGATAACCTACAATACAATGCAATATCATAGGATGACTTGCATCTTCAAGAATTAAATTAAAACAATAGGAATGAATTAGTAAATGAATAAATTGCACATTCACCGTTGATTAAAAGATAGGCAAATGAAATAACATTTTATTTTATTTTATTCTGTTTCTTCGATTCAATCGACATATCTAGATTGATATTGTAGCTCATGGACATGACCAATATTGAGTGTGTGCACACAAGGATCGTCAAACAAAGGGCTATTTGTGCAAGCAAAATTTTATAAACACATGCAATTCTGTTTTGTAACTACTAATTTGGCATTGTGTTTGTTAGTTAGACTATCCATTCAAAAGAAAGAACATCAGGAAGCTTGGAGGATACCATACACAATGAAGTTTTTTGTATTACCTTGCATTTTCATATTTTGAAGGACATCATTTGGGGACTTTTTCCTTTGTAACATGATCTTTTGAGTTTTGTAGTTAATGATATCATTTTTGTAAAAGTATTTTGAAGCTTTGTAATCAATGATAACACTTTTTATAACAAAGGGTATGAAATTCTGTATGATCTATCTTTTATTAATTATTCACTCTTATTATTTAATTGGTTAACTTTTATTATTTTTTGTATTTATTTTAATTTATAAATGATAAAAAAATATAAAAATAAGATAATCAAACATACACCATAATATCCAAAATTCCCTCATATTTAACTATTAGGGTTAACTTTAACTATTACTTTCAGTATTGGAATTAAATTGGGATATTTTCTGATAGTCGGAGGGCTATTTTGGATTATTATTAAAGGCCGAGACTAAATTGGTCATTTATTAATAGTTAGGGACTATTTCGAGCTTTTACTTTATTTTAAATTATAACATCTTTTGTGTTAAGAAGGAAAACTCTATTTAAATACAAAGTGCAAAAATTAGAAAATAGAAATGAAGTCCAACACATAAAATATGATAATTTTTCATAGGTTCATTCAATTTTGAAGGACATCATTAGGGGACTTTTTCTTTTGTAACATGATCTTTTGAGTTTTGTAGTTAATGATATCATTTTTGTAAAAGTATTTTGAAGCTTTGTAATCAATGATAACACTTTTTATAACAAAGGGTATGAAATTCTATATGATCTATCTTTTATTAATTATTCACTCATTATTTAATTGGTTAACTTTTATTATTATTTTTGTATTTATTTTAATATATAAATGATAAAAAAATATAAAAAATAATATAATCTAACATACACCATAATATCCAAAATTCCCTCACATTTAACTATTAGGGTTAACTTTAACCATTACTTTCGGTATTGGGATTAAATTGGGATATTTTCTGATAGTCGGAGGACTATTTAGGATTATTATTAAAGGCCGATACTAAATTGGTCATTTATTAATAGTTGGGGACTATTTCGAACTTTTACTTTATTTTAAATTATAACATCTTTTGTGTTGGGAAATAGGAAAACTCTATTCAAATACAGAGTGCAAAAATTAGAAAATAGAAATGAAGTCCAACACATAAAATATGATAATTTTTTATAGGTTCATTCAATTGATGGTTGCGTCCTATAGCATTGGCTGCATAGCTCTCTATTGATTATGGAGAATTACAACATTAATTTCTCGCGTACATAAGATGACACACCCCTCTTTATAAAGAGAAAATCTTGGACAACAAAAAATCTAATAAAAATTTTAAAATATCCTTAATTAAATAACCTCATATATTAGGTATCGTTCTATGTAGTGCATTTTCTTCATAAGGCAAAAATTAGATTCCACGGCTTAACACTTTGCATTGCTTATTGCAAGAATTTCTTGTTTTTGATACAAGGGTTATTTAGGTTGCTTTATCATGTCCTTTTTTTTTTGGCATCCATTGGTGTTTTTTCTTTTATTTTTGCCTTAAGTCATTGAATCTTATCCTTATCAGGTGCAAGGCTGGATAATCAGTGGCTTGCGAGATTTTTCTATATCACGTTCTTCGGTTGAATGGGGAATACCTGTGCCAACTGATGATAAGCAAACAATCTATGTTTGGTTTGATGCTTTATTAGGGTAAGATCCCCATTCAAGTATTTATAGCATAAGTGTTAATGATGATATAACTTGATTGGTCTTGCACTGAGAACATCATCAGTATCACCTTTATCATCTCTACATCCTTACCATTATAACCATATTCTAAGTATGTTGGGAAAACTTTATGAATCTTCCTTCCCCATTCATGCATATTGAGGGCTACATGAGGTGCAAAACATTTTGCATGATTTGTAGGTTTTCTTTGTTGACCCAGTTACTATTCAACTCATATTAATTTTATCTTACCCTAAAGGTAGAAGTAGACCTAAAGAGACTTGGTTAGCAAATATTAGAAATGATCTTTCTTTATTAGATGTAAACGAGAATTTGACTTTTAACAGGACACAATGGAGAAAAAGAATTCATGTAGCCGGCCCCACGTAGTGGGATAAAGGCTTGTTGTTGTTGTTGTTGTTGTATCCACCAAAATTAGTTAATTGGGATATTTTTTTTTTCTTTATGATACTTCCAAATTTATTTTACTATCTTGTCTTACTGGTGGAGAAGGGTTGATCAACTGTCAGTTTTCTCATCTTGTATTTGGAAGGTCTTTGATCTTCTATATGTTCCAAGGCTACCATCAATATTTTGTAGAATGTACGGATAATGCTTGGTCTCTTGTTTGCGTGCTTGTTTCCTCTGTTCCTGTAAAGGAGTATAAAAGCTCCAACTGCTGAACTCTTTTTGAGACTCTTCCTATTTCCATCAATGATTTCCATGTTTAGAAATTTTCAGTTATCAGCTGGTGCAGTAGCTATCATCATCATCATGGGTTGCTTTATAAGGCTTATCCCAACTATTGGGGGTCGGTTTTGTGTGAAGACTTCTTTGCCATTCCTTCCGGTAAGAGTTGTCTGAATTTAGTTAGGCCTGATTGCAATCTTTCTAGTACTGCAGAACCAAACTTAGATCAGCTACTTGGTTTTAGTTCTGCGACTCATTTGTGAGACATTCTGCCAAGAGCTTCATGAATTTGCATTATCCTTATGGCTTCCGAACTGCTGTCAATTCTCAATTCCTTGACCTTTCTTATCTTGGCTTCGGACTTGCCATAATAGTTTGGCTCATAACACATCTTTCAAGTTTTCATTTCTAAATCAAACGACTGACGTATTTAGCTAACACAACTTCTAACATATAGCTTCATAATCAGCAAGCTAGTCAGCTTAAATAGTTGACCGTTCAAATTTTTTAAGCGCACCACTATTATCTACAAGCACATGTGCACTTCTTCTTTTGTGAGGTGTACTCAAATGTCTGAGATCCCTGGATTCCACTTTTTCAGTTCCCTTGGCTTAGAATTTGAATAATTCTGCTTGCTCAAAATCTAGCATGAATGCTTTTGTTTTTTTTTTCCTTTAGTTCATTCATTTTGTCAATCTAATGTCGGTACTATGGAAATTTAATGTATGAATCTTTCTTTGTTTTCTTCCCATGCAGATATGTTTCAGCATTACTAGATAAAGATGTACAGCCGAGTCTAGAAAAAGCTGTTGGTGCCGGGTGGCCTGCTTCATTACATTTGATAGGAAAGGTATGAGGCTTCCACTTGATTGATATGCATTCTATTTCCTTCTTCCCATTATCACTTGAATTGAAGTTGGATTGGATCAAATTTGTCTCTCTTAAGCATGCTATCCTTATGAATTATGTCTTTCCTATTACACAGTTTTCTGCACTAAAACATCAACAACATCAAGCCTTTATGCCACCATGTGGGGTCGGCTATATGATTCATTTTTCTCCATTGTGTCATGTTAAGAGTCAAATTCTCATTTAAATTTTATAAAAAAAGGTCATTTCTAATATTTTCTAGCCAACTCTTTTTAGGTCTATCTCTACCTTTCTTAACATAGGTCAAATCTAATACATCTACTCTCTTAACCAAGTCATCGGAAGGCTGACATTTTATATGTCTAAACTATCTAAGCGACTCTCTCTAATCTCTTTTAGTTTTCTACACTAAATGAATTTAAAATAATTGACATGGAAGTTTTAAGAATGTCTAAAATTGTCTTAATAAATAAATAGATTTGATGGAATCAACTTATAAAAAATGTCTATTAAGCCGAAAGGAATGTATGTGAAGATGTAAATAATGTTATTAAATAAAAGGCATGTATTTTTCAATAAAATAACAACAAGCCTTTACTCCACTACGCGGGGTCGGTTACATGAATCTTTTTCTCCACTGTGTTCTATTAAGAGTCAAAATCTCATTTAAATCTAATAAAAAAAATATCATTTTTAATACTTTTTAACAAAGCCTTTTTAAGTCTATCTCTACCTTTCATAACATAGGTCATATCTAATACATCTACTCTCCTAATAGGGCCATCAAAGGCCGACATTTTATGTGACCAAAGATGCATTTTTAAATACAACAACAACAACAATATCAAGCCTTTATCCCACTACGTGGGATTGGCTACTTGAATATTTTTTCTCCATTGTGTTATGTTAATAGTTAAATCCTCATTTAAATCATATAAAGAAAGGTCATTTCTAATATTTTCTAACCAAGTAGGTGTATCTCTATCTTTCTTAACATAAGCCAAATCTAATACATCTACTCTCCTAACTGGGTCATCGAAAGGCCTCTATTTTATGTGACCAAACCATCTAAGGCAACTCTTTCTAATCTTATCTTCCACTGGAGCAACTTCCACCTTTTCACATATATGCTCGTTTCATATCCTATCTCTAAGAGTAAAGCTAATCATCTACCTGAGCAACTGGTAGGAAATACTTGAAGATCTCAAGTAAACCCTAATAATATTGGTGAAAACAGCTAGAAAACCCACAAATCAAAGGGAAGAACAATCAAAATAGTAGTTTTTATTGTAGAAATCAAATCAACAGAAAGAAACAATACAAAGATATAATTGATCCAAAATTCGAGAGGAGGATCGTTCTCTCCCAATCTCTAGATGAATCTAGAGCGCAAGACACCAAGAAAAAACTCCAAGAGAATACAATAATCAATCATGCCCTAATTCTCCTAATATCTTCTTATTTAAAGCAAATCCCCTCCTCTAACCCTAGTCGCCCTCCCCTCTTAATTGCTCATTAATCCCATGGGCCCCACCTCCTATTGGCGGCTAATTCAAAGGAGGCGAACCAACCTTACATGGTCTGCCTTTTATATATGTGAACCGGCCCCTTGTCCAGGGCCGGTTTGACCGGTCCCCAAGGGACCAGTCTAACAATACCCTCCTCCCAAAGAACCACCTTGTTCTCAAGGTAAAAACTGGGAAATTGATATTTCACCCTCTCATAAGGTTCCCATGTGGCGTCGTAGTCCGGGAGGCTCTTCCATTTGATCAGCACTTTCTTAGCTCCATCTTCTCTCTGTCGAACTCCCATCAACTCCAAGGATTCTAGTATCACCTCTAAATCCTCAATCAGCGTCACTGGTAACTCGGAGCTTGCTGCATGATCTCTAATGGCTCTTCTCAACTGGGATACATGGAATACTGGGCGTATAGTCGCCGTTGGTGGTAGTTTCAGCCAATATGCCACAACTCCAATCCTTTCCAATACCTCACAAGGCCCAAGGTATCTTGGGGCAAGCTTCTCATTTCTCCTGTTGGCGACTATCTTTTGCCTATAAGGTTGGAGCTTCAAGAACACCCTCTCCCCTACCTCGAATTGGATGTCCTTCCTATACCCATCTACTTGTTTCTTCATAATCTGTTGAGCTCTCAATAGATACCTTTTTAACTCTTCCAACATCCTGTCCCTCACCTCCAAGTACTCCTCCACTGAAGAAACTGGAGTGTTGCTATGCCCAAAATGCACCAAGTGAGGTGGTTCCCTTCCGTACAACACCTTAAATGGTGTCATCTGAGAAGCAGAATGATAAGAGGTGTTGTACCAATACTCAACCCATGATAGCCACTTGGCCTATAACTTGGGTGTCTCCGATAGAAAGCATCTGAGGTAAGTCTCCAAGCTGCTGTTGATCACTTTTGTTTGGCCATCCATCTGTAGGTGGTAGGCGGTGCTGCTCTTCAATACTGTCCCCAGTAGTCTGAACAACTCCCTCCAAAAATGGCTGAGGAACACCTTATCCCTGTCGGATACTATAGCCTTTGGTACTCCATGCAGTCTGACCACCTCTCTGATGAAAGCTGATGCCACTATCACTACAGTGTATGGATGACATAGGGGAATGAAATGAGCATACTTGCTCAATCGATCCACCACCACTAGGATCACTGTGAATCCTTCTGATCAGGGAAGTCCATCTATGAAATTCATGGATATCTCCTCCCATACTCGACCTGGTAAAGCTAACGACTGTAGTAATCCTCTTGGAGACATGGCCATGTACTTGTTCCTCTGACAGATCTCACATCTGGCTATCTTCTCCTCTACATCCTTATGCATCCCCTTCCAGTACAGCTCTAAAGCTAGTCTCCTGTGTGTCTTCTACACCCCTGAGTGACCTCCAACAGCGCTCCCATGGAACTCCTGGAGCAAGTGTGGGATGTGGACTGATGTCCTAGACATCACAAACCTCCCTTGGTACAGAAGTCTCTCCCCCTCCAAGGAATATCCCGGGTGGTTACTCCCTTTCCTCAGTAAATCAGCCCTAATCTTTCCCAACTCCTCATCCCGAGCACTCTCCTCCTTGATGGCCTCCCAATCTAACATCATTGGGATTGACACTGCTATCGCCTATAACTGTCCCATACATCTGGACAAAGCATCTGCCGTCTTGTTCTCCACTCCTGGTTTGTACTAGATTTTAAAATCAGAACCCAGCAATTTGGACAACAACCTCTTATGCTCCTCCGTCACCATCCACCGTTCCAATAATTACTTCAAGCTCTTCTGATCTATTCTGACAATGAAATGCCTACCTAATAGGTAGGGCCGCCACTTCTGGATGGCTAATAAAATGGCCATCAACTCCCGCTTATAAACTGATTTCAGCCTGGCCTTAGCTGTCAACACCTGGCTGAAATAGGCAATATGTCAATGATTTTGCATGAGCACTGCCCCCAATCCATACCCTGAAGTATCCATCTTCATTATGAAGACCTGAGTGAAATCTGGTAGAGCTAAGGCTGGTACAGTTATCATAGCCCTCTTCAAACTCTCAAAAGCTGCTGTAGCTGCCTCCCCCTATAGAAATCCATCCTTCTTCAATTGTTCTATTAGTGGTCATGCTATAGTGCTATACCCTTTGATGAACCTCCTGTAGTACCCTATTAGTCCTAAGAATCCTCTTGGCTCCTTCAGATTCTTAGGTAATGGCCATCTCAACATAGCCTCAATTTTTGACTGATCTGCTGCCACCCCCTCTTTGGACACAATATGACCCAAATGCTCTACACTAGTCTGGGCAAAATAACACTTCTTCAGGTTGGCCCTTAGCTGATGCTCCGGCAACACCTCTAGCACCCTCCTCAAATGCTCCCAATGTTCCTCCTCTATCATGTTGTACACTAGGATATCGTCAAAGAACACCAAGACAAATCGCCTGAGATGAGGTTTGAAGAATTTGTTCATGAGAGATTGGAATGTGGCTAGTGCATTAGTGAGGCCAAAAGGCATCACCAGGAACTCATAATGCCCCTCATGAGTTCTGAAAGCAGTCGTGAGCACATCTTCCTTCTTCATTCTAATATGATGATATCCTGACTTCAGATCTATCTTGGTGAAGATCACTGCCCCCACTCAACTTATCCAATAGCTCATTAATCATTGGTATAGGAAACTTGTCTGGCACAGTCTCCTTATTTACACCCTGTAGTCCACACAAAATCTTCAGCTGCCATTCTTTTTCTTAATTAGCAATACTGGACTAGAAAAAGGACTAACACTGGGCCTGATAATCCCAGCCTCCAGCATTTCTCTAATCAACTTCTTAATCTCATCCTTCTGAAATTGAGGATAGCGGTAAGGTCTGACACTAATGGGTGATACACCTTCCCTCAAGGTGATAGTATGCTCCTGCTCTCGCAGTGGGGGCAATCCCTGAGGTGGCTGAAAAATCTCATGAAATTGCTGAATCAACGACCGTACTAAGAGAGGCATATCTCCTCCCTCCTCCAATCTGACTCCCTTCAGTCGGTGCAGCTCCACTAAAAAGTCTTCCCCCACCTCTTGTATACTTCTCACCATGGTTTTGAGAGATACCAAGGCTTTGGAGAGCCTTACATCTAGCCTGATCACTACCTTTCTCCCATCCATCATCAACTCCATCGTAAGTGCTACCCAATTGAACTTGGTGTCTCCCAAGGTCTGCAACCACTTCATCTCAGGATAACATCAATACTTCCTAATTCTAGTGGTAGAAAATCTTTCTTCACCTGAATCTCCTGAATGGTCAACATCACTCCTCTACAGATCCTCTGACCCTTCTCCACCTTCCATGTACCCATCATCACCCCATAATAACTTGTGTTCATCAATTTCACTCCCAGTTGGTTGACGACCTGAGTGGAGATGAAATTGTGGGTGGCCCCACTGTCAATCAGTACTACCACCTCTCTGTCCTCTATCTCCCCTTCACTTTCATGATATGATTCGTAGTGAATTCTACCACAGAGTTTAGGGAAACCTCTGCCAGATCTAGATGCAACTTCTCCTCCATCTCTTCCGCTACCTCCCCTTCGCCTCCCTCCTCAATTTTCTCATTATCACAGACGGTGAGAACCTGATGAGTTCGGTCCCTACACCTATGCCTTGGAATATACTTTTGATCGCACCTAAAATATAACCCCTTAGCCCTCTTCTCCTGCACCTCCTTCTCCGTCAGTCTCTTGAAATTTCCCCCACTACCTCCTCCTACTGGCTTCTCCCTAGTGGTCTCACGCTGCTGCGGGATCCTTGGGTGCTAAAAGAGTGGTCGTCGTCCTGTAGGAGCCTCCTGAACTGCTGCTCCTGACTCCCCTCTCATGATACCTCTGATTCTCCACTAGTTGTGCCAACTCCATGGATTCACCCAAGTGACGAGGCTTCATGACCTTCACTGCATCTCTGATCTCTGATTTCAGCCCCTTCAGGAAGTTCCCCTCCAATGCCGTCTCTGAAAAAATGCTCCACTCGACTGGCCAGGTGCTCGAACCTCTCATAGTAGTCTGCTACTGCTCCGTCCTGCACCAGTGCAAAGAATTGCTCATAGAAGCCTCCTCCCCTGTCGGTTTGGAAACATTCTATTTGTGGGCTCCAAAAACTCGGCCCCGGCCTCCACTCGTGTTTCTTTTTCGGGGGGAATTTTAACGGATTAAGTTACGGGGTAAATTTTGGAAGGCAGATGGGTTTGTAGATAAGACACTACCCAGAGATTTCGCTCTCATTTTACGATGACTTTATGATATGAGTTCTGGTTTCCTATAGGCGCAAGCCCCTATAGTTAATTACCCCTCCCGATTATGAGAGAGAACTTTCGATTAAGGCTAGTCGTCAATCAGATACGTAGAGATACGTGAGTCTGGCATATAGTAGCAGCATGGGTTTGGGATACAGAGATTTGAAGATTTGATATTTAAAATTGAAAATTTCACCATCTTGCACTTAAAGCGGATGGTGGGGGAATAGATGATGGACCCGATCAAGATCCCATGATTCCGTCGTCCCGGGCCGTCATGGTTCCTGGTTTACTTAGTCAGAGGAGGTAGTCGACCCAACCTGATAGAAGGATCCTTGTCGGCAGTCATGGGTTGCTTCGTCCAAGGGTACCTTGTAGACCTGGGGTGAATAGTTATCTAAGGGGACAAATTAGAATCCACCTTAGCTAACAGAGGGCTTTGTGCCTTATCGATTATATCCTATTGATTCATATCTCAAGGATTTGATGTCAATAAGGAACGTATTGGCTTTAGCCATAACCGGTATCACGTAGTGCCATTTGGCGGTAAAACCACTCGGTTCAAAGGGCCCCGGGTCATAACCGTTTACCTGCAGTGTCATTTAGCAGCGAAACTGCCAGTTAGAGGACTCGTACCACGTCCTTACTGATAAGAGATTGTTTGAGAATGGATCCTAGTAATATTTTCAACTAGGCATTGGATGGATTTTATGCTTTAAGTGGTTGATGGTTGGTTTAAATTTTAAACATCTTTGGATTCTGGGATTGTCTGGAGTTTGGAGTTTTAGATCTTGGGAGTTGGGTATTTGGGTGGCATTTTGAAAATATTTGGAATTAATCCCTCCAATTGAGATTTGCATTCAACACGATCATCATCGGGGTGTTAATGGGGTCACTTATGGATTTCTTTGATTGGACCTTGTCGACTCTGCCTAATGGTCGATAGAGGATCGGGTTTCATAGGTTTTATGCCATTGTGAGTCAATTCTCTTGATTATAGACCTTGAAGGCCTAATATGAATGTATAAAATAAATATCCCGGTCGACCTCGCGACCGCATATTTATTTAATGGTTCGAGCCGTGTCGACTCCTATCTACCCTCGTAGAAGGATCGGGCTCGAACTTGAATTCACTTATTAACTCTCGCAGCATCCCTAAACGTCACATGTGTACCAATAACACGCTCGATGGGAACTATGCGGGTGTTTGGGGGACATTTTATAATTATTTGATGAACATTGTCGACTCCTATTTATCTGTTTTAGGAGGATCGGATTCAAACTACATTCATTTATTGACTCGCGCAGCATCCGTAGACGTCACGTGTGTACCAATAACATGCTCGCCGGGGCTCATGCGGGTGTTTGAGGGATATTTTATAATTATTTGATGAATCTTGTCGACTCCTATTTATCTACTTAGGAGGATCAGGTTTAAATTAATTGACCAGCGCAGCATCCCTAGACGTCACGTGTGTACCAATAACACGCTCGTCGGAGCCCATGCGGGTTTAGATTGCATATCCCCCCTTTTTATGTACATATGTGTATACAAATTATGGTGCATGTGCGGGGGACATTTTTAGAATATTTGTAAACGCCTTATATCCGCTTGCATGGATGTTGGGATCCGGTGGCATATTATAGCAGCTTCTAGACTAAGTTGTTCGCTGCTTTACATAGGTAGACTGTCGTGCACTACTGGTTGCTTTCTGCAGGTGGGTTGTAGTGCACTAAGCCACTAACGAATCTCCTGCTTTAGTTGTATATACTTTCATCTATTGCAGCTCCTTCACATTTGCTTGCAAATAGCAGGTTGAATGTATAACGGGTCCCCTTCAGTGGCTCGTGGGTACTCACATTTGATGCATTCTCTATACATTTTGTTGTGGTCTTTGGTCCCTATAGTACAGGATCTCCTACAAGGGCTTGTAGGAGCTTGTATTTATTGTAGTCCTTTGGCATTTTACCTGTGGACAACATATCGGACGTACAACGACTCTTCTACGATAACTCGTAGGAGCCTACATCCGCTGCATGCCTTCCATTTTTGCTTGCAGTAAATCAATGTATTTCTCAATCATTGATTGATTATTGACTGTAAATATGTTATAGCATTTGTTATCTGCCGTTGATTATCGTCGTTGCACATGTGTACATTTGTTGCACGTCAATCCTCCCATTTTCGTAAGAGATCGATACATTTGCTCGCATACTACTATTGGTCCTTGGTATATTGCATTCGCCACTACTTCATCCTTGCATGTTGGTTGTGAGAACATTTATGCAACCGCTGCATGCTAACCACCATGACTTGCCAGGGTTTGGTGTATTTGCCTGTATCTCTGTCAACTCTTTTAGCAACTGCCTGCATCTTTAAGACACTCGGAGCTTCCGCCAGTGCTTTCAAGTGGATGTATTGGGGACTACTGTGTCTTATTGCATGATTGCTATAAAGACTACTGTCAATTCTAGTTTCTTTGCTCTAGGGTTGAATGTGCCTACTTGTGCTTTGATGTTGACCACAGAATACTGTTATTCATTGCACACCAGTCTTACGCCCGTGGGGAAACTAATATGTTCATTTGTATGTCACTCAGTATTAACTATAAAGATGTAGCGGCATTCACTACTTGTATCTAATTATCATCCATGGGTATGTCATTGTGCGTACAATACATCTTCTGTTGTTATCAACAGATGTTAGCACTCAATCACATATTGCACTATATGTCTGCAAGAGGCTATATTGGATACAGGTGAATTGATGCATTCATTGCACATTGATCCTTTAGCACTTGTAAGGGACTACAACTCTCATTTGCTAATTAGCTGAAGTTGGCCGAATGGATATTATGGTGTTTGCTGCATGTTAACTTTCCTCATTCGTATGGAACTTATATATGCATTCACTACATATTGTTGGCCGCGAGCATAATGCCTGTCGTGATCTTCTTATTCATGTTTGCAAGATATCTGTCGCATCGATTGTATGCCACTTGCCATCATCCATGGACGAATCATGAATTGACAAGTATCGACCACGAACAGGTTGTAGTATACATGAGAGTTCATTTACTTTTGCTTGTGAATGAAGTATTGTGCGCATCATGAATTTTCTTGCACCACTGTGCTTGTATTCATTACAACTCTTCCACCATCACTTGCAAGTATACTGCGTTCCTCGTATATGATCACTGATAAGTTATCATGTTCATTGAGAGCATCATGATATCTTTTACAATTTCATCATTATTTATAAATGAGTGATGTTTGTAGTCCCTTGATTCACAAGTCTCATATATATTCCTTATTCATTTATTGATGTTCATTTGAAAGGTTGAAGTTGTAACATATTCTTTTGTAATTTTTATTTAAGTTCAAATTGAGTCAAAGTTCTTTGTTCTATTGTTCGAGTCAAATTCAAATCAAAGTCCAAGTTCACAAGTCCTTGCAAGTTCTTTTGCTTGTGTTCAAATAGTTCAAGTCAAGTCCAAGTATGGTCTCAAGTTCACCCGAAATTTCGGCAGCCTCCCGGCGTCTCCCCCGTTTAGGGGAAACTACGGGAAACTGGGCCTTCCTACCACGCTACAAAAAGCGTGTATGATAGGTGTCCTTAGACACCGTGGCCGTATTTTCTTCGTCCCCCACCACACTACGAAAAGCTTGTATGGGTCTTCAAACGTACCTGCTTGAAAACATAGTTATTTCTCCTCGAGCGGGTACTTATGAATATCCCTTTCTCGCCAAAGGCGTCGCATCGGGTTCCCATCCCACCACGCTACGAAAAGCGTATATAGGCGGTTTGTCGGTGCGCCGCGAATGCCGAAAAAGAGATTTTAGGTGATCACCCACTTCGTCGTAGACGCCGCTCTAGGTTTCCTTCCCACCACGCTACGAAAAGCGTGTATAGGTGGTTTGCCGGTGTGCCACGAACGATGGAAATGAGCTCTCGAAGTGATTACCCTATTCGTTGAGAGCATCGCGACAAACTTCCTCCCACCATGCTACGAAAAGCGTGTATATGTGGTCGTTTTGTCGTGCTGCAGGCTTCGAAATTGAGCTCTCAGAGTTTTAGGGATCGGGGGGTTATACCTTTGTGACGACGGCGGTGTCGGCTCGTGGATCGAGGCGAGGGAAGAGCATTTGCACTTAATTTATAATTAGTGATAAATTAACTATAATTAGTTATATTTAATCTACAACTAATTATATTTAATTTAAAATTAATTATAAACTAATTAGATTTAATTCATAATTAATTAAAAATTAATTATAATTAATTACATTTAATATATAATAATTATATTTAATTTAAGATTAATTATAAATTAATTGAATTTAACTTATAATTAATTATAAATTAATTACAATTAGTTATATTTAATTTATAACTAATTATATTTTAATTTAAGATTAATTATAAATTAACTGAATTTAATTTGAGATTAATTATAATATCAATTATAAATAATCCCAAATAATAATAATAATAATAACCATAATAATAATGATATAATTATTATAATTAACAATAACTATAATTATTAATAATTATGATAACATAATCATTATAATTAATAGTTTTTTTATAATTATAATAATTATAACAACCTAATTATTATAATTACTAATAATTATAATAACATAATTATTATAAGTAATAATAATTATAATAACTAAATACTATTAATAGTAATTAAGGGTAGGGATTATCTTCTTTGTTTGCTACAGAGATCGGTTGGAGCAGGTTTTGGGTTAGGTCAGGTAGGCTTATGGAGTGTTAAAGCTATTGGAAGAGATTGGTTTAAGTCAGGATTAGAGGAATCGGGACAAGCAGTGAAGCTGGGGTCGGTTCAACCTGCTGCAGAGGTCGGATGGCTTATGGATTTCGAAAGGGGGAAGAGGTCAGACGGTTCGAGCTTCTCAGGCGAAGGGATGGTTCGGTTGATGCAGAGAGTAGGAGGTCGTTCGGACGCGACTAGGGCTGGAGACGTCGAGCTCTAGATGTCGGAGGGCTTAGGGATCCGAAATGCTCAAACAAGTGGCTGAAGAGATTAGGAGTTCTAGCTTTGGGATGAGGTCGGCCTGGTGTCGACTCTTGACTGCAGGCCGCAAGGAGAAGTCGGAGATTGAGGATGGATCGTTGAAGGAGTCCGTGAGATGGATGTGTGGCTTCGTCGGAGAGGAAGACGGGCTGTTGAGGGGGTTCGGCTATGGGACTTGAGAGTTGAGCGGCTTTGGTTCGAGAGGTTGGAGGTCAGTCGCAGCTCACTGGTAAGGGTCTAGGCTTGGAGTTGAAGATGGGTAGGGAGGTCAGAGACTTTGCGGGAGTTGTGGGAGAAAGAAGTGGATAGCGAATGGGGAAGAAGAGATCGGCAGTGGAGCCTTCATTCGCGTTTTAAAGGCGAAGGCAGAGGCGGGGTTTCGAGGTTCTGTGAGAATTTACGGGATTTGATCGCTTCGGCGCCGCACTCAGCGAGATTTGCGCATGAAACAGGGATCCGACGGACAAGGTATGATTTTGAGTCTCTTTTTTTTATATAACATGGAGGTCAACACTATTTAATAATCTTTGAACTCTCTTTAGCTCCATAGGGGTCTCCTCTGGTCTCTCCACTAGTACCATGACAGCGCCTTCCCCTCCAAACATAGGCCGGTTGCTGTCAACTTCTCCTCCACCATTAGCCCATTGACGGCGAAGTACCTCTCCATATTATAAATTCACCCATGTACGTCCTCCCCTTCAAAGATGGGCATCTTCAGCTTCCTCACCTTCTAATCTTCCCCGTTTCCTCTTATTCCTCCATAATTCCCCCTCTCCCATGTGCTCGGCCCCCCCAAGTCCCCCGATCTTCCCTCCTACGTTAATACACAAACCCTACTTTGCTCTTCCCCCTCTTTTCTTCAAAATCAGCACCCCTTCTCCCGTATTCCCCTTCTCTTCTTTCCCAACCAGCACTCCTTGAGTCTTGCCCCATACCCATGCCTTCCTCCATACCTTCCACCTTGTTCCTCCATGATTTCCACTTCATCGTCCCTCCTACGACAAATCGAATTTGTTGTATTCCTCACCTGTTCTTATGCCGCCATTTGAATTTGATTCTCAAATAACTTCATCATCATCGCATGAAGATCGAAAACTTTGTCTTCTACGGATGAGATTTGATCTTCCATCGTGGCTTTGATTTGGCTCATCTCTCCTTCCAAGCGTTCCTCCAACGCGTCTACCTTCTTGGTCGCCATAAAAAATTCTGGGTTTCGCTCAAAAAATCAGCAAAGGTTCCTTCCTCCGGATGCAATTTCGCCGTTGAAATTTTAAAATATTAGCCCCCGATGGTCCCAAGACTTGCTTTGATACCAATTTGGTAGAAAATACATGAAGATCTCAAGTAAACCCTAACAATATTGGTGAAAACAGCGAGAAAACTCCACAAATCAAAGGGAAGAACAATCAAAACAATAGTTTTTATTGTAGAAATCAAATCAATGGAAAGAAACAATGCAAAGATACAATTGATCCTCAATTCGAGAGGAGGGTCGTTCTCTCCCAATCTCTAGATAAATCTAGAGCTCAAGACACCAAGAAGAAACTCAAAGAGAACACAATAATCAAGCATGCCCTAATACTCCTAATCTCTTCTTATTTAAAGCAAATCCCCTCCTCTAACCCTAGCCGCTCTCCCCTCTTAATTGCTCATTAATCCCATGGGCCCCACCTCCTATTCGCGGCTAATTCAAAGGCGGCAGACTAGCCTTGGGGACCGGTCTAATAGCAACCTCATCTCTGCAACACTTAACTGATACAGCTGTGGACCCCACCTCATTTCAAGAACTAAAAGGCTCTTATTTTGTGGGTCCGAACACCTCATTTTAGACCTATAGGAGGAAAAGGTTTAAGAGGAGATCATTGTAGGAAATGTGAGGTGCATTTATGGTGGGATTATGATGGCTAATTTTAAGTGGGGAAAGTTTGTATGTGGGAGGTATTATGTGAAGAATTTTTCTGCAATAGTTTTTCTTAGGTGATTTTGGGTTCCTAGTTACTATTAGAAAATTGGGGGAGAGTCGATTCATCTCTCGAACAGTGAATCAATTGTATCTTGTATTTCTTTGATTGAAGATCATTATTTTAGGTTCATTAATGTTGTTCTTGCATACCATTGTTATTTTCTTTTGATTTTGGTGGTTGTTTTTCGTTGTTTGGTGCTGATTTTGCTCTAGTGGCTGTTTTGGGTGTTGATTTGATCTCCAAAACATATCAAATTGGTCTTTGAGCAAGTTTTTGGGACTGATGGCTGGGAGAAGAGTTGAGGCATTGGAAGAAAAGTTAGAGGGGGAAGTAGGGAAGCTGCGAATGGATGTGGGATCATTGAATGAGTGTTTTTTAGCGATGAAAGGAAGGTTTAGGAATCTAGATGAGATGATGATGCGGATGTTGGAGTTTCAAACTAAAGCGGCTTCGTCGGAAGCAAGGGGGAATCGGGGAAATGACATGCTAAGGGGAGACAGAGGTGAAAAATTTAGGAGAGGAGGGAATACCCCACCTGAGCCTCTATTGAGAAAGGGGATGGATAGGGAATATAGAGGTAGGAGGGAATGAGAAGAAGAGAACAGGCAGGTTGAATTTGAAGGAAGAGAGGGATATGAGGGAGAAGGGAGGAGAGGGAACCGTGGAGAGACCCCAATGCTTGCTTCATGGGAGGCTTAGGGGACGGAAGGTGAAATTGGAGTGGGGGGAGATCCAAAGATTAGGAAGTTGAAAAATGCCGGTGTTTGAAGGCGATTATGCGCATGGGTGGATCTATAGAGTAGGGAGATATTTTGCAGTGAATGAGTTGACGGAAGGGGAGAGGCTTATAGCGGCGGTTCTGTCTCAAAGGCAAGACACTGGCATGGTACCAATGGAGGAAGACAAGGTACCCGATCCGTTCATGGGAGGAGTTCAAGGACCATTTATTGGAGCGCTTTCGAATCAAACAGGAGGGGGACTATTATGAGCAATTCTTTGCTTTGACACAGGTGGGAACGGTGATGGAGTACCGGGAGAGAATTGAGTTTATATCGGGACGTTAAGGGAGCCTATCGGAGATGGTGTTAGAGAGCAATTTCATGAAGGGACTCAAACCAGGGCTGAGAGCCGTTGTGCGGGTGGCAAGACCCCGTGACTTGGGAGAGGCTATGGAGTTAGTCCAGTTGATAGATGACAAGAACTCACTTGAGAGGAGTAGCAAAGGGGGATAGTTTGGAAGGTTCTTACCACACGACGACCATCTTCCTTGCATCTAGGGTGCCGATTGTATCGGGTTAAAGAGAAGCTCCAAAGGAGAAACTTTTGGAAGCTCAGCCGGGAGGGAACTTTAAATGGTTGACTGATACGAAGTTGCAGACAAATGAGCTAAGGGGCTATATTTTAGGTGCGACGAGAAGTTTACACTGGGGCATAGGTGTAAAAATTGCACATTGCAAGTTCTTTTTGTTTGTGATGAGGAGGAGATAGGCAGAGTAAAGGTAGAAGGAGAAGTGGTAGAAGAAGAGGAGCCTTTACACTTGGAGGTGGCGGAGGTTTCGTTGAATTCTGTAGTGAGATTCACCCCGAATCACACTATAAAGATGAGGGAATAGATAGGAGGAGAAGCAGTGGTGATTTTGGTGAATAGTGGGGCTACTCATAATTTTATATCCAATCAGGTGGTTGATAAGTTGGGGCTAAAGCTGGTAGACACAGAATGTTTTAAGTTAATGATGGGTACAGGGAAGGTGGAGAGAGCAGGGGTATCTATCAGGGATTAGTGGTGAAGATGCAGGGGATTCACATCAGAGAGGATTTTCTTTTGGAGTTAGGAAGTATGGATCTGATCTTGAGTATGAAGTGGCTATAAACTTTCGTGGAAACCAAGGTGGACTGAAAGGCCTAACTATGGAGATCCAGATGGAGAGGAGAAATGTGGTGATTAAGGGAGACCCTAGTTTATCCAAAGCAATGGTTTCCTTGAAAACCATGGTGCGTGTCATACAGGGTGAATGATTGGAATTCTTGGTGGAGCTCTAGAGCTTGGAGGGAGGAGATGCCTGGGAGATAGAGGACATTCCAAAAGTAGTTCAGCTGCTTCTCTGTTAGTTCAGTGAGGTATTGCAATCTCCCCAAGGATTGTCTGCTCCACGCGAGCACGAGCAGGCTATTATTTTGAAGGAAGGAGTCACTCCTATTAGTGTTAGGCCATACCACTACCCATAGGTCCAGAATGATGAGATTGAGAGGCTGATTTAGGAGATACTTGAAGCCGAGATCATCAAGCCCAGTGTGAGCTCTTTTTCTAGTCCCGTATTATTGGTGAAGAAGAAGGATAGTAGTTGGAGATTCTGTGTAGATTATCGTGCCTTGAACAAGGAGACTGTGCTGGACAAGTTTCTCATACTGGTTATTGATGACCTGCTAGATGAGTTGCATGGTTCTGTGGTGTTCTCAAAGATTGATTTGAAGTTCGGGTATCATCAAATCAGAATCAGACCAGAAGACACTCACAAGACGTCTTTAAGAACCCATGAGGGATACTATGAGTTCTTAGTGATGCCTTTTGGCCTCACTAACGCCCCTGCTACTTTTTAGTCACTCATGAATAGGGTGTTCAAGCCTTATCTTCGGAGGTTTGCTCTGGTATCTTTGATGACATCCTTATTTAGAGAAAGTCGGAGGAGGAGCACTTGGGGATGGTGTTGGGAATTTTGAAGAAGCACTAACTATATGCCAACTTGAAGAAGTGTCCTTTTTGCACAGCAAAGAGTGGAGTACTTGGGAAATATAATGTCTCAATTCGGGGTGTCAACGGATCCAACCAAGATAGAGGCAATGGTGTAGTGGACAGTGCCTACAAACTTGAAGGGGCTAAAAGGGTTCTTGGGACTCACAGGATATTATAGGAAGTTTGTGAAGAGATATAACTCTATAGCCTGGTCATTGATAGAGCAGCTGAAGAAGGACAATTTCAAATGGGGGGAGGTAGGTACTTAGGTATTTGAGCAGCTGAAAAAAGCCATGACTAGTATCCCTGTGTTAGCACTACCAAATTTCAATCAATCAGTTGTAGTAGAGACTGATGCATCAGGCTTTGGGTTGGGAATAGTTTTCATGCAAGGGCAGAGGCCCATAGCTTATTTCAGCCAAGTGTTGACTACTAGGGCCAGATTGAAATCATTATATGAAAGGGAACTGATGGCGATTGTATTAGTAATTCAGAAGTGGCGACCTTACTTATTGGGATAGCATTTTATAGTCAGGACCGATCAGAGGAGTTTGAAGTTCTTGCTGGAACAGAGGATGGTGATAGAGGAGCATCAACGGTGGGTTTCTAAGTTGTTGGGGTTATGACTTTGAGATTCAATACAAGCCCAGGTTGAAAAATAAAGTAGAAGATGCTCTATCCAAACGTAGTGAATATCCCCAGATTATGGTTCTATTGGTCCCCATGGTAGTGGATTGGGAGGTCTTGAAGCAAGAGAGCGAGTATGATGAAGAGCTGAGTAAAATCAAAGGAGATTTATTGCAGAACAAGGATAGTCATCCTTGTTATTCCTTGGTGGGTCGAAAGTTGCTATACCAGGGAAGATTTGTGTTATCAAGGACATCACCACACATCCCTCACTTGTTGCAGGAGTTTTCTGGCACAGCTATTGGGGGTCATTCGGGAATCCAAAAGACATATCATCGAATGGAAGCAAAATTGTACTGGGTGGGCATGCAGAAGGATGTGGAGAGGATGATGGCCAGTTGTGATGTATGCCAAAGACAGAAATACCAGGCTATTACTCCAGGTAGTCTTTTACAACTTTTAGCTTTACCCGAGAAGGTGTGAGAAGAGGTGACTATACACTTCATTGAGGGATTGCCTAAGTCAGAATTGTTCACCGTGATTCTAGTGGTGGTGGACAGATTGAGAAAATACGCTCATTTCATTCCCTTATGCCACCCATACACTACAGTTTTGTGGCAGCCACTTTCATTAGAGAGGTGGTCTGTTTGTATGGCATACCCGAGTCTATAGTGTCTGATAGGGACAAGGTCTTTTTGAGCCATTTTTTGGAAGGAGCTATTCAAGATGCAGGGGGACTATCATGAAGTGGAGTACTGCTTACTACCCTCAGACAGATGGCCAAACGGAGGTGGTAAATCGCAGTGTGGAGACTTATCTTTGTTGTTTTGTCTCAAATACCTCAAATATGTGGGCCAAATGGCTAGCCTGGGCAGAGTACTGGTATAACACTTCATATCATACAGCAGCCCAGACAACACCATTTAAAATCTTATATGGGAGAGATTCCTCTCATCTGCTAGGGCATGGCAATACACCAGTATCAACAGTGGAGCAGTACTTAGGAGAAAGGGATCAGATCTTAGCTGAATTGAAAGGAAATCTACGGCGAGTATAACAAATTATGAAGAAGCAGATAGATAGACATATGAGGGATATGCAGTTGTAGATTGGAGACAGAGTTTATCTGAAGATTTGACCTTAGAGATAGAGGACTCTAGCTAGACGGAGGAATGAGAGCTTTCCCCTCGATACTTTGGGCCATACAAGGTCATGGAGCGCATTGACGCGACGACTATCGCCTACTGTTGCCACTAACTTCAGCCATCCATCTAGTATTTCATATCTCGCAGCTAAGACGAGCTATTGGAGATCATACACCCTCGCCCGCACTACCGTGCTCCAATAAACATGTGACAGTGTAGTTGATAGTGTAGCTATTGAAGAAAATATTAGAAGATAAAAAGATGATTAGTGAAACTAAGGTGGCGTCTATGTAATTTTAAAGAAAGTTTAGGGATCATTTTTGATCATGTACTTGATTTTAATTGATATTGAAAATGCAAATAGTTGAGTACTATGAACCACTTCGTGGACATTTCTTGTATGGAAGTTATTAACATGTGTGTTATGGAGCAAAATACTTCTAGGAGTAATAATGAGTTTTCAATCACATTATATGTTGAGGAACTTGATTAATTCTTTAGTAGTTATTGAAATGCTTACAAAAAATATTACGGATGTTGCTACTTGGCGTATGCTATTTATAGATGAAATAGTTTTGATATATTATAAATCCTTCTATATAAATGAAAAGTCAAAGCAATTGATGAAAACGTTAGAAGATAAAAAGATGATTAGTGAAACTAAGGTGGAGTCTATGTAATTTTAATGAATGTGAATCGATGGCATTAGTCATTAATGCATGAAGGTGTAGAAGGCTCAATTAACTTAACGTTAAAGCTTGGTAAAGAAAAGAGAGATGTACTTTAAAAAATCTATAACATGAGGTAACATTATTAAGATTTAGAGCAAACCTTATAAAGTTATAATTAAACCGACTATGCTTTATGGTAGGGGTGTCAATATTTGACACGACATGAAAACCCGGCTCGAACCCGACCCGAGTTCAAAACGGGTCGGGTTCGGGTTCAGGAATTCGACCCGTTTGAAAAACGGGTCGGGTTCGGGTTGACCCAACGGGTTGCCCGGTCAACCCGAAAACCTGTTTAGAGCCCTGCCCGCGCTCTGCCCGCCCTGCCCGCGCGCATCCGCGAACGTCAGCGCGCCCGCGCACGCGCTAGCAGCGCTCGCCCGCGCGCCTGCGCCCTCGCCCAGGCTCGCCCGCACCCGCGCGCTCGCCCGCACCCACACCCGCGAGCGCCCGCCCGTGCCCGCGCTCGCCCGCCTGCGCGTCCGCCTTCGCGACCCGGGTCGGGTTGGGTCGACCCGCCAACCCGACGGGTCGGGTCCGGGTCCAGTTTTCTGACCCGTTTCCCTACCCGGGTCGGGTTAGGGTCAACCCGTTTAGGCTGCGGGTCATTGCGGGTTCGACCCGAACCCGACCCGAAACCCGATTTTGACACCCCTACTTTATGGATTGAATTCTTGGGAAACATGAAAGTCACTAACAAAAATGTTCAGTTTTGAAGAAATCAGAATATTAAGATGTTATGATACAATCAGTAATGATGGTGTGAAAATAATTGCCATGCATCTATTGAATACAGTACAGTGAAAAAATAAACTCTCGGGCTTTGGGCTTGTACAACAACAACAGATGTGGCCAATATAACTGGTACATAGAATGAAGGTGTAAGGAATATGGCTCTATGACTATTATTACTTGGTTTAGTATAGTAAATAGTTTTCTCTGCATTAAATTTACTGCACATGAAAAAATGATTTACCTTGCATGTTTTGTTTCTCGTTAGAGCTATTCATTGCAATGATAATGTTAGATTTTCATCACAAGTGCCTTTTTCTCATTCCTTTTTTTACTTCAAAAGCTGTCCAGGCATAAGATCCAATCAATTATATCTAATTTAGGGCCAAGGAGTAGGTTTCAGGGGAATTCAGTATTTTTTTTCAATATTTCTCAAACTTGCTAATTCTTTTATTTGGTTTCTACTTTCTGCAGGATATTTTGCGGTTTCATGCAGTTTATTGGCCAGCAATGCTAATGTCTGCCGGAATAAGTCCTCCAAAAATGGTGTTTGGTCATGGTTTCTTGACAAAGGTATCAATGCTCCATGAATATGTTAAATTCTAAACATCCTCACCTTAGCCCTTTTCATGTTTGCAGCTGCATGTGCTTTATTTTTCAAGAATGTTTTGAGAATATGGTAAAATGAAGGATAAGGTGCTAAGTTTCTTTTTCTAGTTTATTGGCAACTCTGTTTGCTGATCATGTTTTGTAAGCCACATTATACTGATTGCATTGTGTTCCTTTTTGGCTGAACTATGCAAATATTCCTCATATCCATGTTTGAAAATTTTAGGATGGTATGAAGATGGGTAAAACATTGGGAAATACACTCGAGCCAAAAGATCTGGTTGACAGATTTGGGTCAGATGCTGTGAGATACTTCCTCTTGAGGGAAATTGAGTTTGGCAATGATGGTGATTTCTCAGAAGAACGCTTTATCAACATAAACAATGCACATCTAGCTAATACAATTGGTATGTGTAGTTCTGAAATGAACAGCTTTTAATTAGTTTTCTATCTTTTAGTGTTGTTAGTTTTTAATAAACATAAGGTCTTCATTGGTCTGACCTGATTTTAGCTGATATGCACAGGAAATCTTCTGAATCGCACACTTGGACTCCTGAAGAAAATTTGTCAATCCACCTTGGCTATCGATTCAACTACTGCAGCTGAAGGAAATACGTTCAAGGACACAGTAGCAAATTCAGTTAAGTTTACCAGTATTTTCCAATAATTGTCTTAAAATTTGGATTTTTGGTGGCTAATAGAGTAATCTATGCTCCAGGAGATAATTTTTTTATGTTAATTGCCTACTTTTGTAGGTGAATAAGGCGAAGATCCATTATGAGAACCTTTCATTATCATCAGCTTGTGAGTCTGTATTAGAAATCGGAAATGCTGGCAACATTTACATGGATGAACGTGCTCCATGGTCCCGTTTTAAACAAGGAGGTTCTAGTTATGAAGCTGCTGCTAAGGTGATAAATGCAACTTTGTGTAGTTCTAAATCTATAAGAAAAAAAACTAATTTTTTCTTATGTTTTTCTTCAATCTGAAGTGAACTTGTATTCTCTTGGGCTAATCCTTTACTCTCCCATTTCAGAGCATGAATACTTGTTTTAGACAAGTGATGGTTTCTGTGGGGTATTTTAGGCTTCGTTTGGGACAGTTTTTTTGTTGTTTTCTAAAGTAGCTTTTTAGTACAAAAATTTTTTGAATTAAAAAATTTTATACTAGAAAGTTGTTTTAGGAAGCAGTACGAAAGATTGGACAAGCAAAAATGGGTACAAGAAATCGATAATGTTTCTCTTAGAAATATATATTTTCTTCATCACAGGACCTTGTTCTTATACTGGAAGCTATGAGGATTATAGCAGTGGCTTTATCTCCAGTTGCTCCAAGCCTATGCTTGAGAATATACGCACAGCTTGGATTTTCAAAAGATGAGTTTGAAGCAACAACTTGGGTATTCTATGTCTATCTTTTATACATTCATTATATAATCTCTTGTGAAAATTTGTAGCCAACTCATTCAGATTTTGCTTAGCAATTTCATATTGATCTGATATTCAAATTTTGAACGCATTGTTGCAGAGCGATACAAGATGGGGTGGTCTGAAAGCAGGTTCAGTTATGGCTGAGCGTAAGCCAGTTTTTGCGAGGATTGAAAGCAGGAAAGATGGTGAAGAGGGAATAGTAGAAGCTACAGAAAAGATGTCTAAAGCCAAGAAAAAGAATCGTAGTCAAGGATTAGTTCAGGCCTAGTTTTTTCAAAATTTTGCGTCAGGTCTTCAAATTTTGATGTATTTCTGTATTATTGTCAACAGAAAATTTATCATTTAGATTACTGATGTACAAGATACAGTTTATACAAATTTCTTTCCATAAATCATATCAAATCAACACGAATCCATGAAACCCTAAGAGGTTCTTTGGTATCAGCATTTAAGTAGGGCTTAAACTAGATTCTGTCAAACGCTAAAGAAGGACATCTTAACCTTTTTTTGCCATAAATTCCATATTTACAAAAACCTAAAGTTCGACGGATTTACAGGATTTGGCTGAAGAAGTGCACGAAAGTGGAGAAAGATGGTTACCAACGTAGCTAGCGAGCTCGTCATTACTTCCAATCCAACATGAAGAACGCCATTAAAGGCAACTCATTCAAAACTCTACCTCACACGAAGCAGGAGAACTTTAGAGAGGCCTAAGGAATCAGAGTAACACTTAAATAATTAAATAGTATAATTATTAATTAAAAACTTTTTTAAAATAATACTTAAAAAGCTAATTAAATAATTAATAGTATAAATAGTAATTAAATAATTAGTTTTTTTTTCAAATAATAATTAAATAATTAATTAGATAATTATTAGTGTAATCAAATACTTATTAAAATAACAATTAAATAAGAAATTAGATAATTCATAATTAAATTATTATTTAAGTTATTTGATAACTGAACTAGCATTTAATCATATTATTTATAATTGTAGCTTATTGATGATAATTATAATTATAATTATAATTATTAAATAATTCCTATTTAAAATAGAAATTAAGGATCTGCTTAAGACAACTTAAGCTTTTTATGAAGGTGACTGTAAAATTATTATAGAGAAAATAATTTTTTTGAAAGTTCATATAAAAATTAATTTTCTAATACAAAATTTTTTAAAATTAAAAAATAATAATCAAATTAAAACTATGATTGCAGCCTGAAAGTAAAATAATAAAATAGCTGTATCAAATGAAGCTTAAATTTAAAATACAAATTAACTTTAAATTTTTAATGATCTAATCCTTGCCAAATAATCTCACAAATTTATGAACTTAACATTTTTTTTTTTTTGTCAAACAGTTTTTCAGATTTAACACCCTAGAATTTAGTAAGTCAGGATTTACGATATTTACTTGGTTAAATCCTACTCATATTTAAAACACTACTGGGTTAAAGCCTACTTGCTGCCAAAGAGCCCCTAAATCTGCTAGAAGCGAGAGGACCGAGGAGACGCCGGCGAGCGGGAAGAGAAACTCCGGCATCGAATATCACCGGCAGAGTACATCCGCGATTCATAATACGCACCCTCATCGAAGTTAAGGGCGTAGCTGAGGGAATCGTACCTGAAATCGGTAGAATAGGGGTGGCGGCCCCCGATCTGAGAGATGAAGTTACAGCATTTCCCTCGAATCTCCTCCGGCAGCCAGGCAATGGTGGAACATGTTTGGGACGCCGGAGGAGGCGAGGAGTTTTCGCCTTTGATGACGCCGCCGAGGCAGGAGGCGAATGAGGGAGGTGTGGGGATGGTGGCAGGTTTTGACAGGGATCGGCGGAGAGGGCGATTCCGGCACTCGGCGGCGGTGATCCATAGTTTGGCTCCCGCTTCTTTTTATTGTGGAAGGATTCAGATTTCCTGCTCTGATAGGCATGAATAAATAGCTAAATAAGAAAAACTTGCTTTTTGGTTAATTTTTTAAATAATTACAAACTACAGATCAGAATTATTAGGTAACAGCTTTGTATTTTACTTATTATTATTATTATTATTTTGTAAGAATAGAAGAGCAGATGTGAATTAACAAATATTTTTGAAAATTGATACAACAACAACATCAAGCCTTTATCCCACTACGTGGGGTTAGCTACATGAATCCTTTTTCTCCATTGTGTCATGTTAAAAGTCAAATTCTCATTTAAATCTAATAAAGAAAAATCATTTCTAATATTTTTTGACCAAATCTTTTTAGATCTACATCTACCTTTCTTAATATAAGTCAAATCTGATACCTCTACTTTCCTAACCGGGTCATTGGAAAGCCGTCGTTTTATGTAGCTCATCTTTGTCTGTTGGTTGGAAGCTTTGAATACCAACCAAAAGGTCTTGGGTTCGAGTTTTGTTTAATTTGAAAGAATTCTTTCTTTTATTTTTTAATAATAACAACAATCAGAGCTATATATTTTCTTTTATCAATAGTATAAATATCAGTGGTAATGAATCTATTGATCAAAATATTAATATATATTTGTATTCATACTAAAAAAATTATGTACAAAAAAATATCTAAAACAAAAAGAAACAAAAATCTCTATGAAAATTATGTACAAAAGTCTCTATGGATGCATTAAACTCTCTACTAATCCAGTCTAATGAAGATTAACTGTCATCTCTCTCCACAATACAAATCTCTATGAAAATTGCACCCATAGTTGATGTCTTCCTAACAGATGGCAGTTATTAGGCTCATCTTAGAGTGCCAACATACAACTTTGTTGCAATGTCCTTTTTTTATCGACAATCATTCTCTTGATTTTATTTGTACATCAATACCAACTTCCTTTGATAACTTACATTGGTTTATAGATTTTATGCCATCAATATAAGCCAGTGTTGGAATCTTTAGAGAAAAATATCCATATTTGTGATCGTCACGCCTCAAAATTTAATTTGGAATCTTTTTTATCTTTTAATAATAATACCAATGAGAGCTATTTATTTTTTTATCAATAGTATATTAGCAGAAATGAATCTATTGATCAAAATATCAATATATATTTGTATTCATACTCAAAAAATTATATGCAAGACTCATGAGTCATACAAATACAACACCCCTCTTTTTATTCCTGAGGTCAAAGGAATATCTAAAGATAAAAAGAAAAAAGTACAAAAAAACTTGGGGAATCCTATAACTTATCAGTATCATACTCCCGATCATCTTTTATGATCTGAAATCATTTAAACTACACATAATGAGCTAAAAAGCTCATCAGGTCACTAAATCTACAACTAAACTCAAAGTACAGTAAAGAAGCAGTATGCATATTGTTAGCCATTTCATAATAGCAGTAGTCAATATAATCATGAATATATGCAGAAATAATAAACCATATGCATTAGCAGTAAAATTTATAAATTAATGGAACAGTATAATACAAAGGCTAATAAAATAATACGGTATGAAAAAAGTGAAATCTTAAAATAGTAATTCAATAAATCAATACGGATGTCAAATCGATAAAGCAGCCATCATAGCAATACTATCAAATCAATAAGAAAATCATATAAATCAGTAAAACAAAAACATCTATTAAAACTATCAGAATCACATCAATGCAGTAAAATCGTATATGAGTATACACATGATATTCAACCATTATATATCAGTATCTTATATAACATGCTCAGTAATAGAAATCACACGCTTAATAAACATTGAATCAATAATAGTAATAGTAATAATAACATTGAATAATGGTGGTATTAGTATTCGAAACACTGTTGTTGCCAGGTCCCAAGTCCTTGATGAGAAAAGTGGAGGGTTACGTTAGGTAGTCGACAGCCAGCGTAAAACTTGTCGAATAATAATGACATGAATCGTTTAAGAAATTGTGTTAATGCTAGGGCGTCCCCTGGAAGCAACGCGCTGTATGGCCTGAATATAGTGACAAGTGTGCAAGGGCCGCTGCACCGCCGCCCGGGTGCAGTGTTAAATAGGCAAAGGTTCCTATATTAAGGATGGATGTGGGCAAAGAAGCTAGTCCATGAAACTAAAATTCGAATAAGAACTTGGAATATAGGTTTCCTTACAAGAAAATTAATGAAATTAATAGATATTATGATTAATATGAAGATAAATATTCTGTGCATTCAGGAAACTAAATAGGTTGGAGAGAAGGCTAAAGAGATTGATAGTTTAGGATTTAAACTTTGGCATTCGGGTAGGAGTCATACTAGAAATGATGTAGGCGTGATTTAGATAAGAGTTTGAAGAATAATGTTATAACTATGGAGATAGAATTATAGTTTTAAAGATTGTTAACATTATAAGTGTTTATGCTCCTCAAGTGGATTTCGATATGGGTTCTAAAATTTTGGAATGACTTAGAAGAATTAATACAAAAGATACCTCTTGAAGAAAGAGTTTTTATTGGAGGAGATTTAAATGAACATGTTGGTAGAGAGGTAGATGATTTTAAAAGCATTCATAGTGGCCATGGGTTTGGAATGACAAATAAAAGTGATAAGTCCATTTTAAATTTTTATTTAGCTTATAATTTTTTAATTACTAATATCTTATTTAAGAAAAGGAATGAGCATCTCATTACTTATAAAAATGGATATAGTACAACTCAGATTGATTATTTTTTTATAAGAAAATTAGATCGTTTAGATTGCAAAGATTGTAAAGTTATTCCAAGTGAAAATTTATGTACTCAACATCGTTTATTAGTTTTGGACTTGAAGATAATGAGTCAGAAAATAAAAAATAAAAGGATTAGATAGGGGGCATTTAAAGAATATTAACAAAAATATTTTTGAGAGTAAGATTTTAGATCTTAAGATTTTGTCTGTGCATGAGGATGCTAATGTTATGTGAGAAAAAGTGGCTAGTGATATTAAGAATATTGCAAAAGATGTGCTTGGAGTTTCAAAGGAAAAAGCTCCTAATAGTAAAAATAGTTGGTGGTGGAATCCAAATATGCAAGAAAAAATTAAAAATAAGAAGATTTGTTATAAAAATTGGTTTAATTGTAAAATTTCTGATAAGTAAAAAATTTATAAAGATGCACGTAAGGAATCTAAGAAAGCAATATGTGATGCAAAGAGTTTAGCTTTTAGTGATTTATATAATATATTAGATACTAAGGAGGGAGAAAGATATATGTATAGTTTGCCAAACAAAGAGATAGGAGTAATAAGATTTAGTTCAAGTGAAGTGTATTAAGGATGAAAATAAAAAAATATTTTTTTTAGAAGATGATATTCTTTAAAGGTGGATGAGATATTTTGCTAAACTTTTTAATGAAGAATGTAAAAATAAAATTGACTGTAGTGACCTTAGCATCCTAAATGAAAATAAAGATTTCTATTTTTATCGGCGTATTAGTAAAATCGAAGTTAGAGAGGCTTTAAAGAAAATGAAGGGTGGAAAAGCTGTTGGACCTGATGATATTCCAATAGAGGTGTGGAAATGCTTAGGAGATGATGAAATTTCTTGGCTTACTAAACTTTTTAATATTGTTTTGAAGACTAAAAAGATATCAGATGAGTGGAGAATGAGTGTGTTAATCCCTATTTTTAAGAATAAAAGTGATGCACAAGATTGTGTGATGAGTCATACTTCAAAACTATGGGAACGAGTTATGAAGCATAGGTTGCGGCGGGATACTAATATTTCTCAAAATTAATTTGGATTCATGCCGGGTTGGTCTACTATGGAAGCCATACATTTATTAAGAAGTTTGATGGAGAAATATAGAGAGAATAAGAAGGATTTACATATGATATTTATTGATTTAGAAAAATCATATGATAAAGTTCCAAGAGAAGTGCTATGGAGAGTTCTTGAAAAGAAAGGAGTTAATAACGCTTATATTCAAATCATTAAAGATATGTATGCATGAGCTATTACTTGTGTTCAAACATAAGGTGGTTTGACCAAGTACTTCCCTATTTCGGTTGGATTACATCAAGAATTAGCTTTAAGCCCATATCTTTTTGCTTTAGTCATGGATGTTCTCACTAGACATTTGCAAGAGGATGTACCTTGGTGTATGCTTTTTGCTGATGATATTCTTCCTATTGATAAGACTAGAGAGGGAGTTGAAGGTAAACTAGAATTGTGGAGGTCAACCTTAGAGTCTAAAGGTTTTCACTTGAGTAGATCTAAAACGGAATATATGGAGTGTAATTTTAGTAATAATAGACCTAGTGAGGGGATTGTGACTTTGGGCGATCAAGTCATTAATAAGAGTACATGTTTTAAATATCTTGGATCTATTGTTCAGAGTGATGGTGAAATAGATAGGAATATTATCAGCATAATCCAAGTTGGATGGTTGAAGTGGAGGAATGCATCGGGCTTATTGTGTGATAGAAAAGTACCCCTCAAACTTAAGGGAAAATTCTATAAGATAGTGGTGAGACCTGCAATGCTTTATGGTGCCGAATGTTGGCCTTAAAAGAGAAGCATAATTCTAAGTTAAGTGTTGCAGAGATGAGGATGCTTGTGGATGAGTGGCTTTACCCTTAGAGATAGGATACGAAATGAGCATATTCGTGAAAAGGTTGGAGTAGCTCCAGTGGAAGATAAGATTAGAGAGAGTCGCCTTAGATGGTTTGGTCACATAAAACGGCGGCCTCCCGATGACCCGGTTAGGAAAGTAGAGGTCTTAGATTTGACTTATGTTAAGAAAGGTGGAGTTAGACCTAAAAAAACTTGGTTAGAAAATATTAGAAACGATCTTTCTTTATTAGATTTAAACGAGAATTTGACTTTTAATAGGACATAATGGAGAAAAAGGATTCATGTAGTCGACCCCACGTAGTGGGATAAAGGCTTGATGTTGTTGTTGTTGTTGTTGGTGGTATTAGTATTCGTAAAACCGATGGCAATAATAGTAAAAAGTACAGTAACACTAACAATAATTAGTAGAATAATAAACAATACATTGGCAGCGGTGCAATAACAATGTGCAGTAACTTGCATTCCAATAATCACACTACACAAGTAAGGAGTTTTGGCTTGCGTGGTGTTTTTCCAGTAGTTAGTAATTCGGTAATCGTTGGCTCAGTAAACAGTCACCACTCTTTGTCCGTCGGCACAGTAATAACTCCTTAGAACTCTCAATCAGTGAATCACGTGAATCAACAGAGGATAATATAAATCACAGTGTTTAAAAGAAAACACGTCGGCCCAACACCACAGTGTTCACAAGCTCAACACCATAATGCTCCAGTTCAAACATAAGTTCAATTTTTATTTTTTAAATTTATTTTTAAAATATCAAGTTGTTATAATAATGATGATGTTGATGGCTTGAATATGCTTCAATTTATTACTCCAAAATTGAAAATAAAATAAAATAAAGGAAGACTAGTTATTCTATAAACTATAAGAAAATAAGAATAATAATGATATTTATTGTGTTACTTTCAATGCCTAGATCTTAAAGGCGTTTGGCAAAGAAAAAGCAACAAATGTAGAGATTTTTAAAAGAATTTACTATCAAGCCTCACATCTGTGTTAAGGCATGAGATTTTTTAGGACCTTTAGAGTTTTAAGGGTATAGTAAGAGCTTCAAGAAAGTCATGGAAGCCTTAAGCTAAGCAAGAGGAAAGTGAAGGCTTAGAAGATTAGCCATCGCCATTGCTAAGGTAAAAATTGGCTTATCATAAAAAGAAGATGCAAATAATAAAAAAGAAATTAGTATGACATGTATATTAAGTTGGGGCAAGACAACAAGTAGGTGTCATAGGCTAAGATTTCTTCCAAGTAATTTATCTATTTACCTGACTTAAAAGAATTCAAAAGTATATAAACTGATGAGATTAAATTCCTTACAGTATCATGAATTAGCCGTTAATAAATGGATCAAAATTCTGGACCAGAGCCCAACCTGTCAGCAATCCGTTTAACCCTATCGAACATGCTAACCCATTTATATTTAAAAAAAAAATTAATAGTTCATTTGAATGTTGAAATGTACATGAAATGAAATGTGTAGTTAGATTTCAAGTTGATAGGTAAACTCGAACCTGATCCGATATTGAAATAGATCAAAAAAAGAACCTGAACCTGACCCATTTATTAAATCGGTCAACCCGAACCCAGTATTTTTGGGTCGGGCTGGTATTGAGTTTTTGGGTTGTGTCATATTTGCACACCTCATATATTACGTTTTATATAAGAGATTTGAATAATGGCATATATCTTTCACATTGAGTCAACATAATATATAACATCATACATTAATTGACTTAATTATGTAACAATAATTATCATAAATCAAAGTGGATCAACTAAATTCATATGAAGTAATTAAAGAGGATATTTACAAATAAATTATAATTTGAACAAATAATAATTAAGCAAAAAAAAGTATCTAAAAGTTTTTTCATTCAATGAAATTATGAAATAAATAAATTAATGATCAAATTACTTTGATTATTGTTGCGTCCTGGAATATTCGTGGCAATAGAGAAATATATAGTTTAACGTCTTAGCTTTGTACGAAGATTCAGTACATAATCAGATAAGGGAGAGAGGGTGCAATATTTATAAGAGACATCAAGATTTTTATGTCGAAAATCCTGAAAAAGAGAAAAACCACGTGGCCTAGCCCAATTTGAATGAATCCACTAGTATTTGTAGTTGATTACAAATGATGTCATTTCTTGGGGTGAAGGCCTTGACTTGATGTAACAAATATACATCATATGGAGTGCATTACATGATGGGAATAGAAAGAATCACTGTTGACGTGTTCGTTTGGTCGGAAGGACCATAGTCAGTGGGCAATGGAAGTCGAAAAGACCGTTGTCTGGCGATGGAGGTCAGAAAGACCGTTTTCTAATGACAGAGGTCAGAAGGACCGTAGTCGGCGAGCGACGAAGGTCGAAAGGACCGTAGTCAGCGGGCGATGGAGGTCAGAAGGACCGTAGTCGGCGAGCGACGAAGGTCGAAAGGACCGTAGTCAGCGGGCGATGGAGGTCAGAAGGACCGTAGTCGGTTGGCGACGGAGGTTGGAAGGACCGTCGTCTGGCGACGGAGGTCAGAAAGACCGTAGTCGGCAGGCGACGGAGGTCTAAAAGACCGTAGTTTGCTAGCGACGGAGGTCGGAAAGACCATAGTCAGCGGGCGACGGAGGCCATAAAGACTGTTGTCTGGTGATAGAGGTCAGAAGGACCGTAGTCGTCGGGCAACGGAGGTCGGAAGGATCGTTATATGGCGACAGAGGTCAGAAGGACCATAGTTGGCGAGTGATGGAGGTCGGAAGGACCGTTGTCTAGCGACAGAGGTTAGAAAGACCATAGTCGGCGGGTGACGGAGGTCGGAAGGACGGTATTCGGCGGGCGACGGAGGTCGGAAGGACGGTAGTCGGCGGGCGACGGAGGACGGAAAGACCATTGCTTGGCGACGGAGGTCGAAAGGACCATAGTCGGCGGGCGACGAAGGTCATAAAGACCGTTATCTGGCGACGGAGGTCGGAAGGACTGTTGTCTGACGACAGAGGTTAGAAGGACCGTAGTCAACGGGCGACGGATGTCGAAGGACCATACCTTCGTCGGTGGGCGATAGAGGTCGGAAAGACTGTTGTCTGGCGATGGAGGTCGGAATAACCATTGACGGACGGAAGTCTAGCGTCGGATAGAAATCCGGCGACGGGCAGAAGTTCGACATCGAGTAGAAGTCGGACGAAAGTCTAGCGACGGGCAGAAGTCCGACGACGGGTGGAAGTTCGGCGTCGGATAGAAGTCTTGCGACGGGCAGAAGTCTGACGATGGGCGAAAGTTTGGCTTTGGGTAGAAGTCCAATGAAAGTCCGGCGACGAGCAAATGTCCGACGACGGGCAGAAATTCGGCGTCGGGAAGACATCCAGCAACGGGCAGAAGTCCGGCGTCGGGTAGAAATCCAGCGATGGGCGGAAGTCCGACGTCGGTCGGTGGCTGGGAGGTAGTCAAGGAGAAGCTTGGTGGCAAGAGAAATCTCTTCCTCTTCGCTCTTCTTTCCCTCCTTGCTTCGGGGCCCCCTTTCATGAGAAATGAGGGGTCTATTTATAGTTTTCTAAGAGTGGCATGATCAGTAAATAGGAGGATGATCAAGGGTAAATTGGGAGTGGTTTGATGGATGGCCGATGTGGATTCCCTCAATCATTGACCGTATATTTGGATGCCATAATGATATCAAAATTTGGCGATCTTAGGCTCGTTCGATTCGTCTTGTCGAGCAACTCGTTGGATTCATCTCTTGTTTGGAAACCGTTTAGTAATCCAAATTATGGTTTGAACCTTCAAAATGGGCTTCGGGTCTTTGATTTGGACTCATTTGGGCTCGGATTGAGTCGATCTTAGTGTCGTTGGGTTCCTATTTTTGAGACGTTCAGTTCGACTATAAGTTTGCTAAAATCTTAGTTCAGATGGTCTCCAATTTAATTTTTGTCTCAAGATTCGTGCCCGATCAAGATAATTTTTTTGATGATATATCAATTATGATGAAAATTAATGGATTAAAATCAAAGAATAATCTTCCTACTTAATCAAATCTTAATTGAATTGAAATATTGCATCAAATTTAAGTTGTATTATTATGTGGGCTCAATTTTTTATACCGAAAGAAAAACAAAATACACTTTTTTTAGGGTTTTTTTTTTAAATGATGAGTATAAAAAGTACAAATTTAATATTAGTTAGATTTAAATTTAAAATTTTGATAATTTTTTAGATTTTTATCAAGTTAAAATGCCGGAAAAAAAAGAGCAAAATATTCAATATTATTTTTCAAAATATTTGTTAATTCACATTTGCATTTCTATTCTATAGTCTACCATAAAATAATAACAATAAAATATAACAGGACCTAATAATTCTGATCTGTCATTGTTTAAAAATTAACTACACAAAAAAAAAACTTTATTTATCAATTTGTTAATTCCTATCAGAGCAAAGAATATGAATAATTTTCACTTGAGCTTGATGATAATATCCTTAGCATTTAAACCCTCTCAAACTTGTAATTTAAAACTTTATCTAACCTAATATTATACTGGGTTATTTGCATAAAACTCCCTATAATTTACTTTTTTTTAATGATCATAACTTACAAGTTGAAGTAGAGGAATGCATCGAGCTTGTTGTGTGATAGAAAAGTACCCCTCAAACTTAAGGGAAAATTCTATAAGTGAGACCTGCAATGCTTTATGGTGCTGAATGTTGGCCATTAAAAGAGAAGCATAATATTAAGTTAAGTGTTGCAGAGATGAGGATGCTTAGGTGGATGAGTGGCTTTACCCTTAGAGATAGGATACGAAATGAGCATATAAGTGAAAAGGTTGGAGTAGCTCCAGTGGAAGATAAGATTAGAGAGAGTCGCCTTAGATGGTTTGGTCACATAAAACGGCTGCCTCCCGATGACCCGGTTAGGAAAGTAGAGGTATTAGATTTGACTTATGTTAAGAAAGGTATAGGTAGACCTAAAAAGACTTGATTAGAAAATATTAGAAATGATCTTTTTTTATTAGATTTAAACGAGAATTTGACTTTTAACAGGACACAATGGAGAAAAAGGATTCATGTAGCCGACCCCACATAGTAGGATAAAGGCTTGATGTTGTTGTTGATCATAACTTACAAATTCTATTAATAAAAATAATGATTTACATGTAATAACAATTAATTCTAACACCTGAATTTCTCGAAATCTCCATATTAAAGTTGATTGTGTGTCAGTGCAGAATTAGAATATTTATTATCCTTAATTTCAATGTTTTAAAGCTAATTAGCATTTTACACAAAGATTAAACAATGGAGTTTTATCTTAATAATTCAATTACATTTGATTCCCTGAAATAATTTACTTGGGTGAGGGGGCTGGCCTCATAATTGCCATGGCTTCCAAGCCTGAGAATAACAAAACTACAGATAGTTGCAAGTCAAAGAAGTCACTTGTATGCAAGACAACATGTAAACTTCGCAAAAACTTTTATGGCCTTAAGAAAGCAACTCATTTCTAGTACCATGAGCTTTCTGCTGCCACCATCCCTCTCTGTTGCCACCCCATCCATAGGGTCCTCTGTTAGCTTCCCACTGCACAACCTATCGTTTGTGCCATTACGCTCAACAACACCTTCCATCAATCCCATTACACCACAGTTAAGCAACAGTATCTCCGCATGGGGTTGACGTGCCCTTCACCGGGAGAAATTATTTTGTGCGGTCACCGGATGCCGTCCGGAGGCGAATCAGAATGTACCACGTCACTTTTTTGCTGTGTACTGGGTGACATGGTGCATTCTGATTCACCTCCGGACGGTCCGGTGACCGCACATAATAATTTCTCCTTCACCACAAACAAGTTAGACACCCTTCACATCACTTACAACAACTCGCCTCTTTGCAACCTACTCAAATCAATAGTCTCAATGCATTTACAATCAACCTATTCGCGCCAACCTCCTTGCCTCTATTTTGGTTATGTCAAGCATATGTTTGATGTCAGTAATGCTTTTCTCCAAGGCTCTCTCTCTCAGGAACGTCTTCATGATCCAACTCCTAAGCTTCATCAATAGAGGATATCCTATATATGTGTACAAGCTTTGCAAAAGCTTTTATGGCCTTAAGAAAGCAACTCATTTCTAGTACCATGAGCTGTGACAATTTCTAGTTGCTTATGATATCACCAACTCTCTGGCTAATGCATTTCTCATTTTTCTCATCACTATTGTGCACTTATATATCTTATAATTTATATTAATGACATTATTATCTCATTTTTCTCATCACTATTGTGCAACACTTTAATGTATAAAGGATCTTGGGCCCCTGCACTATTTTGTTGTTGTCACATGAACTTCTAGTATCTCAATGTAGACGCATCGTTAATCACCTAGCTTGTACTTAGATGATGGATAACACTCTTCTGACCACACAAACTGCATTTTCATCAACAATTACTCTTCACTCAGGCTCTAAGCTCATTGATCCAAGACTAATTACAGAGCTACTGTGGAGATTCTACAATACTTCACTCTGACGCTCCCAGATAAACATTGTGATATGATTATTATAACCTAGCCAAATCAATTCATATATCTTATATATTATGATGACACAATGTGAAAAGGTGTGAGCAATTCAAATCTCCAAAACAATTTTATAAGAATTTTGCAAGGCAAGAAACAAATTCTACTTAAGTTAAACATGACCTTCTGTTCACGGCTTGTAGAACTAGAAGCAAATTCATGGAAGTATGAAAGAAGAAATACTTTTCCAGGACTCGCTTTTTTCAATGAAATATATATAAAAAAAAGCATTAATAAAATGAAGCTACCTATCAATGTAAGGTATGAATTAACGCTGATATATGCAGCTTTAGCACTCTAGAAAGCCTAGTACCATGATTCATATTTATGATCTTTAGCAGATTACCGTGAAGGCAACGTAATCACTACTCTAAAAAATCTAATAAGAAAATGATGTACCCGAGACATCGAGTGAAATCTCAGGCTTCCAATCATATCATCCTAATAATGACCAATAAATAATATCGCAAGTGATTTAATGTCAACAATTCTATTTTCCATTTGACAAAAAAAGAGAAATGTTGACTTTGGTATAAAAATATACAAATTTTGTTTACTTAAAAATCACATGATAAAACCTTAATGAAAACATGAGAATATTTACAATGGACTGAAAATTCACACCTGCATTTTTTTCTATATATATATATTATGATTCATGACCACCGAGATTAAATTGTGAAGCATTCATGCTAAGGAAACAGATAAATTACCTGGCAAAAGTCTCGTCCTATGACACCTCCTTGTTGTCCTGCCCCAACCCAATATACCTGTTGTACTAATCTCTTTTTTATTATTTCCATCTTCGTTTTGTAATGAGCCAACTTTCGCTTTAGTAACAGTGATAGCTAACCTTTTAAGCCTTTGTCTTGCTTTGGATTGCCAATTTGATGCCTTATGGCTTGTGCTCCTTTTTGATAAACCAGTCTTACATGACTTTCCTGAAGATCTCATTATACCACCAAAATTCTGAAGATCCTCAAAAATCTCATGCCTAGACAATGATGTGAGGCCTGGTAATATATCCTTCTGAAAATCTCTTTGTTGCCGCCTTTTCCTTGCCAGACCCCTTTGAGATCTAGTTATAGGCATCAAAGCAGTGCTTGTATCATCATAATTCTGATTTTCTTGCAGTTTATGGAAAAACTCATCTTCCTTAATTTCTTTCAACTTCAGGGTCATGTATTCAAACATATCCAAGCCATCAACATCATCATCACAATGCGAAGGTTGTTCTCTAGAGATCCCAGTACTCACTTCTGTTGATGTAATAAAATTTGCAAACCAATATAAAGTATCAAAGGAATTTGGGATTGATGGACAAGTAATATCATGAGAATGATTATTGATTAGTAATGACATTGCAACAAGATTTTCTGCTGCCTCTCTAATATGAACCTCATGATTGCCATCTATTAGCTGGAGGTCAGCTTCTTTATTGGCAGTAATCAAATTACAATTCAACTTTTTGTTTTCTTCTTCAGCAGCATTTAATAGTCTTTCCAAATCAATCTTGGGTGAAATTTTAGTAGAGAAATTTTCCGTGGAGAGAGATGATGGTAACTCACCTTTAGGCAAGCTAACAAGAGTGTCTAATGCTTTCATGCATGATGCTAAAGATTGCATATTCACTTGATTTCTAATATCTACACTGCTCAAGTCACACTCGACACCTTGTTCAATGCTTTCAGAAATGGGAAATTGCAAAATTCTCTTGTTGCTCAAGCTACAAGACGCTTCATTCCTTTCCATTACATGCAAGGAAGAAGATGAGTCAACAAGGGTACAGATGGAAGTAGAAACTTTCTTGTTATTCTTCTGCTCGTTGACTGATGGAGCCACAACATTAGGGTCAGACATCAGACACATAAGCTGAGAGGCAGATTGTTCTATACCTGTAGAGTCAGCTCGAGCTTGTGTTTTTCTGAGCCAAGATGGCACCAATGATTGTCTCACACCAGCACATAGAAAGCCTTCAGAACACTCTATATCTGCAGGAACATTGTAGTTATCAAGGGTTACATTATCCAAGCAATTTGTTTGGCTAGATTTTCCACTAGTAATTAATGGGAGGCATGTCTGTGTATGAGAAATGCTATCTAATTTCAGATCCTGATGAAAATCATTCTGACAGGAAGATAAGTCCACTTTGACTCTATTCTTCAAATTACCATCAACATATTGTACATTATCACATGGATTGCATGGGTTCTGAGAAGTTGCATCAGTTTTCCTACAATTATTAACTGCATAACCATTGAAACTTGGAAGTAGCTGAGCCGCAGTTGGTATTTGTTTCACACCATTTAGATTTGTCCAAGATGAAAATGATGCAGTTGAAATACTTGAATCATCCAAGTGCGAAAATTTTGCCAATGGATGAAGAACTTGAGGAACAAGCAACTCAGAACTGTTCAAGTTGGGCAGCTTTGAAGTACCTTTAAAGGGTTCAGTATCAGGACTTGGAGTTTCTCCAATCCATTTATCACTCTTTTTTCGCCTGGATAAATCATACTCATCACAATTATTTGGTTTCTCCTCTACAAGTTGAGATATGACTGAGAAAACCTTATCATATAATCCACCATGAGAACCATTTGCAGTGCTTCTAATTTTACCTGCAAAAAGATATGAGCCGGTGAGGATCATCCATGGTGCATTAAGGAACACAAATTTAACCGATAGTGAGTAGGTGACTGTAAGGCGCAAATTACACTCATGGTGACTGCACAAATTTCTCTTCAATCTTCTGTGTATGCGTCATGCAAAAGCCTTTGAGGACAAAGACCAAGTAAAAAAGTTGGCAAACAGGCAATCGGTTTTCATACCAAACTCTTTCATCTGTTGAGATAAAATTCACTAAATTTGGCAATCGAATAATATAGCTCGATCTTTTACTTTTCGATTGTAATACTTCATTAGAAATTGCTTGACTAGACAATGGTTTTAATATTCACCTAACAAAATCTACTTACGTGGTGGTGTTTGTGCTAAAGTGCATTTCTACACTTGAGAATTGAAGTTCGTGTGAATTCCCCTTATGGGGTTCGCAAAATGTGCCAAAGAACATGCAAAATTCACTGGATCCTCGCGTTGACTTAATACTCTTTACTTTGTGTTTATTTATCTAAAAACTAGCTAAGTCTCATCAAAAGTTTTAAGTGCACTCCGGATTAGAGCAAAATGGAATTCTGATACCCAAAACCCATTGTTAAACATGGCATTGCTAAATAAAAACTTGATCACATAGAAAGAAGCTGAGTTCAGAGGAAAGCATAATAAAAAGAGATGACAATATTAAGATAGTTAACAAATGGAATATCTTCCGTATTCTCCGCAATGCTATTTCGTGAAATATAAAGATTAATGCACAGCCGTATAATTTCTGTCGTATAGCAAGTTAGTGTTGTAAGAAAAGTAAGCATTACACAGCACAACACAAAAAAGTTCTTATATATGCATAGGTGCACTGCAGTCATTCATTTTCCTATTGTAGCACACTGGCTTCCTGTATGCCCTAAGTGTGCTGTGCCCTCTCAATCTACAACTGTAGAATATGCTTTGTGTTTCCTACATCTTCAATTATTGAAATATCCCCTGGTAAAAATATCTAGATCTCCTGAGGATGTGTTTACTTGGGAGTTTGCTACGAAAGATAACTCTAGGGATATCTCTTTTAAGTTTTCAATTCTATTTTTCACGGCCAACAGATAAAGAGAGTTCAATGAAATTTGAATGAATAAATAACTTGATTGAGAACTTATGGAGCCAGCAGCTAGCTTGGAATAAACATGGTATTGGCAGTTTTGTTGGGGTTCATTGATACATAGGAAGGGGTTTCTTCAAATTTTTGCAGCTGGTGGCAGACTCATTGAGGTTGCAGACGAGTTCACCAGGCTGACTTAACCTCCCCAGGGAAGGGCAATAAAGGCACAACTAAGAAGCTTGGGCTCAGAAGGCACTAGTTTTCTTGAAACTTACCTTTTTAAAGGTTTTTTTTTTTTTTTTTCATTCGAAGGATGCACCATTCAGCATATAACAAAGATTTTTTATTCAATTATCATATATGGAACTGAAAAATTGCAATAGAAAAACATGTGAAACAAATAAAATCTATCTTAGATAACTAATATAACATTAAGGAAAAAAAAACTGAAAATAATGAAAGAACAAAGTTCTAAGAAAAGAAGCAAAATGCAAACTATCCTCAATAGTAGATGCCATCCACATCCCATAGTTAAAAAGAAGATTAAGGGAAAGAAACATTCATAAGAGCCATTTTAACAGTGGCAAGTAGGAATATGGTGGCTTGATATTCTTTCGATAGAACCATGGCATGTAATTTCAGGAAATCAGTACTCTGCAATATTAGTTAAATTTAATAAAACGATTGTTTTACACTTCATAATTTATAAGTTCTTAACATTATGCTAATATTTAACATTCACTGCTTATATAAAGATTTTGGAAAACTAAAAAAAAATTAAAACCTTTTGTTAAATATAAGAAAATATATATGACATCAACAAAAGAACTTACAAATTCTAAAACAGGTAAGCTATAGTATCTCACACAAAACTACTTTGATAATTTCTGAAGAAGAGCGACTTGCTATTCCTTAACAATTCTATTTACCCCCTGAAGAGGTGCAAATCTACGTAAATATAGCTTGTAACGATACTGGATCTAAATTATACAAAATACCTGTTAACCAGTATTATCATCACTGATAGTTGGAAGTTTTACCTGATGCATTGGTAGATGATTGCCACCCCTGGAAGCATTCCACCTTATCTGATATTACAGAGTTAGAGGCTGTCTGTTTTTGCCTGGGGTTTCCCAAGAAGAAATCCCTGCACAAAGAACTTTTGTTTGAAAGGAGTTGATGTTTCATAATCTCTTCATGTTCCATTGATGAGCCAATAACTTGGGAAAAATGGAAGTCTCCTCCTTCCTCATAACTCGAAGATTTTAAAGGTTCGTTGAGATCAGCCAATACCATTCTTGGTGAGACATTCTTGTGACTGTGATGTATACGTTGCCTCGAATTACCAGTTATACTGCCATCAGCTTTGCTCCTGGGAGACAACCTCGCATTATTATCATCATCTGCATTATGTGTTATGCTTGATGGATTAGCAACTTCGAGATAAGGCTTGTTCTGTTTTTCTGTTATAGTGTCGTCATCAATATCAATGTACACTTCAGCTGGAAGGTGGAGGTCAAAATTCTTTCTCGGCAATTTTATGGTTTTAGGGTCATAAAAATTACCCTCGATAGAAGGGCCTGCAGTTTCTACTGGCATTTGAAAATATCTTGTACCACTTTCTTTAAAATGTTTTAAGGGTAATTCCATAGCACTGCCTGTGGTACCATGGCTGCTAAGTGCAGAAACGTAAGCCATCTGCTGTAATTCCTCAGAAGCTTCAGATAGCATGTGGGAAGCAAATAAATTCGTCTGAAATGTACTGCAAAGTTTCAGTTTTTCTCTATTTTTAAGCTCATTCATCAATTCCTTTTGTATTCTATAAAGTCGGTGAAGTTCAGATACCTGAATAATTCAAAAAACAAGACGAAGAAAAAAATCAGTGCAATGAAATCATCAAACTGATTGCTCAAAAAAACATATGAATATGTTATTCCAAGTGCTAGATTTTGAATGTTAATTGTTTAATACTCATGCAAACATGTTGTTTTAAAAAAAAAAAACTAATTTAAAATAGAGAAAGTTCCCTCTATACACATGGAACATAATATGAGAGCAATCTTACAAGCTCATCAAGGTTTTGAAATAACAAGCATGGTAATTTGAGCTGCAGTTATAGAACCAAAGGAACAAGCGAAAAAGAGGACAAAAATACTCAAATGTGTTCATATTGAGCTATATAGAACATCAAAACTCTGAAAATTGATACCTGTTTTGTAAAAGTAGCTTCATGTTCAAGCATCGTGCGCTTTAGCATTTCTTTATCGCACAGTGAATAGCCATTTGCTTCTCTTAACAATGACCCGTCATAGAGATGACCACTTAATGCATTATCCTGATAGTACCAGGACCAGCTGTTGCTTGAATGCTCATTTTTATTTCTTATCACATTGTGTATAGGAATGTAACTTTTAAACTGAACTTTTGTCCCCATTCCTACGAAAATTCCAAATAGTAATTGAATAAAGAATGTTAAAGACTTAGTAAATATCTCTCCAGTACACATTAGAAAGCACTATAAGATGCACTAGTTGCGAAATAGCATAACTATATATTTTGTAGCATGTAAAAGTGACAAAAAAACATGAAAGATTACATCTTTGCTTGATTGATTACAATGCTAGTACAAATATAATTCTATAAAATCAAGAGAAAAGAGTAATCAGGAAAATACAATAGAGTAGAATATCCTCAATAGTAAGAATATATTCCAATAACAAATACTATAGATTACTAATAAATATTAAGAATATGTGATAATATCATTACTTTAATATAATAATCCTAATATGATTACATAATATTCTAATACTATAGAAATGATTATGATGCTAGTACAAATCGACTAATATAAAGGCAAGAGAAGGGAGTAATAAGGAAAATATAATAAAGGAGAATATCCTCAATAATGAGGATATATTCCAAAGATTAATACTATAATTTCATAAGAAATATTAAGCATATGTACTAAAACTATGATGATAATACATTGTAATATGGCTACATAACATATAATTCTAACATTCCCCCGCTCTGCCCATATATACACTAACACATGGTGCTACAATAAGGAGTATTAAGAGTTTGTGTATTCAAGAAGAATTGAGAAGAAATTAACAACTTTCTAAAATTACCAATCAAAACTATGACGTGATGTTCTCAAGGAAACTAAGAATAACCGATGGATCGGCACTGACCTAGCCATTGTCAGGACAAAAGCTAACAGAATTGTCATGAGTCAGTATTCGCATGGTATCTTCACAAGATCCTCATGTCACGTAATCTTCATAAGATCCTCATAGGATATTCACAATAGGAGAAGAAGATGAATCGTTGTTCGTCTAGCGAGATCAAGATGAGACTTTATTAGATGGGATCATCACATGATCTTCAAGACAGGATAAGAAAATGAAGACTTAGAGCAGGCTTTGATACCATGATAGAAGATATAAATGGCTACATATTTGCTTGATTGATTATGATGATATTACAAATATGTCTATATAAAGGCAAAAGAAAAAAAGAAATAACTAAAATACAATCAAGGAGAATATCAATAAAGGAGAATATCTTTGATATTTCACCAAAATTGTCTTGATATGACACCAATCATGATGCAAATCTGAATTATAAACTTCCAAAATTAAAATCGGGACCATCTGATCTCCAATTTCAGCAAGCTTATAGTCAAATTGAACATCTCAAGGAGCGAGCCCAAATGAGTCCAAATCAAAGGTTCAAAGTCTATTTGAAAGCTTCAGAGCATTAATTGGACTACCAAATGATATCCGAATATGGCATGCTTATAATCGAATCGAGCGGCTCGATGAGACGAGTCCAACGAGCCTAAGATCGCTCAATTCCGACATCATTAAGGCACCTAAAGGCTTGATCAACGGTCTATGATCGAACGAGTCAATATCGGCCATCTATCCTAACACTCCCAACTTGAACTTGATCTTTTCCATATTTACAAGCTATGCCACTCCCAAAAATTTATAAATAGCCCCCATTCTTCACATAAGGATGGGAGAAAAAGGAATGAGGGAAAAAAGGAGGAAGAGAAAGGAAGAATTTGGGAGCTTACTTGCCGCCAACCACCACCGTAGTTCTTCCCAACCACTGCCAGACTTCCGCCTGTTCGTCGAACACCGCCGGACTTACGCGAGTTCGCCGACCACCACCGGAGTTCTTCCCGACCACCGTCCGCCAACTACGATCCTCCCGACCTCCGTCGCCCGCCGACAACGATCTTTCCAACCGCCATCGCCAACTACGGTCCTCCCGAACTCTGTCATCGTAGACTATGGTCCTTCCAACAACCATCGCCAACTACGGTCCTTTTGACCTCCATCGCCAGCCGACTACGGTCCTTCCGACCACCGTCGCCTAACTGCGGTTTTTCTGACCTCTGTCATCTGCCAACTACGGTCCTCTCGACCTTCGTCGCCTGCCGACTATGGTCCTTTTAACCACCATCGCTGACTATGGTCCTTCTGACCACCGTCACCTGACTACAGTCTTTCTGACCTCCGTCGCCCGACTACGATCCTTCCTACCACTTTCATCCGACTACGGTCCTTCCAACCACTGTCATCCGACTATGGTCCTTCCGACCTACATCGCTCGCCAACTATGGTCCTACCGACTAAATGAACATATCGACACTCATTCTTCCAACTCGCACCATATAATGCACTCTATATGATGTATATTTGCTACATCAAGCCAATGTCTTCCTCCTAAGAAATGGCCTCATTTGTAATCAATTAGTGGATTCATTTAAATTGGGTCAGGCCTCGTGATTTTTCTCCTTTTTAGGGGTTTCCACATAAAAATTATGATATCTCTTATGAACGTTATAACCATACTCTCTTATGTGTTTGTGTATTGGATCTTCATACAAAGCTAAGACGCTAAACTATATCACTCTCTATCGCCGCGAATATTCCACGACGCAACAATCCTCAATAACAAGGATATATTCCAAATAACAAATACTATATATTCCTAATAAATACTATATATTTCTAATAAATATTGAGCATATGTGAAAATATTAATATAATAATATAATAATTCTAATATGGTAATATAACAATATTCTAATGAATCTAATATAAAGATGGGAACCAGTACATTACAGAATGTTATCCTGGTTTTAGTGTGATAAATTCTGCCGCATGATGCATTGGCCAGTTTTAAAATTGCAATTGTAGTTGAAACATCCTCCAAAATACAGGTACAATCGATTAGAGCAAGCAAATAAAAACAAATTTACAAAATTGCCATCGTTCCAAAGAATGTAAAAGCACAAATTATGTCAGTAGCAGATGAAACTCAATACTCTATACTTGTGTGCGAACACATGAAATGAGTTGTCCAGTCTCAGATACTGACATGTTCTTGTGAATGTTGCTTCAAAACGTAAAATCTCCAGTGATTTGGCATGAGAAAGTTCGAGTTTCCAATTTTAATCCTTCAGAAAAATAAGCAAAAGACGAAGAAGAGAGGGGACTAGTGCCTCGTATCTAATATCTACACTATGAGAAATACTAGTAATAAATTTCAAATGATTGAAGTTCCAAAGTAGAGAGCAATTATAATGATCAAGCAGGGCTTGTAGATTTCAGATGCCTTGGGTACCAGTGGAAAGTTTCTCAAAAGATCTTTTAAATGCATATATATGAAGTACAATCAGATTTCCTGTTAGTAGATATTAAACAAAATCTTGGCAATTGACTAAAAAACAAAAGGTCAAATCCCTTATGTTGGAGAGGAATTATCAAGCATATGTTGTCAATCAAAAAATAATTGCACAGAGTAGCATGAAAATGAAATGCCAGATCAAGCGACATAACTACATAACAAAATACAAAGAAACCCCGCATCCTTCAAAACCCTAGCCAAAAATAAGAAGTTCATTAGTTCCTCAAATGAATAAAAAAAGAACAAGGAACAAAACCCAGAAAGTTAGAATCACAACCAAGTTAAAAGTCAATCCACAGACGAGAACGAGAAGAAAGAAACAACACAAAAACTCATCTACAATTACAAATCGCCCCAACAATCAAAACAAAAACTTTTAAATTGAATGTAAAATCAAAACGATCTCTAATGAAAATCAAATTAAAAAAATAGTAAAAAGAAATTACCTTGACTCTAAATACCCCCTCCACTATCCAATTTCTGTAAATGCTGCGCCACCGGTTCTACATCAAGGCACAAATAACCCAAAAGCACATTTCATCCACAGGAAAACTGCGAACAGGAACAAGCCAAGAACAGAAAAAATAGGCCAGGAAAAGGCAAGACTGAAAAAGAGGGAGCTTTTCTCCACCAACGAGAAGAAAAGGTGGAAGTGGAGAGCAGAAGTGGGTCGTAATGCTAGAAATCCTCCATAGCAACTGAAAGAAGCAAGAGATTTTAGATTGCTATCGATCTGCTGGGCCACGGTTAGACAGAGAAAGAAAGGGATCCCAGATAACAAAATCTCCCACAAGAACAAACTACCTTCTTAGAACAATGACGTCCGGTTTGTCACTATCCAGCGCATTTATTTTTTCTTCACCATTCACCCCCACAACACCAGGCTGAAGAAACTTCCTCATTTCACCTATTGATTTTTTTTCCTAAAAAACTATTTTACCAACTTAAAATATTTTTTTAATCTCATCTTCATATTATAAATAGAAAACAATTTTTTCGGTAAAATTTTTCTAATAAAATTTTGGTACTGATGGATCCTTATCCTTTATGTGGAATCATTCAAAATTTTAATAATTTTGATCTTTATTTTGATCCAAAAATTGATGAGTATATTATTGATATTTTCTTTTAAGAATATATAATACTTATTTTTATTTTTATTTGATTATGAATTTCTTAAAAGAGTAAATGATCATCAAAGAAAAACAAAACTTTATAAGTTTTTTATTTTTCTCTATTTTCTTCATTTAGATTTCAAATGGCATTTCTCTTTTACTTTTTCTTTTGAAAAGATTTTCCAACCCTTTTTATCTTTCTAAAAGAATTTGAATATTCACAATGTTTTCTTTTTATTCCACATTTTGAAAAATAAAATAATAAATATATATATTTTTAATGTACAGAGTACATCCTAACACATTCATTAAATTATTGCTCATATAATATGATGAGTACTGTTTAATAACAAGAACAGTACTGTTGGAATCTTATACAAAGATCCAATCCTGAAATGAAATTAGCTCAATAGCTCTTCCCCCTTCTAATTTTTTTTTTCCTTAAGAAATGAGAATTTTCTACCCTTATTCTATCACAAAATTAAAAAATTTTAAATATATTTTGTGTCCAACTTGTTAAATATTTTAAAAAATAAAATTTTATGTATATTATTTATCAAAAAAAGTTGGATGAGTTTAAGGCTTCGTTTGGGACGGCTTTTTTACTGCTTCTTAAAGCAGCTTTTTATTACAAAAATTTTAATTTTTATATTAAAAAACTATTTTAAAAAGCAGTAAAAAAATAATCCCAAACGAAGCCTAAATCTTTATTTGGAATTTTTATTGCTGATTTATGCAACAGCTTCTTAGTACAAAAATTTATTAAAAGCAACGAAAAAGCAACGGCCAAAAACTATCCCAAACGAAGCCTAAATTTATAGCCAAATGATTAAGAAGACTCATTCAATCTTATATGTTTTAATAAATATGTATTATTTTAATATAAATTGCAAAATTATTTTTATAGATACTATCGAACAATAACAAAAATAAACAAACATAAACTCGTTATAATGATCAAATCTACAAAGAAAATTACATCAAGGCCCCTCTCCCTTCCCAAATATATGCTCATAATCCTAATAAGATTTTTAAGTAAAGTAATAAAATAAATAAATTAAAGCAATTGCCCAAATTGTTGTCTCTAACTAATTAAAACATTTTGGGGAAAATAGTTGAGGCCCATAGGGGTATATTAGTCATTCAATGTGATTGAAACTTGACATAAAAAGTTGTTGAGAATACCATCACCTTGATACTTTATTCCTATAGCAAGAAATGTAATAAGGAGAACCAATGTGAGATGTGACCTCCTCAAGCATGAGCATTAGATATGTAACAAGCTATTTAAAAAAAATTTAAACATAATTAATGATCTAATGACCTAATTAAAAAAAACTAATTATATTTTTAAAAAATTTCAAGATGAGCGTAGTTGAAGTGGCCTCCTTAGAGATATCGACCTATTTTTGAAATGGTCCAATAAGAATTTTTCGTATGGAGAATTTTGAAATGTTTTATATTTAAATAAAAAGCTTATATTTGAGTAAGAAATTTTGTCTATATTAAATATAATATGTTAGGGGGGAAAATATTTGAATAAGATATAATATGTTTGATAAGGTTTTAATTGAGTTGAAGACTTTGTATATGAAAAAATGGGAGTGGAGATAACAAAGAGATGTTTGAATACTTTTTTATAGTATTTATTATTGATTTTGAGATTAACAAAGACATGGTTTCACTCTCCTTTGTTTTTTTTTTTTTGTTTTTTTGTTTTTTGTTGAAGTATAAAATTTGAAATTCGATAAGATCTAATAAACCTCTTCGAATTTTGAAGTAAATTTAAATTTACTTCATTTATGTGGAATTATTAACAATTTATGGTGCTATAGGCATTTATCTATATAAATTTGAATTTATTTCATTTAAATTTATCTATATATACACTTTTTTAGAAGTAAAAAAAATTAACTTAATCGAGCATGAATCTCGATACAAATTTGAATTGAAAACTTTTGGAATAAATTTTAGATCATCCAAATTTTAATTTTAGCGAAACTATAATCAAACTAAACATCTTAATCAGAAGAACACATCGAAACAAAAAGTGTCTGATTCAAGTTCAAGTGAGCCCAGATTAAGCAATTGAAAATAATTAACAACTTTAAATCATTAATTGATTGACCAAACAATCTCCAAATCTCGCATGTTTATAGTCAAACCGAGCATTTTAATGAGATAAATCTAATTAGCCCAATATCACTTAATTTTGACGTCTCAGGACCATTGTCATCTAATTATGCTCCTCCAAACACTATTGCTCAGCTATGGTCATCCAACCACCATTGCTCCGATTATGGTTCTCCAACCACTATCATTGGTTTACAATCCTCTGACCATTATCACGTAATTATGATTCTCCAACCTCCATCACACCGACTCTGGTCCTTTGTCTACCATCAACTAATATGATCCCTTAACAACCTTCACCCAACTACGTTCTTCCGACTTCTATCCCCCGTCTACTTCCATCTGATGATTGTCACCCAACTATGGTCCTTCGACTACGGCCACTCAACTACATTCCCTGACCACACCCCGACCACCATCGCCCGGCTTTGGTCCTCTTACATTCTCTCGACCAACATCACCTGACAATTATCAATCAACTATGATCTCTTGACCACCTTCACCAACCTACAGTCCTCTAATTATTGCCACTCAATTATAGTTATCCAACCTCTCTCGCCCTATTAAGACACCCTGAACACCATCGTCCAAAGTTTGGTCATTCGACTATTGCTATCCGATTATGATCCTCTGACCGCCATTGCTCAACTATAGACTTCTGACTGCATTTACATGATCACAATCCTCCAATTACAATCCTCTAACCATTATCTCTCTACTATGGTCCTCTAACTATTGCGCCCAACTATTATCCTCAAATTATCATCTCTTAACTATAGCTTTCTCACCACCATCACCTGATTATGATCCCTAATCACCATCATCTAATTACGATCCTCTGACCACATTTACTTAACAATAGTCTCCTAACCGAATTCACCAAACTATAATCCTCTGATTATCATCACCGGCCTATAATCATATGACAATTATCATTCGATTAAGGTATCCCAACCACATTCATCCAACTACGATCCTTTAACTATCATCATCCAACTATAGTCCTACGACCAACATCACTCCACTAGGGCCCTCTGATCATAATTGTTGACTATGATCCTTTAACCACCGACACCCGAACATAGTTCCTCCGGCTTCATCACCCAAAAGTGTTCCTCCAATAACTATCACCTCACTACAATCCCCCAAACACTATTGTTATATTTCAGTCCTTTATGATCTCTCGACTATAGTAGCATGACTTTAGTTCTTCAACCATTATTATTCAGTTATAGTCATTTGACCACTATTATCTAACTGTGATCCTCTAACAACTATCATCAGACAATGATCTATTAACCTCATTACCCGACTTCAATCCTCAGACTACCATCACCTAACTATAATCATTTAACCCCCATCACCTAACTATGGTGTCACGCCCCAGAATCTAATTTGAAAGAATTCTTTTTTCTGTGATTATGTGATTCCTGAGTATTGTATATGCTTTATATTTAAATCAATGAATATATATGTGTATTGATGTTTTGAATTATAAAATTTATTTTTACTATTTATTACTGATAGATGAAATTATATAACTCTAGTTGTTATATAATAAAAGATAAAAAAAGAATTCTTCAAAATGAGATTATAGCGTGTGATAATTGGTATCAGAGCATTATTATTGGAAGAATTGAATTATTATCAGAGTAGTAGGAATTGATAATAAGTCAGATAGATTGGATAGTTTAAGATACATTATTTTACATACATAATTGATTATATATGTAAATTATTCAGATCAGACATAATTGTCTAAAAGTGAATAGTTGAAAGGACTTACCTAAGCAAGATGCACCAAATAAGCAATATAGTGCAGCTCTAGTACCGTCATACACTATATGTTGGCTAGTGTTCTAGCAGAGGTAATGAGTGGTACACATGAGAAGCCATCAGGGAGCAAGACAGAAAAGGGAGATAAATATTTGCATGCATTTCACAAGATAAAGCCTCCATTATTCAAGGAAGATGTAGGACCACAGGTTGCAAAAGATTGATTAGTGAGGATAGAAAGACCTTCGATAGCATGTAGTGTCCAGAGAATAGGAAGGTACCATTGACTGTGTTTCTCTTTAAAGGAGAGGTTAAGATATGGTGAATTAGACAGCAGAGAGAAAAATTTTAGGGAAAGATCAATGTAGAGATCACGTGGGATGAATTAACTATAGTGTTTAAGATGTGGTGCGTACCTCCATTAGCCCGATGACAGATGCAGGAAGCTATTAGTGGTCAGTAATCAATAATCAGTAATTGTTGGCTCAGTTACTAGAGTCGTCACTATTTGTCCGTCGACACAGTAATAACTTCTTATAACTCCCGGTCATTGTATCATGTGAATCAGTAGAGAATAATATCCAACCACAGTATTTAAAGAAAAGTCCGTCGGCCTACCATCCTGTTTAGATCAATTAATCTTCAACCAACGGGTCAAACAGCCTTTACTTGTCTTTTACATATATTATAATAAAAAACAATAGCAACCACTTATTATCCAATCACAAATACATTTTCATTCCTAATGGTTGTGTTAACAGTATGTTTAAATAAACTATCCAATTTCTATACAGTATAAATCATACAAAATTTAATAACTTCTTTACTCGGGGAAATTCATAAATATTAAAGTCAAAATAATCAAGTTAATCAGTATGATAATATACAGAAAGTTGTGCAGTAAAAATTCAATAAAGCAGAAAAAATATAGTAAAATTGATTTTGAAGAGAAGTTAACAGTCAAAATCAAAATCTTTGAAAATAAAGATAGAATTAAAATCACATACTTTGATTTGAACATTTTTTGTAAAAGCGGCAAAGTGATCCAGAGATCAAAAATCTAAATTTCTCTTTCTCTCTCCCCCTTTACTGAAAAAAATAATGATTGTAATTGTTTACAAGTATTGAAAAAAATAATGCACTTTAAGCCTAATGTTTTAGCGCTCCAATTCAAATAGAAATTCAAAATTTTTTTTAAAATTATTTTCAGAAATTCAAATTGTTACATATGGTCTCCCAACTACCACTGCATGACAATAGCATCCTAACCAATGCCACCCTACTACAGTCTTCTGACCATTATTGCTTGACTACACCAATGCATGTTGACTTCATCACCCGTCGTTACTAACAAAGTTGATGCACATCATCACCTATAAGGCGGTGCATGCCAAGTAGACAGAAACTGATCTCTCAATCATAACTCTTAGTCACATGATTATTCAAACTTCCATATAGGGTTTCATACAACTTATGCCTATTATATTTTATCAACACAATGCCCAATTATAAACAAGGATATTATTTCTTACCTATGACTAATAGTGAAATCATTTCAATTTAGTGTCCCTTGTGGCCCTCTTTTATTTATATGTGCATTAGATCTCATTGCATTGCTAAGAAGTTAATCCACATTGTTCTTATAATGGGTGTTAGTAGAAGTCCTAGGGCAGAAAACATAAGAAGTTAACTTTATTTCTAATTTCAATTCTAAGTTCAATTATAAATTTATTTATAATTTCTATTTTCTAACAATCAAGTTTTCAAATATGTTCAAACCCTAAATATATATTATTTTAATAATTGATATTATTATTTATTTGAAACAATCATGATTATTCATATATTTTAAACCATCACACTATGCTTTCTTTGAAGACTCTTAATGCTTACATGTTTTTTTTTACTTTTATGTGCCATCTTATATATATAACAAGTCATATAGCCTTTGATGATCACTAAAAAATATGAAACATAAAAAAGGAGAATAGGGTAGATTTTGGATACTGTTAAAGGGGGAAAAAAATCACCATGCATTGATTGGATGGTACACCTTAAAGGCTATAGTAAAGATATTTATTGGTACATCAACCTCCTTTAAAATCTATATAATCAATTGTACTACTATCTATTGCACATTTATTGTGCAAGCAATCCATATGTGGGCCTTTGTATTTTGCAAATTTTCAACTTCTTACTAATTAAATTTGATAGAATTTGACTGTCATATATGATTTGAGATTGGCTTAAGGCTTCATTTGAGACAGCTTTCTTATTGCTTTTTAAAATAACTTTTTATTACAAAAATTTTAATTTTTGTACTAAAAATTATTTTAAGAAGCAGTAAGAAAATCGTCCCAAACGAAACCTAAGAGTCATTTAGTTCAATTTATACATAATTGATGGATGGCTCAATCAGATTTTGACTTTGATTACGGCTTAGTTTGTGATGGTTTTTTATTATTTTTTAAAGCTTTTTTTTTTTGTAAAAAAAAAATTAAACTAAAAATTGTACTAAAAAGTTGCTTTAGAAAGCAATAAAAAAGCTGTCCCAAACGAAGCGTAAGTTTTATTCTTAATAAGTTTCAATCCTTAAAATTATTTTATTTCTTCTCAAACTTTGTAGTTAGTATTAGTTTTCCTACCTACATTTTATATATATATATATATATATTTAAATGCATTTAAATCGTCTTTATATATATATATATATATATTTAAATGCATTTAAATATAAGACGATTTACATATGCACCACATAATTCGTATGTATTTAGATATTTAATATCTAAATTCTGAAAATATATATATATATATATACATTTTCAAGGCTAGATATCCGTTTGGAGGATTTGGGGATTTTCCTATTTATTAGATTTATAATTATAATTTAAAAAAATAACCATTGGATCAAAGATCAAAGGTGCGTAATAGTATTGTTGCGGGCTAGAAAATTCGCGGCGACGGAGTGAGTAAAGTTTTCATCTTAGCGATGCACGAATATCTAGCACACAAACAGAAAGAAAGAAGTAAAACACCCGATCTTTTTTATGTGGAAAGCCCGAAGAGGAAAAAACCACGGGGCCTCGCCCAGATGAAAAGATTCCACTAAACTTAAGTGAATTACAAGGGTTGACCTGTCCCTTGACTTAGAGGCGGTCAAATTATAGTAGCTTGGAGAGTTACACAAAAATCTGGCGATGTTTAGGCGGAAGTCCGACGGCGTCCAGACAAAAGTTCAAAGGTCAGGTGGAAGTGTTTCGACGGTCAGTGGCCGGGTGGTAGTCTGGCCGTGGTCAGCGGCCAGGCGGTGGTGCGACGAAGGTCGGGCTGAAGTCCGGCTGCGGTCGGCGGCCGGGTGGAAGTCCGGCGGCGGTTGGCGGCCGGGCGGTGGTCCGACGAAGGTCAGGCTGAAGTCCGACGGCGGTCGGTGGCCGGGTGGAAGTTCGGCGGTGGTTGGGGGCCGGGCGGTGGTCCGACGAAGGTCGGGCTGATGTCCGCCTGCAGTCGGCGGCCGGGTGCAAGTCTGACGGCGGTAGGCGGCCGGGTGCAAGTCCGGCGGCGGTCGGAGGCCGGGCAGTGGTCCGACGAAGGTCGGGCTGAAGTCCGGTGGCAGTAGGCGGCCGGGTGGAAGTCCGGCGGCGGTCGGCGGCCTGGTGGTAGTACGGCGGCGGTCGGGGGCCGGGCGGTGGTTCGACGAAGGTTGGGCCGAAGTCCGACGGCGGTCGGCGGCTAGGTGGTGGTCCGACGAAGGTCGGCGGTGTTCACCGGCGGTGACGCTGACGAAGGTCGGGGGTTAGCCGGCGGTGGCGCTGGAGCTCCGGAAGCCTTAGAGCTCTCTCCAATCTCCAGTCAAAGGTCGGGGGTTCGCCGGCGGTGGCGTTGGAGCTCCGGAAGCCTTAGAGCTCTCTCCAATCTCCAGTCAAAGGTCCCCCTCATGTAGAGAGTGGGGTCTATTTATAGATTTTGATGAGTGTCATATCCCGTAAATATAGAGAAGATCTGGGGCAGGTTCGGAGTGCTCCATCGGATGGCTCGTATTGATTCCCCCGATCATATAGAGTTTTTCAACTGTTTAGGTGCCTCAACGATGTTGGAATTTAGAGATCTTGGGCTCGTTGGATTCGTCTCGTCGAGCCGCTCGATTTGACTATAAGCTTGTCGTATTTGGATATCATTTTGTCATCCAAATAATACTTTGAACCTTCCAAATGTGATTCGAGCCCTCGATTTAGACCCGTTTGGGCTCGGGTTGGACTGAATTTTGTGTCATTAGGTTCGTTTCTTTGAGATGTTCAGTTCGACTATGAGCTTGTTGAAATTGGAATTCAGAAGATCCCGAATTTAATTTTTGAAAGTTTCCAACTTGTACCTACCTCGAGATTCATGCTAGATCAAAGGAAATTTTTGTTGATGTATCAAGTGTAGCAATTGAACCGATTGATTCTAAGAAATCAAAACTGGTTAGATGGTTTGTCGATTCTTATGAGTTCATGATCATATGACTAGTTAACAATCACATCGATCAATCTAATTCCATTTTTAAATCCATAAGCGCATTAATAAGTTCCGAACATAAGCATAAAAATATATATTTTATTTTAGAAATGCTAATATTAATGATTATTTTAAAATTATTTAAAAATTTAGCTGTTATATAAATAAAAATTAAAATTTATGTAATAATGTATAAATACTTCAAAATTATTTGAAAAGAAAATCTTCATGAATTACATTGTTCTGACAGAACAGCAAACCAAATTATTATAATTATAAAAAAGTCAACCTCTACTTTGCATCTTTTAAATATAAAAAGGGTGCTAAAATAATTATTTTATTGAATTCGGTCAACTTTTTGGTCATAAACAATATCCTCAACTTTATTTAATTATTTAAAGTTAGCAATCAAGGGCTTGTTCTGGCTTCTTATTTTAATTAAATTAATCATCTAAAACATAACCTTATAAAAATAAGAGTCAAAATACTCACCACAGTTAGCAATGATAGACATTTTATTAAACTTCGACCCGATTTCGTTTGGGTAGCTTTTTTACTGTTTTTTAAATTAATTTTTTAGTATAAAAATCTAGATTTTTGTATTAGAAAATTGCTTTAAAAAGCAATAAAAAAGCTATCCAAGACCAAGCTTAAGTATTTTTATTTGAATGAATATAATTTTTTATAAAGTTTGTTATATAATTGTTATGGGAAAAGTAAATTTTTTAAAAGTTGTTATAAAAATCACCGTCCTCACATAGAAACTTTTTGAAAGTAACGAAGAAATAGTAGTCAAATAAAAATTGTGACCCCAATCTGATAAGCATAGTGGTAAAAATTCTATCACAAAAGAAGCCTAAAAGTGAGAGTATTTTAGGATGTTGAAAATGAGATCCATTGGTCCAATTTAATTCATCTCCTAATAAAATAGGAACCAAAATAATTGATATCGCATTAATCTCAAAGTATATTTAGGGTTTTAAAACCCATCATAGTGTTTTGGAGATGAGCTTTTGGCTATGATTTTCACTACCCTGATATTGTTCTTAGCCGACCCAAACACTATTCTTCACATACTACACTATGGTTGCCCAATCGGTATGGGCTTTTCCTTCATTTGATGTTGTGAAATACTTTATTATATGTCATAGTATTTTTTTTTTTTTTTTTTTGATTTGATGTAATTTTGTATGCTCTCTTAATTTTATTTTATTGCCCTTCTTTTAATTTTTGTTGAACTATGCATTAATAAAATGTATAATTTTAATAGCTCTTTTTTCCTTCTAAAAAATATCATGTTCTATGAACCAGACCTCCCTTTCTTTTGTTATCCCATCATCTTCTTTCCTTCTTGGCAAGCCCCGAAGTCGGAGAGATTATTACGTGCAGTCATTAGACCGTTCGGAGATCAATTATGACACATTACTTCACCTGATACATAGTGATGTACAGTAACAGTATATATTGTATTGGTGACGTGACACATCTTAATTGACCTTCGGACGGTGTATGATCAATAGTTTTACCTAAAGTCGCAACTTCGCCATTCATATTCTGCTTTCTCACCGACTTCTTTTCATTAATATACTTCGATTCATGTAGAGTAAATTGTTCTGGTTTTTATTAGCTATCTTGCTTATGATCTTTAAGAGATCACTTCATATTTGTTTGTAATTTTTTATGCATGTTTAGGTTTCTTTTGAGACAGTTTTTTTATTACTTCTTAAAATAATTTTTTAGTACAAAAATTTATTTTTTTATGAAAAAACTGCTTTAAATAGTGAGAAAGCCGTTCCAAATAAAACTTTAATGTAATAGTTTATCCTTGCAATCCTCTCTTCCGTTTCCATATTGACAAACAGAAAACCTATCATTCCAACTAATTGAGCAGCCCACCAGGTCGATCTTTGTTTTCTGAGCATCTGATTATTCATAAAGAAATATCTGAGGGCGATCAGGACTCAGGAGACGTGGAATATCTGATCTGAGATTGGGAGGCTCCGCTACAATGCCGACGTTCGGATTTGCACATTGAAGAGAAAGTTGCGGCGAGAGGAAAAATTACAGTGAGATAGAAATAGATGAGATTGACATTGGAGCAGGCTCGAAGATCCGGAGAAGAATTTAATGGGGATGGCAAAATTTGAACCGGGCCTCATCCAGTTAACTGTAGGCTACCACATTTCTCCTCCCTCGACGCGACACTCAACAATTTTGTCAACACTTCCCTCATATCTGGCCGCCGTAGGGGCGCCTCCGCCGCGCAACTCATCCCCAGCCTCACCAACGCCCTCATCACCTCTCCACCTTCCTCCCCCCATCCCTCCATCCCCGCCATCACCCCTTCCACCCCCACTCGTCTCCACCATTCCACCAGCCCCTCCTCCTCTCCTTCCTCCACCGCCCGCCTCGCCGTTCCCAACTCCATGAGCAACACGCCGAAGCTATACACATCTCCTTTCGTCGTCGCCTTCCATGTCTGCCCGTACTCCGGCGCCACATAACCCACCGTACCCGCCACCACTGTGCTCACATGGCTCGTCCCATCCACCACGACTCTCGCCAACCCAAAGTCCGTTAATTTCACTCCTCCTTTCCCATCCATCAACACATTGCTAGCTTTCACATCGCGATGCAGCACCGCCGGCGAGCAGTCGTGGTGGAGGTACACCAATGCTTGTGCCACCGCCACCGCTGCCGCCATTCTCTGCTCCCACTGGAATCCGTGCTGGTCTTTGATGACATCTTCCAAGCTTCCACCTTCCATGTATTCGTAGATAAGGAGCTTCTTGAAGCCGGCGAGGCACCATCCGTGGAGTGCAACGAGATTGGGGTGACCACCGGCTAGCGTCTCCATCTCTGCACGGAATTGTCGCTCTCCTTCATAACCTCCTCTCTGTAATTTCTTGATTGCCACTCGCCGGCCGTCCGGGAGATCACCGGAATATACCTCGCCGCATCCTCCACGGCCGATCAACTTGTCGGCGGAGAAGTTTTGGGTCGCCGCCACGATGTCAGGGTAAGTGAAGGCTGTTTTGTTCATTCCGTACGCGCGCACGCTGACGACAGGGGAGCTGGAAGGCTGCGGGGAAGAAGATCCCGAAGGAGAAGGAAATATCGAATTTTGATCTAAAATTAGATTCTCTGATTGGGAAAATGTGGGATCATGGTTGGAATATAAGAGAGGATCGATTGCTGATCGGCTTCGGCTTGTGAGGCAGAGGAAAAGGAAAGCGATGCCGAACAGCGAGCTAAACAAGGTTAAGGCGACGAAGGCCCATAAGGAGATCATGTTACCTGAGGACTGGCGAAGATAGACGGTGGTGGAGGGTGGAGGCATGGCGTTCTGAGGGTAGAAGGAGATGAGAGGATCTCCGAGGAAGGAGCTGTTGCCAAAAGTTGTGATATGGCCGCTCATAGGAATGACGCCGTAGAGCAAGGGGTTGAAGGAGACGTTGAACTTGTTGAGGAAGGAGAGATCGTTGAGGCTGTACGGAAACTCACCGGAAAAATTGTTTTGGGAAAGGTCTAAGCTTTGAAGGCACTGGATTTGGCCAAGCGCTGGGGGAATTTGGCCGGAGAACTGGTTGTTGGAGACGTCAAGCTCGATGAGTGGAAGCGAGCCGATTTTCGAAGGTAACAAGCCAGAGAGGTCGTTGCTCTCTATATCCAGCAGGCTGAGCCATTTCATTGAACCAATCTCGGGTGGCAGTTCCCCATAGAGAAGGTTGCTGGAAAGCTTGAGGTAGCCGGAGCTGTCTAACGTTTGAAATGGCTTTGAGGAATTTAAACAAACAGGGAAGAGGCCAATGCCCTTAAGGAGTTGATCCCAGGTCTTGCTGCACCTCTTCCGTGTCATCCCGTTGTAGATGAAGCTGAACGGTTGGAATGTCGCCGGAAGCCACCGTTTGAGCGTTAGACACTCGCTGGACCCGGCAGCGAGGTCGCCAAATCGTTTATTTTTCCCGAACGTCGGCAACGGAGACCGCCCAGTTGTCGATATCTCCGGCGGGATTCGGCCGGAGAGGCTGTTGTTGGCTAGGTTTAACCAGATGAGGCTGCTGCATTGACCGATCTCCAGCGGGATTTCTCCGGTGAGTTCGTTGTTCGCGAGCATGAGCCATAGCAACGAGTTCAAGTTCCCGACTTGCGGAGGAATTTCGCCGCTAAGCCTGTTGAAGGAGAGATCCAGCACCTGGAGCGTTGAGATCCTTCCGTACTCTGGAGGAATTGCCCCATAAAAATCATTGTGAGAGAGGATTAATAGCATAATCACCGGCATATCGGCGGCGGCGGCAGGAAGCTTACGGGAAAAATTGTTGAAGCTGAGATCAAGCCGGAGTAGATTTGGGAGATACAGCACTCCGGATTCTTCGATTCCCGCGATATACGAGTTCGAATGCAGTATTAAGAATTTGAGGGAAGTGAGCTCCCCGAATATTTCCTGGATTTCTCCGCCGAATTGATTCCGGCTGAGATCGAGAAATTTCAGTTTCTTGCAGTTAAGAAGCTTTACTGGCAAATCCCTCTCGAAGCTATTGTTACCGAGGAAGAGAGATTCGAGCTCCGCAAGCAACCCGACACCGGAAGGAATCTTTCCGGTGAAGAAATTCCCCCAAATATTCAAAGATGTGAGATTTGAGCAGTTAGCAATCGAATCTGGGAAATTCCCGTTCAGCGCGTTGCCAGACAGGTCCAGAGCTTCCAGGTTGCACCTCGCCGGGAATGTCTCCGGCGAGATCACTCCTCTGAAATCGTTATCCGACGCCGAGAATTCCCTTAGAAACCAAAATCCCCTCCACAACTCCCCTGTGAACCCATTTAAGCTTAAATCCAGATACCGCAATCCCGCCCTGCATCCGTCAAAATAGTCTCCTATCTCGCCGGTGAAATTGTTCGACGAGATGTCGATAAAAACCAAACTGCCGCATTTCTCTGGGAAGGTAGCCAAGAAGCGACCTTTTAACGTGTTAAAGGAGGCGTCGAGGGTATTAAGAAGGGGGAAGCCAGAAAGGATGAGTTCACCGTCGATGAAATTGTGGGATAGATTCAGATACCGGAGGCCCCGGCATTGGGTGAGTTCCGTCGGGATTTGGCCGAAGAAACTGTTACTTGATAAGTCGAGGTGAGTGAGCTCTGGAAGAAGAGAGAAGTGGGGGAAGATGGAGCCGTTAATATTGGAGTTGTGGAGGTCGATACCGGTTATGCGGCCATCGGAGTTGCATGAGATGCCGAACCAGCGGCAAGGGGATGGATCGGACTCGTTCCATCCGGCGTACTGGCCGTGGTTTATGCGGTTATTTCCGAGGAGGAAATTCTTAAGATCGAGTATAACTTCTTTTTCGGGCGGCGGCGGTGGCGGCGGCTTCAGCGGCGGTAGTTTGGATGCTGTGGCGGCGGTGATGATAAAGGAGATAGAAGAATAAGAATTTGATGAGAATATAGAGAATAATAGCAGGAAGAATGGGAAAGGTTGGATCTTTTCCGACATCTCCCAGAGAAGGCGACCATAGGGGAAAGCGAAGCTATTTTCCAGCCAAAGCTGAGCACATTTCTTCGTCTTCTGCAGTCCACTGTCCACGTTTGATTTTCTGCTTTTTTTTAATAGGCGAAATTTTAAAAAGAATCTTAAAGAAAGAAAGAATTAGCAATAGGATCATAAAACCAAAAAAATTTAAAAAGGATCAACCCAGTGAACAGTTATAGCGTTTTCAGACGAAAACGCAAAGAGAGAGTACGTTTTGTGATGAAAACGCAAACCAATTACTTGTTTTCTGAAGAAAACGCAAAGCAGCTATGCGTTTTCTTCAGAAAACGCATAGCTCCTTTGCGTTTTCTTCTGAAAACACGAACAGCTTTGCGTTTTCTTCTTCCCTGGCTCCCGGTCCCCCATCCGCCTCCGGAAATTTCGGGATTGCAAATGCCCAAGCCGGTTTGAAAGGGCCGGACCCCTCCTCACGTCCGTATTTTAGGGGAATAAATTATAAAATAGGAAATAGGGAAGTCACGGGCATGCAAGCCCGTGAGTTTAGCCAAAATTAAAAAAAAAATGTATTAAATCTTATTTTTGCCTATAAATAGGAGGCAAATGGTTGGAGAAATATTGTTTGAGGTGTGGCGAAGCTCTGAAGTAATTAGGAGGAGAGTTTACACAATTCTAAGGTTAGAATTTATATAAGTCTTGTACTTATATTTATGTATGTTAGATTTGTAAATATTCCAAATATTATTTCAAAGTAGAAGTTGTGTGTTTATTTAGTTAACATTGCATATTATTTTGTTTAAAATTATTAGATTTTGCTGTATATGTAAGAAGTATACTGAAGTATGTGAGAGCATAAACATTTGTCAAGAAAAAATGTACAGTATGTGACTTTTAATTTTGTGAAAGAAATGGTAGTTTAATCTTGTGCTTTTATTTCCCCAGTAATATATGAAAAAAAAACAAGCGTGTCTCTCAGACAAGCTTTTATGTTAAAACCTTTATTTTTCAACAGTAAATTATTTTGCATGAAATTATAATGTTAATCCGTTAGATCATGAAAATCCTGTCGGGAAATTACCTCGAAGCTATAGAGCAGTATAATAAAATTGTTATAAAAGAAGCATATTAATTAGAGTAGTATTTATAAAATATATATTAAAAGAAAAAGGAAACAATAGTTATCTAATTTAATGAGTCGTTGCAAAGTTCTTCAACTTCTATTTTGGTTAATTTTTTTTTAATTTTTTTTTCCTAGAAATTTTTGTATAGGAATATAATAGAAATTATTTGTAAAGAAATGTATATATAACTTTTATGAAAATTTGAGGATGTTTCTCATTTATTTGTTGATTATAATTGAAAATATATATTAAAAAATAATTAAGATAATTAAAAATATGCTAATAAAAGAATAATATTAATTAATAAAGTTTATGTATATATATATGATTATATATTGAAATAATAAGAGCAATAATTATTCAGTACTTAAGGAAATTATTAAAATATTAATAATGAACAGTATTTAATTCTATGGAGACAGAGAAGGAAATTAAATTTGCAAAAGAAAAAAATACTAATAATAGAAGCAAATTTATTAAATAAGTAGTTAGAAATTTTTTCAAAAAAATATAATTAAGTTAATAAACATTTTGCTAATTGAAAAATAAAATTAATTAATGAAGTTTGTGTATGTATATATGAAATTTTTTTGAAATAATAAGGAAATAATTAATTTGGTACGTAAGATCTATATTAAATAATTAGTTAATAACAGCATTTAATTTTTGGACATAGTAAGAGAACAGAAATTTAACAGAAAAATATAATAAATTAGTAATAATGGAAGCATATTAATTGAAATAGTAGATATAAAATACATTTCAAAAAAATATTAATTAACAAAATATTTGTATATATGTATATATCAATTTTTTATTGAAATAAATAGGAAAAATTTGCTTTACTGATTAAGAATAAAATAGTTTATGTAAAATTATTACGGCTTAATTTCTTTAAATTTTATATACAATCTTACCGTTATTTTATATACAACTTATTATGGGTAATTATTAAAAATTTGGCATAATTTATTCGGCTTCAACAAGAGCAACTTTAGGAGGAATTAAAAAATTCTATTTTCCCACACCTATTTTTAAATATTTTGAATGAAGAAATTGTGTAATCTGAATTTGCTTATAAATTGTGTAATATTAATTTACAATCAATAAAGTATGACTTTTAAGGCTTAGTGTAAAATTTTTAATTGTAAAAATGTCAATGCACTATACTGAAATCTGTTTATGTTTAGCAATGTTTAACTAATCTATATAAGAAGACCTATTTATTAATATGTTTTAAATTTATTGAATGTTAATATTCATAAGCTTGTGAATTAAAAATAGGTTTAAATGCAAATTTGATTATGGGTAGGTGATGAAGGTTGATATATAGAGCTTTAATAATAGTTGGATCAATAAATTTAAATGTTTTAAATAAGAGTAAAAACAAAAAGCATGAATAAAGAGACAATTTATAATTTTCAGGATTGTTTTAAGAAATTCTTTAAGACTAGAATAATTTTGATTGGCACAAAAGAAAGTAAATTTGGACATATTCAAGGTTTCTTTTAGAAGATAGAAATATATTTATAAAAAGTTATTTTTGATTTTGAGGATTTGAACCATTTGTCAATTGGAGAAAACTTAATTTTACTATTAAAAATTATAAACCATTTAAAGTATAATTGTAAATATATAAAAATTTAATTGTATTGTGTATTAGTTTATTTATATTTAGCTATATTGTCTAATATTTTAATTATATTGAATGGTAACAAGTGACACATAAAATTAAGAATGTGTGAAGTAATATTAGCCCCACCATAAATAAAATATATTAGGATAGAAAAAATGTTCCCATGTAAAATATATTAAAAAATCAACCTATGAATATTACCTTTGAAACTATTTGAGTGTATGATACATAAATAAATAGAGTTAGATAGTTTATTTTAAGTGAAATTATTTAATTTCTTAAATAGAGAAAATATTGAGTTTTATAAACATAAAATTGTCAAATAGCAAATTCCTATCATTAACCAAAAGCAAACTATAAATTAAAACTCTCATTATGTCATTTAATTTAAAAATGAATTAAAAAGCAAAATTTATGTATAAAATACTCCATACATCATTAAAAATCATTATGAGGAGGCATGAATCTCAATGCATTTTGAATTGAAAATGTTCAAAATTAAGTTTAGGCTAAACTCTAATTCTAACAAACTTATAGTCAAAGTGAGTATCTTGAGGAGACAATAATTGTTTGAAAAATAAATATTTAAAAAGCTAATATGAATATTATAGAGATTTTTATTGGTTAAAAAGAAGAGCATTAACTTCTCATCGTTAACCTTTTACATCATTTAATTTTTATAATCAATAAGTAAATTCTAGCTAAACCACCGTTATTTCATAGGAATATAATACCATATAATTATTATATAAATAAGGAAAATAATAAAAAGTTTGTTAAAAAATTTACTAATTTAGTAATGATTGAAAGCTTATAATTTAAATAAGCATATTAACTATGTATAAATATAATTATATATATTTTATTTATGTAGAAGTTAAGTAGTATTATAGCATTTAATATTAAGATTATCAAGTAAATTAGTTTAATATTAATTAAGGAATATACTAATTTAGTTATTATTTGTAGCATATAATTTAAATATAATATTTGGAGTAATATTTATAGAAGTTATAATTTCACAGGAAAAGTTTAGTTAGTTTATTTGGTATACTTGTTTTTCTTATCAGTTATATGTTACAGAAAGAATTCAGATTAAGTTTATAGGCTGGAAACTTCCTTCTGGGAGGCTACGTGTCCTAACGGCACCTAAGGTGGAGAAATCCGCTCTGGGCAACCAGAAACCTGTGCCATGAAGGATGAACAACGCCACGAACTTAATTTGTGAACATTAACTGACATATAGTAAGATGCGGTGTCATATTTTATCATTTACTAGCCGAAGGGACAAAGGCTTCGCCGAGAATATTAGTCGTTGTCCCCAATTCGGCGAAAAGGATATTATAGTAATCCACTGGAACTTACTATACGAAGTTAATGATCTTAAAATTAACTCTGTAACATGTAATTTATAAGTTTCTTAGAGTTTACTTAAAATACCGAAATACTAAACTCAAGAACATCTCTTTATCCTATTTGTTTACCCGTCCGAGTTAAAGGTGAATAATTGAAACTCTTTAACCTCCATGATTAAACAAAACAATAATATTTGGAGTAAATTAAGTAAATATAATATTTAGAGTAATATTTATAGAATTATATTATATTCGAAGTAATATAATAAGTGAAAGAACTAAATATAAGTAATATTTATAAGTTAAAAATCATATATAAACAAATTTCATTTACATCTAATAAAGATAGATTAATGCATGGTGTTCATTCTCTCAACATTGTTTATTAAGAAATGTACCTCATTTCATATCAAATTTAAACTTAGATTAAAACTTCGCATTACTACGAAAATGCAAGATATTCTCTATGACTTATGTTTTGATTGATCTTCAGAAATTATGTCACGACTCATACTATTCTTTGACGGAAACCTACAACTTGGCGAAGATTTTACACCAACATATATTGGTGGAAGGAATAGACTTCTAGAGATTAAGAACATGATAACACTAGAAGACCTGAAAATTAGCATCTTTAGAGCATTACGTCGTGATCACACTACGCACACGGTGAATCTTGCATGTCGACTGCGCAATAATGGCGGTCACACTACCGTTCGTATCACGGATGATGAGGTCTGTTCATTCGTATTGGCTGAAGCAAGGCGGAGGACCGTGATTGTGTACGTTGAGTTCGAAGAAATACCGGTGCCAGTGGCACAACCCGAGTCACCGCCACCCATAATATTCGATAACCCTCGACACTCGACCTACATATCCAGGTCATTGTCGAGCTTGAATCATTTATAATGTAAGGCTAACTATTAAGTTCTAGAAGCTAATAATATGTCTATGTATTAATTTTGCTATAGGCCCACACCCATCCTTAATGATCCGTCTTCATCGCGGCGCATGAGCATGAGCTCAAGGCCCACATTCAACCTGAACATACCAGCATTTACCGCAAACTCACCCACAACAATGCATAGCATTGGGGATTGCGATGGACCCGTTGAACAACATTCAACCCATCCTACCATTGAAGCAACAGTGCCCGCTTACGAGACAATGGATACTGGTTCAAGCGAGAACTCAAGCGAGGATGCCGAAGTACCTCCTATAGAGGACATGGATGTCAGAATGCATGCGGATCAGATAATTCAACGTCATACTGCTCAAAATGTCCAAAACTTAGATGATATGGTCGTCAATAATGATTTCATCCGTAATATACGAACGACGGAGGAGTGGGATGCCTCTGATGGGGTGGATGCTCCAATTAATCATCATCAAGAATACTTTGATGCCGTCATTCCAGATCACTTATATGAGGGCATGACCTTTGGGAGCAAGGAAACACTTCAATGTGCTATATCTGGTTGGTCAATAATGAAGAATGTAGAGTATAAAAAATCATGCTCCAATAAGCAACGCCTAACAGTAGTTTGTGTTCAATATGAGAACCAAAATCGGCCTTGTCTTTGGCGGCTTCATGCGGCGAGTAGTAAACGCCTCGGAGGGGCATGGAAGATTTCATCCATAACCAGCTGCCACACATGCAGCAACCCAGTATTGTCGGCAAGTCACCGAAATTGTTCTTCAAAGTTTATCTGCCAGTATATAACTGCAGTATTGAGACAACAACTGGATTTAAAATCGAGAGAGATAATAGGTAATTATACACTATTCACGCATTATTTCAAAATAGGTTAATATGCATATGAATAATTACTTAATATTACATTATATTTATATATTTTTAACATTATAAATTAAATAAAATAATTAAACTAAATATAATCACATATCTAAAGTAAAAATTTCTTGTTAATTTATTAAATCATATGTTACTAAATTATTTTATAATATATTTACAAATACATTACAGTTTAAAAATAATTAAGTTTAATATATTATATTTGTTGTACATTATATTTAAGGTCATTAAATAGAAAATATATAAAAATTTTTTACTTTTGTTTTTAAAAATGTAATTATTTTTAATAGATTTAAATAAATTATAAATAAGTTATAAATATGATAATTATTTTAAATTAATTATTAATAAAAGGTTATAAATATGAAAATTAAATTTTTATTTTTAAATAGAAATTTAATTTATAATATGGCCATTTATTATAAATATATACATTATGATAAATATATATAAAATCAAATATATACATTATTTTATGGCAACAGAAAATGCAAAGCGTAATTGCATTTTTAAGGGAAAACGTGGTTACTATTCATGTTTTCCCTTAAAAACGCAATTAGGCTTTGCGTTTTACGTTAAAACGGAGCTAGGCTTTGCGTTTTTGATCCTTTTTAAATTTTTCTATATTCATGATCCTTCTTATAATATCCTTTTTAGAGCTGATCCTTTTAATAATTTGCCCTTTTTAATATTATTAAGAGGATTTGGGGGAAAGAATTATCACATTGGCTGCTTAAAGTTGAAAAAAATATATTTTAACTTATTAAAATTAAAAAAATAAAATTTGCTGATTTTATTTCAAGATATAAAATAATTAAATTAAATCATTATTTTAAAATATATTTTTAACCAGCAAACATTCAAATGATCCCGTAAGAAATTTATTTATTATGTTTCATAGTGTATTGAATTTTGTGTAATTTTAAAAATTTGTTTGAAAATTGAAAAATTGCTTTGAAAATATAATACTTTTCTTTTTTTTTTAATTTTATATGTGAAATTAAAATTATTATTGATATATCTCCAAAAAATTTTGATCGGGCACGAATCTCGAGGAAAAACTCAAGTTGGAAACTTCAAAAATTAATTCGGAGTCCATTTAAACTCCGATTTCAGCAAGCCTATAGTCGAACTGAGCGTCTCGGAAATACGAACGCAACGACACCAAATTCGAATCAATCCGAGCCCAAATGAGTCCAAATCAAGTACCCGAAGTGCTGTTGGAAGCATCGAACAGTAATTTGAGTTGCCAAACGGTCTCCGATTTTGACGATCTTATAGTCGAATCGAGCGGCTCGACGAGACAAATCCAACGAGCCCAAGGTTGTAGAATTCTGATGCCATTAAGACCTTAAGATGCTCAATAAACGGTTCATGATCAAGGGATTCAATATCAGCCGTTCATCCGGATCACTCCTAATTTGCCCCTGATCCCTCACATATTTATGGGCTATGCCACTCCAGAAAAACTATAAATAGCCCCTCATTTCTCTTAAGAGGGGACCAAGCCAAGAAGAGAAGTCTAGGAGGGAACAGCTCCTCCTCGACCACCGCCGGAACACCGCCGGAACTTCGCCGGAACTCCGCCGGAACACCACCGAGGCACCACCGGGCGCCCGAGGGACGCCAGAGCTCTGCCCGACGCCGGAGCAACATCGGAATTCTGCCTGACGCCAGAATTCTACCCGACGCCCGAGTGACGCCAGACTTCTTTCCAAGTGACGCCGGAATTCTGCCGGACACCCAAGTGGCGTCGGAACTCTGCTTGGCCTTGTAACCGATACTCATTGTAATCTGATCGTCCTGGATCTAAAGGACGAATCAGTCTCGTGTATTTCATACAACACTAGTGGAATTATTTCAACTGGGCGTGGCCCCGTGGTTTTTCCCTTTTTCAGGGTTTTCCACGTAAAAATTCTGGTGTTCTTTCATTCTTCTGTTTGTGTGCTAGATATACGTACAAAGCTGAGACGGAAATTTAAACTCTATCGCCGCGTATATTTGAGTCCGCAACAATTATATTTGAAATTTTCTTAAAATGATTAGTGAAGCTTAAAAATATTATATTTTGCAAATTGCACCCAATTAACTCGATAAACTAACGAATTCATAATTTGTTTAAAGAGTTTTTTTAATTGAAAACAATTAAATATAAATCTTTATCAGTAATAACAAATTGCTAACACAAACATTAATATAAAAAAGGTTAGTTGCAATAAATTTCTTATAAGGCTTTTGATTAATTGTGAAAGAATATCTCTTAAAATATCATTTTTATGTGCTAGAAAATTTATAATAATAACAAAATAATTTTATATTTTAATTTTGCATGAAGTTTCCACACATGTTAATAAAAGGAAGAAATGCAAGAGACATAAGAGTTTTTACGTAAAAAAAAAAAAAAGAAGAAAAAAATCACCGGGCTTGACTCCGATGAAATGTTTCACTTTGTTGATACAAGAACCCTAAGCTCTTTACAATTGAAGAAGACTATATAGTATGTGCAAATAGAAAAATAATTATCTAATTCCCACAATAATATGGATTACATACATCTGGTGTTTGTGAGTGGACAATTAAAGCACAAAAATAGTGCTTGATATCGGCATTCAAGTGACAAGAGTTAGATGATTAAATTCTAGTGATTGTGGTGGCAATTGATGATGGCAGTCATCGATCGTCATAAAATGCAATAGAATTATTTAGCTCTATTAGTTCTTGAACCAAAATAATGAAGATATTTGGTCAAAATTCAAAATGATCCATTGAACAAAGCTCAATTTTTTTAGTTTTTTTAGATGGGTGTTTTTGTAAATTTGACCAGAATCCAAAATAATCTATTGAATGACCATATTGATCCTCTTAATTATAGATCGTTTATCTGGTATTTAAGTGCCTCGGTGATTTTAGAAATAAATGATTTTGAGCCCGTTGGATTCTTCTCATTAAACTGCTCGATTTGATTGCAAGCACATATTATTTGGAAAAACCACGGGGTATGGCCCAATTTAAATGAATCCACTAATATTTGTAATTGAATACAAATGAGGCTCTTCCTTAGGAGGAGAGTCTTGGCTCGATGTAGCAAATATACATCATATAGAGTGCATTATATGGTGGGAGTTGGAAGAATCAGTCTTGATATGTTCGTTTGGGCGGCAGGACCATAGTCGGCAAGCGATGTAAGTCAGAAGGACTGTACTTAGATGACGGTGGTCAGAAGGACCGTAGTCGGGCGACAGAGGTTGAAAAAATCATAGTCGGTGGAAAGATCATAGTCGGCGGGCGACGGAGATCGGGAGGACCGTAGTTGGGCGACAATGGTCGGAATGATCGTAGTTAGGCGACGGTGGTCAGAATGGTCGTATTCAGGTGATGATGGTCAAAAAGACTGTAGTTGGAGGGCGACAGAGTTCAGAAGAATCGTAGTCGGAGGGCGACGGAGTCAGGAGGACCATAGTTAGCGATGGCGAAAAGAAGGACCATAGTTGGTGAGGGTTGGTTGAAGGACCGTAGTCGACGGGCGACAGAGGTCGGGAGAACTGTAGTTGGTGGATGACGGAGGTCAGAAAGACTGTAGTCGGCAGACGATGGAGGTCGAGAGGACCTCTGGCAGAGGTTGATGAACGGGTGGAAGTCTGTTTATTATCGACGAACAGGCAGTAGTCCGACGATGGCCGGGAAGAACTTCGGCGGTGATCAAAGAACGGGCGGAAGTCCAGCGGTGGTCGAGAGACTGGCAGAAGTCCGACAGCAGTCGAGAAGAACTCTGATGGTGGTCGACGGATTAGCGAAAGTCCGACCGTGGTCGGTGGACTGACAGAAGTCTGGAGGTGGTCGGCGGGCTGGCAGAAGTCTGGCGGCGGTCGGGAAGAACTTCGGAGGTGGTCGAAGAATGGGCGAAAGTCGGGCGGTGGTCGGCGGACTGGCGGAAGTTCGACCATGGTCGGTGGACTGGCAGAAGTCTAGCGGTGGTCGGCAGACTGGTGGAAGTCTAGCCATGGTCAATGGATTAGCAGAAGTCTGGCGGCAGTCAGGAAGAACTCCGGTGGTGATTGAAGAATGGGCGAAAGTTCGGTGGTGGTCGGCGGACTAGGGGATGTCCGGCCATGGTTGGTGGATTGGTGAAAGTCTGGCGGTGGTCGGCGGACAGGTGGAAGTCCGGTAGTGGTCGGCGGACTGACGGAAGTCCGACAATGGGAGGCGGCAAGCATGCTCCCAAATTCTTCTATTCTCCTCCTCCTTTCTTCCTCTCTTCCTCTCTTCTTTCTCCCCTTCATGTGAAGAATGAGAGTATTTATAGTTTTTTGAGAGCGCCATGGCTTGTAAATATAGGGAGGATTAAGGTCAAGACCGATATTGATCCTTTTGATCGTGGACCGTTTATTGATTATTTGAATGCCTTAATGATATCAGACTTCAATGATCTTGGGCTCACTGGATTCGTCTTGTCGAGCCGCTCGATTTGAATATAAGCATGTCACATTTAGAATTTGTTTGATAATCCAAATTATGCTTTGAACCTTCTAAAAGTGCTTTGAGTCTTCGATTTGGACCCAATCGGGCTTGGATTTGATTGATTTTGGTATTGTTGAGTTCGTCATCCCGCGACGTTCAGTTCGACCAGAAGTTTGCTAAAATTGAAGTTCCGATGATCTCTGATTTAATTTTTGAGGATTCTAACTTGATTTTGCCTTGAGATTCGTGCCTTATAAAGATGATTTTTTTTTTATGATATATAAATTCTCTAAAGTTTGACTCATCAATTATAACAAAAAAATATTCAAAAGCTTTGTTCTAAATTATTTAAAATTACTTTAAATTGATTGTAAAGGCTCCCTTGAATTATAAAAATGCTAAAAATCAAATTAAAAATATTAAAAAATGATTAAAATCTAAAAAATACGTTAAAAAGCCTGCCCAGATCTGAAATTGAGTCCTCATGTGCAATATTTTATAATATATAACTATAACGTATAACTGATTTTTTTATATATCATATAATAATACGACTAACGTTATAATATATAAATATAACTATAACTATAACTATAACGTATAACTGATTTTTTTAATATTATTTTTATATTTATGCATAGAGATGTTTTTTTTTTCCTTTCTTTGAAAATAAACAGCTGACGTTTGTTTTTTTTGTTTAAAATAAATATGTAAAAAAAAATTAAAAAAAATTAAATTAAACCACTTCAAATTTTGAAGAAAAAAAAAAGTAATTTGTTGTCTACTTTTTAAGTATATAAATATTCTCACCTAATAATTCCTCATTCTTAGGAGAGATTATTCTATGCGGATGCCGGACGGTATTTCTGTCCGGTATGCTTATTATCCTAACGGTACCGAGGGTATTGACTGCGGCTCGGTACCGGTCGGTATCGAGCTTCGTACCTGATGTGACGCATTTTCATTGGAGTCTGAATGACATCCAGACTCCGCACAGAATAATTTTTCCCTTCGTAGGCTCTAGCATTTTTTTTTCTTGAAAGAGGTTCACCACTATTCTATATAATTTTTCTTTTGCAGGCTCTGTTACTGTACTGTATTCTTCTAGGGTTATTTGGAGAATATACAACTTAGCCTTATGCCTTTTTAAGAAATTTAGCAAAAAATGTGTCTTATGATGTTTATGTATTTTTTAGATTTTTTAGAGAAGTTGTTTGAGATTTTTTTTTTGAGAATCTATAGCTTCTGAGAGTTTTATTGCTTGGGATTTGTTAAAAAAGTATATTCTTATGAGGCTTATAATTTTTAATTTTTTTTTAAGAACTCATTTATACAAAGTTTGTTTTGTATTGGTCTGATTTTAGATTAGATTGATCCGTGAGTTATCGCATTATGTGTAAATGTCTATAAATAGGTATTGTAGAATGATGTATAGAGTACCTCTTGTACAAGCCTATTTGAATAAAGGAATAAGTGTTGACCTTGGTTTTCTCCCAGGCTGGGCCAAGGGGGTTGACTTGGTCAAATTGACCAAGTCAGGGCCTAAGACCCTCTCCCTTGTGTTCAATGGGTCAAACTGAGTCTTCTGAGCCCAGACCCAGGCCTTGGGTCAACCTGGTTGACCAGGTCAACCAGGATTGACCCAAGATGACCCATATCCTTCTCCCTTGGCCCCCAAACCCATTCCAGGGCTCTCCAAGCCCTATTTTTTCCTCCACTGGACTCAGTGGGTCAGGTTTGACTCATTGGGCCCAGGTCCTGGGTCAACCTGGTTAACCCAATAGGCCTTAAATGGGTCTAAATCAAATCCTGACCTATTCAAGCTCCTTCAAGGCTCATACCCCTCTTCCCTTGGACCCATTTGACTAGGGTTGACCAAGTCAACCCTTGACTTAGTCAACCCAAGCCGTCAATAGGTCAAAAGGACCTATTTAAGACCCTTTAAGGCCCTTAAAACAATTCCTAATCAACCCCAACTCAAACCACAGCCAAATCAAGGTGGTTTCCCTCCTATTTGATGCCCCTTTCAATCTTAGCCGTAGATCAACACCCTTTGGCTTTAAATACATGTTTTAGGGTTTGGAATAAAGACTTTTTGGCTCTTCCTCTCGACCTAGTTGCTCCCAACCCAAGAGATCTCGAGGGTGAGCTCCCTAGGTCTTCTCCCACCCTTCCCTATTCAAATCCACCGTCAAACACCCGCCGGCGGCGAGCTTTCCGGCGAACCGAGGCGAAATCCCTCCCAAGGCGCTTTCCGTTCGATCCAAGGCATATCAGAGCTCGACTTCAACTAGGAAAAGATACGTGGACAGTCAACAAGCTCAAAGAGCCCAAGATCTCCCGAATCCACCGTGTGGATTAGGTAAAAACCCTAACCCTAATTAGAACACTTAGAGTTAATTAGCGTCGTAATTAGCATGTTTTAATCCAATAGAAGGATCCCACACGAATGTTCTTCATGTATGCAAGCTAAGTTTCAAATTTCATGCAATTTGATTCACCCGATCGCGAGAACGAGGCGAAATATCGTTTAGGGATTCGGTTTACGTAACGTCCTTGTTACGTACGATCCATACCGTTGATCTTATGATCAACGGTCCAGATCCCATCGTCCCGCGGCCTTCTTCCGACCGCAGATCCGATCCCGCGGTCACTCGTATCGTTCGGCTCAATCAGAACCGTTGATCCAAACAGCGGAGGATCCAACGGCTTCGCTGCCGCGCTGACACGGATAAGTGCCGCACGGATTTCCGCGTAATCATTGCCAATGATTGCGCGGCGGCGCAATCATTGGCAATGATTGCCCGAGACCGCGGAGCGAACCCCGTGGCGACGCGTGTCCCGCCGCCGCCGATATTAATTAAAATTTATTTTTTAATTAGTTTTAATTATCTTTTTTTAATCAGATTTCTTCAAAAAATTATAGAAAATTCAATTTTGATCCAAAAAATACGTGCAATAATAGATCGAATTGACTGTATTTTCATTCTCTTTAATTTAAAATTAAAATTATTTTAAAATAATATTTATATTTTTAAATATTAATAAAACAGTAACTTTGACTTATTATTATTATTAGTATTATTATAATATTAATATTATAATTGATAATATTATTATTTAATAATAATATTATTATACTAATATTTATATTATTATAATATTAATATTTATTATTATTATTAATATTATTATAATATCAATATTATGATTATCAATAATATTATTATTTTAATAATATTATTATTATATTAATATTTATATTATTATAATATTAATATTTATTATTATTATTATTATTATTATATCAATATTATGATTAATAATAATATCATTATTTTAATAATATTATTATTATATTAATTATTATACTATTATAATATTAATATTTAGTATTATTATTAATATTATTATAATATCAATATTATTATTAATAATAGTATTATTATTTTAATAATATTATTATTATATTAAATATTCATGTTATTATAATATTAATAGTTTATTATTATTATTAACATTATTTTAACATTATTAGATTAATAACATTATTATTTTAATGTTATTATTATATTGTTGATACTTTAAAACTATCTTGATCATTATTATATTATTATTAATATCTTAAAGTTATTTCATTTACTATTATTCATATTTATTTTAAAAATCCAGATATTATCATATCTGATTTATTTTAAAAATTATGAATTATTTTTAAATATTAGTTATTTTAAATTATTTTAAAATTACCTTTGAACCTATTAAACTTCAAAAATTCGTATCTCCCTCATTTTAAATCGAATTTTTACGTGCAATACCTCGTTCTTTTCAGAAAAATGTGAATTTTAATTTAAAATTATTTACTATATTTGATTCTATCTTTTGTAGATGTTTTCTGTATTACTTTGTTATTTAACTATTTAAATATTATTTAATTAATATAATTAATTATTTTAAAATAAAAAAATTATTTTAAAACCCATTGGTGGCTGGTAGGCCTCCCGTGCCTATGAATTGAACTAATTTCAACTAGCTTATCTTTAAACCTATATTATTATATATTTATAATATTTATGTATTTTAAAATTATTATAAAATTAAGTATTATTTAAATCTCCTAATTTTGGGAGGTCCACCTCTTGTGAAACTTTAAACCTAGATTATATGTTTGAAAAGCATTCATGTGGGAGAAGGATTAGTGAATGATTGAGTCAAACTTAGTTCGAAACAAGACCAAAACTTCAGAAATTCATAACTTTGGACAGAAGAATCCAAATTGGGCATACTAACTGTCTAACTGATCGAGTTAAGGCCTAGTATTTATAAAAATATTAGCTATTCACAAATCCCCTTTAATCAAAAAGTCAATTTTGGACCACCCTTTGTCTAGTGTATATGTGGACCCCGAACCTCCTAAAACTCACTAATGCAGTTTAAACTTTAAATATTATCACCCTAAGCATTAAAATCAACCTACACATCAAATCAACTAAAATGAATCTTAATTCACTAACATTTGGATTTTAAATAAAACTTCCTTTTTATACCTACAACCAACCTGGACAGTAGGCAATTGTAACTAACTACCAAGCTTAGGATCTACCTCAGCTACACAGCTTTTCACACACATCTAGATGGTTTGTTAGGGCACCACTTCTAGACCTAGGCTAGGCCGGTGTTTACTTTTCTGTTGTGTGCCGAGATTTCTGAGATTTCACTGCATGTTGTGATTGAGATGATGCTGGTGTGTTTGTTTACTTTTACTGCACTCTGGGAATTGATGTGATTGCACGATAGACTACCCATATGTTAGGATCGATCTTGATACTAATGATATTTTCTGCAGGTGGTCATGCTCATGCAGCGCTAATAAAAGGGGGGCAATAATTATCATTTAAATGCTAATGCTGTTTTATGCAGGTGCTTCAGAAATTGCTCAACCCCCCCTAAATAAATGAGGGCTAAAATAATAAATCATTATAAATTGCTACAGGTGCTCCAGAGCTTGCTTAGCCCTCAAAATAATTAAGAGCATGGCCAAGTTTGGTTGGCATGAATATTTTCTTTATATGTGTCAATAACTGCTTGGGATGAAATATTAACTGCTTGGGATGATTTTCACTAGGATAACCTTGCAGGAGAGTCTAGATTTAATGCTTTCATTTAATGTAATTACTTGTAATCTGGTATAGAGTTGTGAAAGTTTATTTTGAGCGGGGGCACAAGAATCCAAAGGTTGGATGCCCAAAGAGAAAAGGACACCCAATATGAGGATAGTCCTTTTCTATTTGGGAATCCAAATTTGGATCATTCTACTACCCGAGGAGTCCAAGGAAGTTGAGATCCAAGGAGTCCAACGAAGCTGAGATCCGAGGAGTCTAAGGAAGAGAAAACCAAGGAGATGAAGAGCAAGAGTATCCCACTCAAAATAACTTGCGTCAGTCTTAGGATTAGAAATCCGGGTTGTTGGTAGTGGTGCCCGGCTACTTTAATTTTCTACAGGCCCTTGGTTGTAATTAAGGGCAGTTGGCCTATGAACATTTAATTGATTTGTTTAATTATGTATTATGTTTGATTTGATGATGATTGTGCATATGTTGTATGCTTTTCATAGTTTATTGGCGATCTGCATGCCGCTTTTATTTTAGCCTGGATTTCCTTAGGCTCTCTAAAAACTAAAACATTTTCTACTCACAACTAATATTTAAAATTTTAAGTTTTAAGCAATTTAGAAACTTAACGACCTAGGAAATTGCCGTAATCGTCCGGGGTCGCATGCATATTAATGCATTTCTCTTTCCTTCTATAAGACACTTCCCCGCCTGCGGGTAGAGTCCGGATAATCTGACCTATGAGGATGAGGTGCCGGACCTGGGGAAGCCCAGTCTAATTCTAAAAAATTATTTTTATAAGCCTTTTTAAAGTTCTATGCATACCTGATTTGGAAGCTTCAACTAGCATGCATTGCATTAGAAATCAACTAAATCAAAATTTTAATTGCATTAGCCATAGGAGCATTCACCCAACATCAGTCTGGGGCCAATTAGGAAATCCTCTAGACATCGGCCCTACTTTCAAAAACTATAACCTACCCACCCATCTTTCATTAAATGACTGGACAACATGGTTTTGAAGCGACTAGGTGGTTAGCTGGCTCCCCCTTCCAGGCTGGGGTAAGTCCAGATTTTGCATTTCATTAGTTAGGCCACAGGTGTTATTGTTCCGTAGAACACTAAACCCATTAGATTTAGGATTCAATGCTACTATTATTTCGTAGTACGCCTCATCAGTAGGTAGGTCTTCTGTCTTCTAGAGACCATAAACCCTACATATCTGCGTCACATGGATGACACCACCTCCATCTTTCTCTCATGCATGCTTCGAGTGCATGATTTACTTATTTTCTCCAGTTTCTTCTCACAACCTTAGTCCCTCCGGATGCTGATCTGAGCCGTGCATGTTGACTAAGCCTAGTTGAACCTCTCTTTCTCTTTGAGTAGGATTGCCTAGCCTTCACCCTATGTACCAATCCCAATTTGGGAAGAATAATATAGAATCCTTAATCGAGAGTATTCTCAGGCCCCGGCTTGAGATGTAATTAACCACGGGGGCTTGGGCCCATGGAAAACTGAATCACACTCTCAAATAAACCCCATTCGAGCTAATGTATCGGGTGGGAGAAACCCGTTGTGATTAGATCGTACATATTGTTATCCATCGGGGTGTGCTGGTGAGAGCCACTATCCTCAATGGTTAATCGTATGTATGATCGAATCTGCCCTTCCATTGGAAACTAAATACTGTCTCCCCTCACCGGGCGGCGGTGTTTTGTGTGTCCTTTCGGAGGTCCACAATAAGAAATTCCTGCAGTTCCTCTTTCCCTCTCCTCCCTTCTCACTCTCTCATCCAAGAACAAGACGATCCATCTTCTTCCTCATACAAGAAACTTAACAATTGGTATCAGAGCCTTATTGAGGCAATCTCGAGGTGGAGGAAGGTTCTTGTCCAAGAAAAGAAGAAGGAGATGCCATGCAAGGGTACTCGGTTTCCCTAATCGCGGAACGGAGGCAGGTCGCCTGTATTGGTCGAGCGGGACAAGCCGGTAGGTCCAGGTTCTTACGCGTGTGGAGGAGGCAAGGGAGGTCTGATGCGGGGTTGACAGAGGTAGGCGAGCTGGATTTGAGGTACGCGTGCCTCGGGATCATGGCTAAGCCGTGAGTAATGCCCGCGGGTGAATGTGCTTGGGCGAATTGAGCACGATTTCGCGCGTGAGCAGTAGGGGTGTCAATTTTTGACACGACCCGAAACCCGACCAGGAAAAATCCTGGTTCGGGTTGACCCGGTCAGCAAACGGGTCGGGTTCAAATTTTTGACCCGTTTTCAAAAATGGGTCGGGTTCGGGTTGACCTGGAAACCTGAAATCAACCCGAAGTTGACCCAGGTTCGGGCTCAGCCGCTTCCCCAATCCGGGCTTAGACGCTCACTGGCGCTCAATGCCGTAATCTGAGCTCCCGCTTTCGCAAACTGGGCTCAGCCACTCAGCTTCCTAATTCCGTCTTCCACAATCTGGGCGGACCCAACCCGCTAAGTGCGTCGCGGGTTGCATTTTCTAGCCGCCTTCAGGTCCACGCAGACCACTGCCCACATGGCATGGGGCACGCCCGCAGTCAGGTCCGCTCAGGCTCTCAGTCGTCGTCCACTCAGTGCCGCATTCACTGTTTTTCGGGTCGGGTTGTGTCAACCCGGCAACCCGGTGGGTCGGATTCTGGTTGAATTTTTTGACCCGTTTGCAAAACATGTCGGGTTCGGGTCGTGTCAAATAACGTCGGATCAAATCCGGGTTCGACCCAAAAAAACCCGTTGACCCAAATTGACACCCCTTGAGCAGGGCACGATGGGCCAGGTCACTGGTTTGCACGAGTGGGAGTGTGTAGTGCGGCCTGGTGCTGGGATTGGGAGGATCGCGTATGGGGCATGCAGGGCCGATGGAAGAACGCGGGCAACTTAGTGTTGTGATAGCTAGCAGGGTCGCGCGGGACTCACGATCATGCGTAGGTGATCCAAGACAAGAAGGTGGATAGTGCTTCAGTTGACACTAATTTCCAAGCGCTTAAGACCTATGGTCGCAACCTCGTCGAGCAGGTTGGGAAGCTTGATCCGGTGATCAGCCAGGATCGATGAAGAGATTTGGCAAAGGTATTCATATTATATTTCGTCGGACCAAGAACAACCATGTCCTCATCGACGAGCCTGAGGTTGGCAAGAGAGCAGTTGTTGAGGGTTTGGCTCAAAGAATCGTGAGAGGTGATGTATCAAGCAATCTTGCAGATGTGAGGCTAATTGCTCTTGACATGGGCATGTTAGTTGCCGGAGCAAAGTACAGGGGAGAGTTTAACAAAAAATTCAAGATTTGGTGTGACAAAGCAGGGGAGACAAAAGCAGCAAGATCAAGAATCTCGGGTTGGCAGGTTGGTCACGGACTCAAATTGGATAGGTGGATCGCACGAAGTCGTAGGTTGGAGCGCGGCGTGCCGCATCGGAGCAAATGCTTGGGCCAGAAGCATGCATGAGTAGGTAATGCACAAGATCTAGGCGTGCGGATTACAGGAGGAATAATAACGAGTGCAAATGCACGTGGTTTAGAACGCACAGGAGAGTAAGCTGGATTATTATGTATCGAAATTCACAGTAAAGGCATAGTGAAGGCCAGGCGTGAGTGGGATTGGGCTCAGTTCGTCGGGTTTGCTCGTGTAGTTAGTGCAGGGAGCCGGTCAGATCGCAGCATGCACACAGGTGGTTATTTGATTGTAAAATTGGACCAAGGTGGAGATTATTGTGTATTGGTCTGATTTTATATTAGGTTGATCTGTGAGTTATCACGCCATATGTAAATGCCTATAAATAGGTATTGTAGAATGATGTATAGGGTACCTCCTTAAAGCCTATGGAATAAAGGAATTAATTTCTGTAGAGCTCCATCTCTCCCTTCTCTCTTCTCACTCTATCTTTCTTCCAAGAAAGCTCAAGAAGATCGTCTTCCTCAAGCAAGAACTTAACAAATACTTATTCATTTTGTGAAGTTTTTTTTTGTGAAATAGCTCTTTTAAGACTTAAGCTTTTAAGATTTCTTCAATTTTTTTGAAAATAGAGATCAAGTCTATCACTTTCTCTCTTAGAGTTTTTCTAATGAGGACCTTATACACAATTAGCTTCCTATCAAGACTTTTTTATAGGCAAACCTTTCAAGAGTTTAGAGTGGACACCCTATGTATCACTTTTTCTCATGAGTTCTTTTTACTTAAAAGGGAAAATATAATATTTGTTATATAAAAACTTTATTAATATCTAATATGTGATACATGATAGTTTAAATCTAAACTTACTTGAAAAAGATAGAACTTTAGTTATGTCCAAAAGATAGAGATTATATCAACTAAAATATTTGTAATATTAATGATAAAAGTCCCAATTCTAGCTGAGAAGACTAAACAATCTTGATGTGGATAAATTTGATTTTTTTGAGCAAGTTGAATTTGGTGGAAAGTGTGCCTCTGATCCCTTTATTGCACTTATTTTTTTCATTAGAGGGTTTGATTTTTTTTTTTTTTTGGTTATAAAGTTTTATGCTTGCTTAAGAATTATTTGAATTACTTCTAATGAGCATTGATGGTATCATCAACAGTTATTTGCACATCTGCTTGATGAAAAAGATCAGTATATGAATGAACTGTCTCTCGCATCAATTAAGAGTACAGGTTCTACGGTGGACACCTCTAAGAAAAATGCAGCATAGTAACTTAGGATTTACTAATGGAATTTGATAAGACTCTGAAGAGAATATTTAAAAGTACTCATTGATCCAAAGTGAAAGTTAGCATTATGGACCTTAACCTGTCTATATGAATAGCTAGGATATTTGAGGACTTGCCATGTGAAAAACTATGCCTTTCAATTGAAAATGATATAACACTAATATGCTTTATTAAATCCTTAAAATTCATGCCATTTGATGAAATTGAGCGGATATAATCCTTCGATCATTAGAGTTCAATAAAAAAACTGACTAAATAAAATATCTCGATCAATAGAGTTGGATAATTTTTACTTTCCCTATTACTTTATGACTTATTAGGGTTCATTTAACAATAAGCCATCATGGAGACTTTCTAATGTTTTTTTTTTAACCAAAAAGAAAATTTTATTCTAAACACTAAAAGGAGGATACAATAAAATCCAACAAAGAACCAAACAAAAAATACATAGCAACAATCATCAAAAAAGAAACAACAAAAGATGAGAGGGCAAAAGCCAGCCGAGCTCAGTCATTGGCAAGAAAATATCTGCCACCACCCACAAGCTAGACAAGTGCCATCCAGAGGATGAAATAAGTAACAACTCGCACAGTGCCAAAGGGCCAATCAAAATCTTATTATCCATACAAAGGCCACTAAATAGAACAAGAGCAAGCACCACCAGTGGTTGCCAATAAGCCATAGCCCAACCAGGTGGGAACAGAAAGTCACCACATCATTGCTCAAGCCCCAAAACATTATAAATTATTCGCTAGAGAAAAATGAATTCTTCAACAAATTTTGATGTAACTTACACAATTCGCTAGAACATTATTTGATAGCCACAACAAATAATAAAAAATACAAAACTATTTTTTTTTAACTCATCATGAATTATCAATTAGATTAATCAAACTAAAAATTGATCGGGTCAAATTGTGCTTATAGAGACCTATCAAGGCACAATTTGGCCACACCATCTTTTAAAAAATAAATAATTAATTAATTAAAATAAAAATAAAAAAAATAAAATGCAATAACACCAATAGACTATGGTCAATGAAAATTAAATAGCAAAATTAAATCAATTAATCACATCATGAGTTCTCTTGATTGAATTCATTAGTTTCATTAGTTAGTTCAATTTGTGAAATTAATTAATGAAATTTAATAATTAAATAAAAGTGCTAACTTTCCGCCAAAATTTTAAAATTAACTTTAATTAATTTGCGGATTGTCGCGTTTTGCTTTATCGGCTTAGTTATTATCAACAATTTTGTCTGCTCTTCATCCGTTTGCGTAACATTTACTGTATTGAATGAGCCATTCGACGCATCATTGGTTGACCTATGCCAAGTTAGAGATAATATTTCATAATGGTTACCAAAAATAAAAAATTGTCAATATATTCTGACTTATTTATTATGAGAATCTTTTTAGATTATGACATATGCTATTTGAAGTTGTTTATCATGCATTTAGTTAATTCATCATTTAGAATTTATAAAAAAATGTTTGTAAGGTAGTTTGAATAAAAATTAAATTTTAAAAAAATGATGGTTGAAAGATCATAGTTGGGTGACGATGGTGGTCGAGAGATCGTAGTTGAGTGACGGTAGTTAGGAGATCGTAGTTAGATAACAGTGATCAGAGAACTATAGTCGGATGATATTAGTCGGGAGAACGTACTCGTGCGACGGTGATTAGAGGACTGTAGTTAGGCGATGATCTTCATATGATCATAGTCGTACGATAGTGGTCGAGGTATTGTAGTTAGGTGATAGAGGTCATATCATCATATTCGGATAATTGTGGTTAGAGAAGCATAGTCAAATGATGATGGCCAGACAATCGTGATTGACTAATGGTGGTTAGAGGACTACAATTAAGTGATGATGTTCATATGATTGTGGTTGAGCGACGAATATCCAACGGTGGACTAACAATGGTGATTGACCTGTTGTCCGACCATAATAGTCAAGCAATGGTTCAATGGCAGCAATCGGAGGTTGTCCGATGGTGGTGATCGGATGGTATTCTAATGGCAATGGCTTGGATGATATTCTAATGTCGACGACCACGTGATGTTCTGCTGGTGGCATGCGTGCAACATTTTGATGACGATGGTTGATAATGTTTAGAAGGTGATGGTCAAGTTGTGTTTCAATGGTAGCAGACTAGCAATGGTCTAACACAATGTCATTCATGGCTAGCAAGGTAGTGGTGTTAATATGGGAGCTCGAAGGCGGTGAATAAGTGGTGCTGTGATTGTGGCGAACTGGTTATGCCCTATGTCGACGTACAAACAATGGTTCGATGGTAACAGTTGGATGATGTTCTAACATATGCGATTGGTAGTGCTCCGATGGCGAAAATTGACTAGTGTTTTGATGGAGGTAGTTGAGCCGTATATTGATGGTAGAAAATAACTAGTGGCTATATGTTTTTGGTATGGTGGTAGTGAACTGGCTATGTTCCAAGGGTTGGAATCAAGTAGAAGCCCTGCAACAACAAATATATGAAGAATTCCATAACCTTGTCCGACAATTGACACGCTACAATCACTGCCATTAATCATCATCAATCGATTGGGCATCGTCGCCTCACTATTGTTGCCTTTCAATAATGTTCGACTGTCATCTCTCAACTGTTGTTTTCTAAATTTCATCATATGATTGATCTTGCCAAATCATCGTTGCTCGACCATATTATTTGATTGATCGTCCAACTTGTAAGTATTTCTATAAGAAATTTCACTTAAATTTCTATACGCAATGAGATGATACCCGGTACCCCTTAAAACAATTCACTTTGATTTGTACGAGTCTTGATGTTATATTTATAGTAGAAACTAGGGGTGTAAGTGAGTCGAGCCGGCTCGAGCTCGACAACAAGCTGGTGAGTCGGGTTGATCGAGCCACGAGTTCGAGCTCGTGTTTTAAATGAGCTCACGGTTGAGCTTAGCCAGGCTCCGCTCGAAAGCCATTGAGAAGCATGATTAAATTTAAATATATTTTAAAATGAATTTAAATTAATGTAATATAATATATTTTTAAATTAATTCTATTTTAACAAAATAGAAAATTCTTAAAAAATGATTTTTTTAATTTAAAATTAGAAAATCAAGCTCAAAAATCAAGTCAAGCTCTAGCTTTCCAAACGAGCTCGAGCTTATAATTTTCTTAACAAGTCAAGCTCGAGCTCAGTAAAAAAAATATGCTTAGCTCGATAGGCAGATACTTAACTCCACTCGTTTACACCTCTATTAAAAACTTTCAGAGTGAAAATTTAGAATCATTCGTAGTCTGTTTCAGTAAACTTATAGTCAAATTGAGTGTCTTGACAAGATGAACCCAACAATATTAAAGGTGAATTGGTTGAGGTCCATATGAGCCCAAGTCAAAGCACTTGAAACTTGAAAGATTGTCAAAATATTGAAATATTAATTAGAGGATCATTCCAAATCCTGCATACTTAAAATCAAAATGAACTACTCGACGAGTGAATCTAACAAACCCGATATCACTCAATTCTGAGACCATTAAAGTACCTAAATGGTAAATAAATAATCAATGATTAAATAATTTGATATTAGCTGCCCAATGGAATGTTATGAAAATTTGGCTAAATTTACTAATATGTCTACTCTAAAAGTACTATAAATAAAGCTTCATTTTTCATATGAAGGGGAATGAGACTTGTATTGGGAGAGAGATTGCATATCAAAAGAACTTCAAAACTCTACTTAACATTCAATACCGACAATCACCGCTAGCCATCACTGTTGTTTGATTGTCATTAGCCGACCACAATCTCTTGACTACCATCAGCTAACCTACAACTACTATCACCTAATTACCTTGTCTAACTGACATCACTCAATTTCCATCATTCGACTACCATGTCCTGACCGTCAACACTTAACTACTATAGTTTGACCATCATTGACAGTCTAATATCATTTAATTATTGCATCTTCAGCCTTCTCCATCACATTTACAAAAATAGAAACTTATAATCATGTCTTCTCTAATTAAGGGGGAGAGTAAACTGTTATATCTACATAGTGGTTCATTTCATCTAGGCCAAGCCTCATGATTTTTTTCACTTTAAGAGTTTCCATGTAAAAAATATGTTGCTTATTGTATTATTTTTTGTTATTTCTGTTTGTGTTTGAATTTCATGAGAAGCTGAGGCATAAAAATTTAATCTCTATCATTTCGAATTTTCTAACACATAACATAATCCAATTAACAAGTGAAAAAAAAAATAAAAAATAAAAAAACTTTTAAATTAACATATTAATTTCAAACAATTTAACAAGCTCTCTATTAGCAAAGGGCATATTTGTAATCACTTTTATCTTATATTTTTTTCTTAAATATATTCATTTTTTATATTTCAATATGCTTTTTTTGTATTTTTAAAAATAAATCAAATTATCTTTAAGGGTTCTACATGTCTTTAAAAACAACTCAGCATATTAAAGCAAAAAAATAAGCAGGCTGTTGAATTGACTGGAATATTATAGTTTAATTAAATATAATTTAATTAAACAGGAAGTATTAATTTTAAAATATATTTTATTAATAAAAATATATAATTTAATTAAATATAATATTTAATATATTAATAAAAATATATATTACTCATCATATAAATTCATATGAAAGGAGAGAAATATAACAACATGATGACATGATGAGATATCTATACATATTAAAAAATGTGACATGATTAATCTTCCTCCCCCAAATATTAATTTGTTCACAAATTTGTCCAATAATACAAAATATATACTATAATTAATTTATCAATAAAAATATCTTTTTTCCTCACCTATTAGGCTATTTGTTTCTTCACCGTCAAAATCATCGGCCACCACTAGTGACCATCACCAGGCGATTGATGCCGCTGCTCTGCCAGTGACTATTGCCGCCACCATACAAGTTAATTTGTTTGATATTTGATAAACTTTATGTATTTTTTTGGGACTTTTGAACGAATTAGATGTAAACTCACACACACAGCCAAGAGATCAAAATGGGCTGCATAATTCGATATATTTGGAGATGTTCTTCTTGAGCTTTTGCTGGGAAGGAAGCCTCTTGAAATGCCCAATTTGTTCATTGAATGTACACATCCTACTTAGCAAAATATTTCATTAATTGCATTCGTTTTCGCAGTCAAATAAAAAAAGCTATAGCCTCTTCTCCTCGTAGGCCTGGAAGATAAAAAGCCCATTTTGAAAATCAAATTAAGCTTCGTTTGGGACAGCTTTCTTATTGCTTTTAAAGCAACTTTTTAATATTGTTGCAGGCTCAAATATACGCGGCGATAGAATTTAAATTTCCGTCTCAGCGTTGTACGTATATCCAGCACACAAACAGAATTGAAATAGTAACACCAGGATTTTTACGTGGAAAACCCTGGAAAGGGAAAAAACCACGGGGCCGTGCCCGGTTGAAAGAGTTCCACTAGTGTTGTTTGAAATACAAGGCTGATTCGTCCTTTAAATTCAGGACGATTGGATTACAACGAGTATCAGTTACAAGGACAGGCAGAGTTCCGACGTCACTCGGGGTGTCGAGCAGAATTCCGGCGTCACTTGGAGAGAAGTCCGGCGTCACTTCGAGAGAAGTCTGGCGTCACTCGGGCGTCGGGTAGGATTCCGGCGTCACTTGGAGAGAAGTCCGGCGTCACTCGGCGTCGGGTAGAATTCCGGCGTCGGGCAGAATTCCGACGTTGCTCCCCTGTCGGGCAGAGCTCTGGCGTCCCTCGGGCGCCTGGTGGTACTTCGGTGGTGTTCCGGCGGTGTTCCGGCGGAGTTCCGGCGGAGTTCCGGCGGTGGTCGAGGAGGAGCTGTTCCCTCCTAGGCTTCTCTTCTCTTCTTCTTCTCTTCTTCTCTTCTTGGCTTGGGTCCCCTCTTAAGAGAAATGAGGGGTTATTTATAGTTTTTCTGGAGTGGCATAGCCCGTAAATATGTGAGGGATCAAGGGCAAATAAGGAGTGATCCGGACGAACGGTCGATATTGAATCCCTTGATCGTGAGCCGTTTATCAAGAATTTGAAGGTCTTAATGGTATCATAATTCTGCGATCTTGGGCTCGTTGGATTCGTCTCGTCGAGCCGCTCGATTCGAGTATAAGCTCGTCAAAATCGGAGACCGTTTGGTAACTCAAAGTGCTATTTGATGCTTCCAACAGCACTTCGGGCACTTGATTTGGACTTGTTTGGGCTCGGATTGAGTCGAATTTGGTGTTGTTGGATTCGTATTTCCGAGACGCTCAGTTCGACTGTAAGCTTGCTGAAATCGGAGTTTAAATAGTCTCCGAATTAATTTTTGAAGTTTTCAACTTGAGTTTTTCCTCGAGATTCGTGCCCGATCAAGATAATTAACTGATAACGTATCAGTTGCCCCCCTATTTTTGGACGTCAAAGCTCCAGGAGTCCAAAAATATATGTGTCGGCTTTTTACTTTGGCAAAATTGCAAAAATTTGCGTTCCGAAAATTACACGTTTACTCGAACTTGATTATAGATGCCCCGTTGAGCTCCGAAAGTGTCAAAATTGAGTCCGGAACGTCGAAAAACGTGTCCGGGGACCCCAAAAACGTCGAATTTGGACCGTCCGGGCCCGAAATTGGAGCCCGGGAACGGGTAGGCAGCCGTACCGGCCGAACCGGCCGGCCGCCGCCGCCGCCGCCGCCGGCGGCGCAGAATCGCGCCGGAGCGCGCTCGGCCCGCGCTGGGCCCGCCCGCGGCCTGCTCGCGGCCCGCCTGGGGCCCGCCCGCGGCCCGCCTTGGCCCGCGCCTGGCCCGCGCCTGTCCTGCCTTCGCGCCTGCTGGCCGCGCCCCTTGGCCGGGCGGTTTGGCCGGCGGTTAGGGGAACCGCCGGCCGGTTTTGCAATATTAAATTATTATTTTTTTTTTTTTTCAAATGGGGCCCGAAAAATTCCGAAAAAATCCCAAAAAATTCCGAAAAATTTGAAAATTTTCAGGGAATTTAATAGAATTTTGGAATCCTCCCCCCCTTAAGGAAAACTATAAATAGACCCCCCAAGGCTTAGTAGAAACTCGCCCCTTCTCCCCTTCTTCCTCTGGCTTTCTAGCTTTTGGCATTCTGAGGCTTTCCGCCATTTTTTAAGTAGGTGACTTTCCCTACTTGACTTGGCGCCCCTCTTTTTGTGCAGAAGTTAGTGGCTTTCTCCCTTCCTCCCCTCGTTCTTCCTCCCTTTTTCTTCCTACTTTGGAGGCTTTCCGCAGTTTTTCGTAGGTGATTTTCCCTACTTAGATCTGCGCCCCTCTTTAGTAAAGGGAGCAAAAATGGGTGATCCTGCCTCCTCTAAAATTCCTTCAGAAGATCATTCTGTGCAACGGTCTGAAGTTCCAAAGAGGGTCCAGAAGGCGCCGAAGGCTGACGATGTGATTTCCACCGTCACTGAGGATTCCTTCATCTCATTTAGGAAGAAGTTTCATTTTCCTAATGATTTGGTGATGAAGGTGCCGGCCAGAACTGATCGTGCTTGCTTTCCTCCCCCTGGATATGTGACGGTGTATGAATTTAGTCTGCGAGCGGGACTACGATTTCCTCCTTCCACCGAACTGATCGACATTCTGACGCTTTGTGGGGTGTGCTTGTCTCAATTTTCCTACAGAGCAATGTCGATTGTGATGGGCCTGATCGTGCTTTTCAGAGACCGCGGAGTGGTACTTTCCTCAGAGTGCCTTTCTCGGATGGGGCGTCTCTTTAGCGATGCGCAGGGACGTGTTTCATTCAGGTCCAAGTGGTTGGATATCCGCACCCGAGACCCCTCGAAAGGTTGGATCAGCAACTTCTTTTATGTGCAGAATGATTGGGGTCTTCAGGAGAAGTGGGGGAAGTTGAAAGAGCTACCTGTCCCCCTTCACATTGGAGCAGAAGATTTGCTGAGGATACTCAAACTCCCTGATCTGGATGCTCTACACTACGAGGTGCGTTACTTGAGTAGATATGTAGATGAGGAGTACTTGTTCAAGGTTGGGTTATCTACTCAAGCAGGGAGATCACATGCTCAAATGTTGAAGAAGTCTGCTAGAGTTCCAGAAGTGGTTCCCCAAAAGAACCACTCCAAGCGTCCAGGGAGCGAGGAAGGTTTGCAGGCATTGAGGAAGAAAAGGGCAGGTGAAGTTTTGACAGTTGTTAGTAAAGGTCCCCGAACTTCTCCATCCAAGTCACATATTCCAGAGGATGTGTTAAACCATCAGTGCATCAGTCGCCGACGGGCTGAGGAGTTGGTGAGTCCTCCTTCACTTCTTCTCCTTTTTTTTTTTTACATTTCTTAAGGAATATATTTCCGATACTTTTCTTGTCTCAGTATTCTGATTTCAAGCTTGAGATGACCAAGACTCTGAACGATTGGAACAAAGAGTTTGTGAAGGTTAAATACCTTCAGGGAGAGTACAAGAAGAAATATGAAAGTAAAGTGAAGGAGATGAAGGTGGTGGAGGATCAGCTTGAGGGGTGCAGAACTGAGTTGGCGAACAAGATCACTTCAGTCTCTTCTCAGAATGAACGGATGGATCGTCTGCATATAGAGTTGGTGGAGGCACAAGCGACGATCAAGCAGCAGGAAAAGGCTCAGCAAGTCCTTGAGGCTGAGAATGAGAGGCTTCGGAGTGCATTGTCTGAGAAGGAGGCCCAGCAGTTGCCGTCAGCAGTTATTGAGGAGTTCAAAAAATCTTATGCTTTCAAGATCATTATTGAGGACCACATTCAGGAGGCTCGCAGTCATATTTATGATGTGGAGGTGAAGGCCTTAGAGGCAGAGTGCGCAGAGGATGGCTTCATCAGGGGCTTCATGAAGGGTGTTCGGACAGTACATCGCAAGACCGGAGCAGAGATCGAGGGACTGACTCCCAGCCAGGCTTCTAGTGATGCTTCTTCGGACTCTGGTGGTGAAGAGCTGGAGAGTGAGTTACAGCGAGCTTTTGCCTTGGAGGAGGACGAGGATGATGTTGAGATTCTCTAGGGTGTCTTTGATGTAGTTTTGTATCTCTCTGATTCCTTTCTAGTGATTGTATGTATGCTCGATGTTGATGTTTCTATCTGGTGTACTTGATGTTCAGTGATATATAAAGATGTTGTTGATGTTCTTTTCTCACATGCAAATGAAATTTACTTAGCTTTACTTCAGTTTGGACTTTAGTGAGCTCTCTTTTGGCTTGAACAAATGTGAGGCATTCCTTTTCTTTAAAGATTTTGACATATCCGGGGTTATTAGTGAAAGCATTTGCTCGATACCCTTAACATGTCCGAAAAAAGGTCAGATCAACTCCCTTTGGGATTGATCATCAAATGATTTTGATATTCAAGATATCCTCCTAGGATACTTGACCTATCCGAGGTTGTTAGTCAAAGCATTTGATTGATGACATTAACCTGTGCGGAAGAGGTCGGATCAAATCCCCTTGGGATTGATCATTCAGTGATTGAGATACAATATAGATTGTGTACTTCTCGAATCACAGAAAAAGAGTTTGGAGAGAAGAAACATTAGCACGATGAAGTGAATATCATATTGCTTTGTAATATGAGATAACAGTTCCCTAGAATAACTTAAGGATACAAAGAAGTTCTTCTATAACCAACACATAAGGGATGTACGAAAACTTTATAATACGACTACAGGAGAAGATAAAATATAAGACAAACATAACATATAGACTGATAGCAGTATCAACTCCTACTGGTAATATTTGCGAAGATTGCCCACGTTCCAAGTTCGAGGAAGCATTTTTCCGCCAGCATCCTTCAGTTTGAAGGTTCCAGGCTTGACCATAGCTGCTACCAAATAAGGACCCTCCCAGAGGGGGGAGAGCTTATTTCGCTGAGGGCCTTTTCCGGCGGCTTCAATGCTTCGTAGTACTAAGTCCCCAATAGTGATAGGGCGAGGTTTCACCCTTCGATTGTAGTGACGGGCAACTCTTTGGTGGTATGCAGCGGTTCTGAGTGAGGCTTCATCTCTTACTTCTGGGAGGAGATCCAAATTTGCTCTAAGCTTCTCCTCGTTACTCTTGAAGTCAAAAGTCTGAACTCTGTGGCTAGGAACTCCAATATCAACTGGTATGACTGCTTCTGTACCAAAGCAAAGGTTATATGGGGTTTCCCCTGTAGGAGTTCTAGCGGTGGTCCGATAAGCCCAGAGGACATTGGGGAGTTCTTCGGCCCATTGCCCCCCAGCCTTCCCTAGGCGTGTCTTCAGCCCTTTCAGGATTGTTCGGTTTGTGACCTCCGTTTGCCCATTGGCCTGAGGATGGGCAACAGCTGTATGAATGAGCTGAATATGAAAATCCTTACAAAAAGATGTAAAGATCTTCCCGGTGAACTGTGTCCCGTTATCAGTGATGATTTTCGCGGGAATGCCAAAACGGCATATTATGTTTTTCCATAAAAATTGCTTGGCATTTGCTTCAGTAATCTTCGCCAAAGGTTCTGCCTCTACCCATTTGGTGAAGTAATCTACAGCCAAAATAATGAATTTTCGCTGTCCAGTCGCTATGGGAAAGGGTCCCATTATATCAATCCCCCATTGGGCAAAAGGCCAGGGGCTTTGAAGGGATGCAAGCTCCAGAGCGGGTGTATGAGTGAGGTTAGAATGCAGTTGACAGTTTTCACACTTTCGTGTGAATTCAAGTGCATCCTGTTTCATTGTAGGCCAATAGAATCCCTGTCTCATGATCTTGTAAGCTAGCGCTCTTCCTCCCAGATGTTCTCCACATACTCCTGAATGAACTTCCCGAAGCGCGTAATCAGCTTCTGATGGTGGGAGACACTTGAGGTATGGCCCAATGAAGGAGCGCTTATACAACTCGCTGCTGATAACGGTGAAATTTGCAGCTCGTCTCCGAAGTCGTATTGCAGCTATAGGATCTTCGGGTAGTACCCCATCTTTCAGAAAAGATAAGATGGGTTCGATCCAAGACATCTCTCTTAGCTCGTTAATTGACTGTATAACCCATGGTCCCTGAATGCTTGGAAAGTGGATTTCCTCGATACATCTTCTCTTGTAGATATCCCCCGTTGTTGATGTAGCAAGTTTAGAAAGAGCGTCTGCTCTTGCATTTTGTTCTCGGAGGATATGTATGATTTGATGTTCCCCTATACGGGCCAAGAGTAGCTTCACAATGCTACAATATTGAGCCAATTGTGGGTTGTGAATATCAAAATCCCCCTCCACCTGAGAGGCGACTAATTGGGAATCAGTGTGGGCTATTAGGTTCTGTACTTCACAGTCAATTGCTAATCTCAACCCAGCAACAAGGGCCTCATATTCTGCTATGTTGTTGGTTGCCGGGAATTTGAGTCGAAGCCCGTACTCAAGGGTAACCTTCTGCGGAGAGATTAATAAAATTCCAGCTCCAGCCCCAGAACTCCCTGATGCTCCATCTACGTACAACATCCAGCATGGAGAAGAAGGTGAAGCACTCGGTTGTACATCAGATACCGGAATGGTACATTCAACTACGAAATCTGCTAGCGCTTGAGATTTAATATCAGGTCTAGGCAAGTAGTGGATATCAAATTCTCCCAGTTCTACAGACCACTTAACAAGCCTGCCTGATGCTTCTGGCTTTTGCAGAATACTTTTTAGCGGCAGATTCGTGTAAACTCCAATTGAGTGGGCTTGAAAATAAGGGCGTAGTTTTCTGGCGGAATAAACTAACGCCAATGCTGTCTTATCTGCCAAAGGATAACGTCCCTCTACTTCAGATAAAATCTTACTAACATAGTAGATAGGACGTTGTATAGCATTTTCTTCTCGGACCAGAACCGAACTAATGGCTTGGATAGATACAGCCATATACAAATACAATCTCTCTCCTGGTATTGGTTTAGAAAGTAGTGGCGGGGATGCCAAATACTTTCACAATTGCTCAAAGGCTTCTTGACATTCATCTGTCCATTGAAACCCGGAGCTGCGGGCACCTCTAAGTATCTTGAAGAAGGGCAGATATTTGTCTCTTGAACGTGCCAGGAAACGAGATAGTGCCGCAATCCTCCCATTCAGCCTTTGGACCTCCTTGATGTTCTTCGGCGGCACCATGTCCCTTAGTGCCTTGATCTTCTCCGGATTGGCTTCAATTCCTCTATGGGTTACCATAAACCCTAAAAACTTTCCAGAAGCGACTCCAAAGGCACATTTAGCGGGGTTGAGTCGCATATTATAATGTCTTAACAAGTGGAAATATTGTTTCAGGTCAGAGATATGTTGGGTTTTTTCCAGACTTTTTACCACATATCGTCTACGTACACCTCCATAGTACGTCCAATAAGGCTTTTGAAAACCTTATTCATGAGGCGCTGATAAGTTGCTCCAGCATTTTTGAGCCCGAAGGGCATCACCCGATAGCAGTACAATCCTTTGTCTGTTTGAAAAGCTGTTGCTTCTTCATCAGCAGGATTCATCTTTATTTGATTGTAACCGGAGTATGCATCCATAAAACTTAACATCTGATGACCGGAAGTCGTATCAACTAACTGGTCAATGCGAGGGAGCGGAAAACTATCTTTCGGGCAAGCTTTGTTGAGATCAGTGTAATCTATACACATTCTCCAGGCTCCACTCCCTTTCCGTACCATGACAACATTTGCTAACCAAGTAGGATAGTGCACCTCTCGTATGAATCCGGCTTCTAAAAGTTTATCAACTTCTTGTTCAATTGCTTGCTGGCGATCTGGTGCAAAGTTTCGCTTCTTCTGGATAATCGGTTTGCATGTTGGATTGACTTTGAGAGAGTGAACGATTACTTCGGGGTCAATTCCAGGCATATCTGCTGGACTCCATGCAAAAATATCCTGATTTTCTCGTAGAAAAGCTGTAAAGTTTCTCTTCTCATCATCTGAGAGAAGTGATCCAATTCGCACTGTCTTTGAAGGATGCTCTTCAGATATAGATACAGTAGTAAGGTCTTCCACAGGGGAAGCTCTCTGAGGAATATCTTCACTTCGTAGATCAAAGTCCTCGATGCTCAGGGTAACCGTTGTACGAGACTTGATCTGCCTAAGATAGCAGGTTTGTGCTATTTGCTGATCTCCACATACTGTACCAACTCCTGATGGGGTATGGAACTTCAGCTTGAGGTGAGGAATGGATGCGATGATCCCAAAAATTGACTGGAGCGGCCTCCCGAAGATGGCGTTATAAGCTGATTCTGACTTCACCACGATGAATTGAATGGAGTGTGTAGTCTGTCGAGGAAATTCTCCAAGGACTACCGGGAGACTGATTATTCCTTCTGCTTGTACAGGTCGATTATCAAATCCATATAAAGGACCTGCAGCAGGTTGAAGTTTTCCTCTTGAGAGACCCATGTTGAGAAAAGTAGAGTAGAACAGGACATCTACGGAGCTTCCGTTGTCCACCAGAATTCTTTTGACATTGTAGCACGGGTCACCAATGCCGGCGTTTATGACAAGTGGATCTTGATGGGGGGTTTTCACTCCTTCCAGGTCGGAATCATCAAATGTGATGGAGTGATCAATGCGAGCCTTTTTTGGAGTTGGGTTTTCTTCTACAGTCAAAAAGACTTGGTCGGATAGTAAGGGGCCTCCTGCGATTGTTTCAATTTCGCCCACCATTATCCGGTTGTTTACTGGCTGCCTTTGTGATTGATTTTGCCCCCAGTGGGATGAGCTTCTTCTCGGGTAGGTGGATTCCCAATAAATTGTCGAAGATAGCCCTGACGGATGAGTCTTTCAATCTCCTCCTTAAGTTGCCTGCAGGATTCAGTAGTGTGGCCACGACTACGATGAAAGTGGCAGTACTGATCTTGGTTTCCTGTATTCTGCTTTAAAGGATGCGGCCACTTCACTTTGTCCTGATCTTGAATCGCCATCAACACATTTGCTCGAGAGGTGTTGAGCGGAGTGTACTCCTTCCCCTGTCGGGGTTCTCGTCGTGGCATTGGGGGTCTAGGAGGTAGATTGCTCTTCCCTTGCTTTTTCCGTTGTGATGACAGATTATCCATCTCAGGTGCTCCCTTGCGCTTCCCAGTGGGTTGCTCGAACTGTTTTCTGTGAGCGTTTATTGCCTCATCTGCTGATATCTGTGCTTCCACACGATGGATCAGATCGGCATATGAATGAACAGTATCGCGCATGAGTGCCGAATAGAAGGGGCCAGGACGAAGTCCTCCAAGAAAGACCCCTCTGAGCAATTCTGGGTCTACTCCTGGGATTTGTCGAGCCTCGATAGAAAATCGTCGAAAGTACTCTTTCAACGATTCTCCCTCGCTTTGACGAATCCCGGAAAGGTGAGAAGAATCCTTAGTAATTCTTCGGTTGGCCACGAACTGCTCGACAAACACCTTGGCCAATTTAACAAATGTGGGGATCGTTCCGGCTGGAAGTGAATAGTACCATGTTCGAGCTTGTCCTTTAAGAGTAGCAGGGAAAACCTGGCAAAGGAGTGCATCTGAAGCTCGTTGAATATGCATGATGGTCCTGTAATGGTCGATGTGCTCGTACGGGTCGGATGTCCCATCGTAGGATTCAATGCTTGGTAGCTTAAAGCCAACCGGGATAGGGTGTCGAAGAATGGCTTCTGCCAGGGGTGACGATTCCTGGAAATCCCACTGACGAAGAGGTGGCCTTATGCCTCCTGTAGGGAATTCCTCCCGGACTAATTGTCGCAGTTCGTGGCGTAGGGCGTTGCGAGGGAGCTCAGCAATGTGAGGTTGGGCTAGCTCTTCAGGAAGGTCTTGAGGAAGGCGAGATCGCTGACTTGCATGCGGAGGATGGGTAGAACTTGCTGTATCAACCAGCTCGTTCTCTTGATGTGACTGTAAACGCCTCCTGGGTGGAGGAAGAGGATTCTCAGCCTGAAGATGTTCGATTTGAACAGCTTCAACACGTGGCGGATCTCGAGGGAGAAGAACCTCCTCCTGAGGTGCTAGGGTCGGTTGTCGAGTCTCTCGCAGGAGGTGTAGGATCTCGTTTTGAGATTCTTCCATCTTTCGGATTCGCTCCTCCAAAGAAGGCCCTGAGGTTCCTTCTCCAGCAATGTGTTGCCCCCCAGGAAGAAAGGAGGCAGAAACTTGATGTCCACGATTTATAGACTGGTTTCTGGATTGGGGAGAGTGGGAGCGGGAGGCTCCTATGAGGCGATTGCTACGCCTATTGACCATCGTAGCAATACTTGAAGTTGTGGGATAAGAGTTTCCCACAGACGGCGCCAAACTGTTGCAGGCTCAAATATACGCGGCGATATAATTTAAATTTCCGTCTCAGCGTTGTACGTATATCCAGCACACAAACAGAATTGAAATAGTAACACCAGGATTTTTACGTGGAAAACCCTGGAAAGGGAAAAAACCACGGGGCCGTGCCCGGTTGAAAGAGTTCCACTAGTGTTGTTTGAAATACAAGGCTGATTCGTCCTTTAAATTCAGGACGATTGGATTACAACGAGTATCAGTTACAAGGACAGGCAGAGTTCCGACGTCACTCGGGGTGTCGAGCAGAATTCCGGCGTCACTTCGAGAGAAGTCCGGCGTCACTCGGGCGTCGGGTAGGATTCCGGCGTCACTTGGAGAGAAGTCCGGCGTCACTCGGCGTCGGGTAGAATTCCGGCGTCGGGCAGAATTCCGACGTTGCTCCCCTGTCGGGCAGAGCTCTGGCGTCCCTCGGGCGCCTGGTGGTACTTCGGTGGTGTTCCGGCGGTGTTCCGGCGGAGTTCCGGCGGAGTTCCGGCGGTGGTCGAGGAGGAGCTGTTCCCTCCTAGGCTTCTCTTCTCTTCTTCTTCTCTTCTTCTCTTCTTGGCTTGGGTCCCCTCTTAAGAGAAATGAGGGGTTATTTATAGTTTTTCTGGAGTGGCATAGCCCGTAAATATGTGAGGGATCAAGGGCAAATAAGGAGTGATCCGGACGAACGGTCGATATTGAATCCCTTGATCGTGAGCCGTTTATCAAGAATTTGAAGGTCTTAATGGTATCAGAATTCTGCGATCTTGGGCTCGTTGGATTCGTCTCGTCGAGCCGCTCGATTCGAGTATAAGCTCGTCAAAATCGGAGACCGTTTGGTAACTCAAAGTGCTGTTTGATGCTTCCAACAGCACTTCGGGCACTTGATTTGGACTTGTTTGGGCTCGGATTGAGTCGAATTTGGTGTTGTTGGATTCGTATTTCCGAGACGCTCAGTTCGACTGTAAGCTTGCTGAAATCGGAGTTTAAATAGTCTCCGAATTAATTTTTGAAGTTTTCAACTTGAGTTTTTCCTCGAGATTCGTGCCCGATCAAGATAATTAACTGATAACGTATCAAATATAATTTTTTTTTCAAAAAATTTTTGTACTAAAAAGTTATTTTATAAAAGCAATAAGAAAACTATCTCAAACGAAGCTGATTCTTATGTTAATAACTCCTTTTAGAAATGGTAAAAGAATTTTTAGAAATTATTTATAACACAAAAATGATTCCTTTTTTACATTTTTGGATAATTTTAATGCCATTTTATTTTTTCATATCATAATCATAATTTATTTTAACTGTTATTTTCTCATTATTTTCTAGAAATTTATAAACTAAAAAAGTTATTTTTTTATATCAGCTTTCAAAAAAATTATTTTTCATATAATAGCTTTAAAGCTATAATCATTCTCAACAAATCTTAAACTTCTATTTAGGGCAATTTAAACTTATTGTTTTTACTTTTCAAAACTTTTTTCTCAATCACAATTTTTCAAAAAACAAATTTTTAATGATAAAAATATGAAAAGCAATGAAAAGATAATCTTCCAAAGCACACATTACTTTTTAACTAACTATTTTTATTACCATGAAACAAGACAAAAAGTGATTCCAAACCCTAAACCTAAAGAAGATTTCTATCTTGTGAGAAATATTGTCGGACTACGATAAGGTATTTTGCATTAATTTACATTTGAATTTGTTTTGTTGTGATCATTAGATCTTTACAAATGTATCTGTTTATTTTGATCCGACCGTCATGATTTCGTTTGGGACGGCTTTCTTATTGCTTCTTAAAGCAGCTTTTTAGTACAAAAGTTAAAATTTTTGTACTAGAAAGCTGCTTTGAGAAACAGTAAGAAAGCCGTCCCAAACGAACCCTAAGATGATTTTGCCATGGTTTTTCTTGATTCTTTGACATATGGCCATTTTTTTTAATGCTTTCTAAAGTTCCATTTCGAACTGCTGTAACTTTTCATAAAGATGATTACAAAGTTATTGTGAAAAAAGTAGATGTTTTTAAATTTATTGTACAATTCAACTTCATAGAACAAGAATTTATTGAAAACAGTAAAAAAAATAAAAAATAGTGGCAAAAAAAAATTATGATTATGATATAAAAAGTAATGCAAGAAGAAAGTTATCGCAAATGAATCATAAGTCTAGCAATCATTTACTTTTCATGTTTTTGAATTTTTCTTTTTTCTTTAAATATGAAATGTAATCTTTCTTCGAGCATAGCTAATTTTTTTTGTTGCAACTCCGTATTGGGTTTTGCCCTTTTTGTAATTAGATAATATAGTCGAGCTAGTCCCTAATTTCTCCCTTTTTTTTCATTAATTAACTTCGCTCTCATTCATAATTCTTTTATATTTATAATTATATAATTTTAAAAATACCCAAAAATGTATTTTATATTTAAGAGCTGGTTGGTAGAATTATATAATGGTGTAAAATATTTCAAATGCAAGAATTTTTAAAATTTTGATATTTGATTGGATAAAAAAAGAATGCAAAGTAAAGTAAAATAGATGTAGTGTAGATTATTCTAATTTATTTTTGAGGTAAATCAAATTAGCCCGGCCTTGAGCGAGATTGGTTTACACCACAAGCAAGCTCGCTTGATTGCCGCCAGCCACCTCCACCCACAGCCACCCACTGCCGACCACCTTCACCACCACCATCCACCACTATCACCATCTTTAAATTTTGCACTATATTTATTTTATTTTAAATTAATTAGACTTCCTTAAATGGTGAGCGTGAAGAATGGGAGCTTCCTCCAATGTTCATCTCATGGTTCGGGAGATTATTACGTGCGAAGTCTGAACATAGAGAATCGATCAATTTTATGACTGTGAACAGTAAAAAAATAGTGATGAATTATGTTCAGATTCTGCACGTAATAATCTCTCTCATGATCGACAGCTGTCACCGATGTCCACGACATTACTATAGGCCCACAAAAACTACCAACCTGATTGGTTAAAGCAACTGTGTTTTGTTCTGGGCCAAACACCCATGTCTCAATCCCTAGAATTTCCAATGATTTTTATTACTTTATTTATTCGATTTGGTGAGCGCCGCTTTATACTCCACAGTGAGGATTTTTGTTCTTTTAGCGAGAGAGAGAGAGAGAGAGAGAGAGATTCCCATCTTCTGATCTTCTCCGCATTGGAGAAGAAAACGAGGAATGGAGAAAGCACTTACAAAGGTTGGAAGTTTTTGGATATCAAAGAAGGCCAAAGAGGAGATCTCTTCCATCGGCGAGGACCTTTCCGTGAGCTATTCTTGTGATCTTGTCTTTTTTGTTCTTAATTTCTGGGTTTTCATCCTAATTGCATTCCGAGTTTTTTTTCTTGATTTCTGGGGTTTCATCTCAATTGCATTCTTACATTATTGTCTAATTGATTTAAACTTCTGCATTCTGGGTATTCATTGATTTCTTTTTCCCCACTTTCATTTTTGTGGTATGGCTCAACGCATTTCTCAGTAATCCTAGATCTGAGTGTTTTTTTTAAGAGTTATGCAACACTGCTCAAATTAATGCTTAAAAAAATATTAATGAGTTAGCATGCTTATCGAGTTTTTTTTAATATGGATGCTGATTAATCGGACTAGGTAAAGAGGATAACTTATGCGTTTAGGTCGACCTTATTTTATCGTTTTTATTAGGATTTTTTGGGGGGATGTTGTCGTAGGGTGCAGATCTGTGTTATGACATTAAGTAATCTCATTTCGAAATCCTGAATATTAGCATTTATTTTATCAGGAAAATGAAGCTCGAATATACTAATTTACATTCCGATTTTTGGTTTTTGTCTACTAGGTTTTAGTAATTACATCAGTTTCAGTAGCTGCTGTATTTATTTTGCTGCAATTACTGAAGTTTGGTTGAAATTGCCAGCGTTTCTCAAGTACTGTGGAGGAGAAAGCAAAGTGGATATTTGAGAAGCTAAAAGGTCAGAAATATCTGCATTTCTTACATTTTCTTCGGTCTTATGTCATCGTTACCATATGTGTTCATTTTGTTTAGCAATGGAATTTCATTGGTTAAATGCTGCTTTTTAGCTTATCTTTGAAGTAGTGCAACTTTATGAACATTTCACAAGCCAGGTTCAAAAGGCAATACACCAACAACATGGGACATGATGAATTGACTTAATCTCAACTTACAAGACAAACCTCAAGAGTTAACATCAAGTAAAATAGTTTTGTATTCAAGAAGAAAAATATTTAGATATAAACATATGTAAACAATATTATATAATCATATAAATATGATATAAAATTTTATTGAATCAATAAAAGTTGAACATCAGCTAGTGAAAATAGAAGTAGCAACTAATTCAGAATTTATTGCTAAAGAATTAGTATTATGGCATAAATATCAAACCAATGAAATGATTACTGCTGAAGAACATGTTCTTGTGTTGAAGATCCGCCAATTAAGCTAGTAGGATTTGCTGAGAGAAAAATTAACTACAATGAGTTTGTTATGCACGGTTGTAGTTACAAGAGGGGTTGAATAAGTAGATATGGTTGCCAATACATGAACAACTTAGGTTGGATAGAACTTATTTTTAACAAGGCTCGACAAAACAAGTGACCGCATATGGTTATTACATTTTGTCTGACGGTGAATCTAGTATCAACTTCTGACTAGCCTGAGATTTGGCGTGTAACAGTCGTATTGGATTGCTACCTTTTTGCAAGTAAAAGGAACGTGAAAAGTATGAGTAATTTTTCCAGTCTCATGCATCTTCTGATGTGATCACTTTAGTTTTTTTCCTATTTCTTTTCTTACAGTTCGTTATTCCCCTTGCTCTGTTGGAGTTGAAGTATAAAAATAGAAAGCGGCATTTCCAATTTCATCATATTGACTATGGGAGGCTATAAATAATGAAATTTCGTTTGACAAGCCGTTGCTTTAGATATAGGGTCATGAATTTGGTGCATTGTGAGTTTTATTATGCAGGCTCCTTTTTATTCTGTGATGTCTTTTTTTTCAGATGTATAAGTGATTAAAAAAGATGCTAATGGCTGTTTGATAAGCCTGGCTTGGCAATTGGTATGATTTTTGTAAGAATGCTCATGACAATGACTATTTGACTGAGAAATTAAAATAGACATTCAGTTATAGTTTAGTGTGGCACTTTGTGATGTTCAGGCTAAGTGTTTGTCAAAGTTATTTGCCTTCTGACCATAAAACATATTGCTCTTTCATTATTATGCAGCTTCTCTTTCTTGCTCCTTCTATTATCTTAAGCGGCAACTCCTCAAGTTCAATCTTTTTATCCGTAAACTACATACTTGTAAGAGGAGTTCATTGGTATGGCTAGGACTAGTGTTCTTTTAATATTCATCGAACGGGACCCCTGTTGATGGTTTTGTTGACCTCTGCTGCAGCAAAAAAAAAAAAAATCAAATAAATTAAAATATACCTCTGCCGAATCCTACCGAACCCGCCGCTTGCTACAGTACTTCCCCATGCCCTGCGAACGGCGCCGTCTACAGTCCTCGATCGTGTGTTTTGTCTCGACTCGTCTCCCGCTGTCGTTAAAAGCGAGCAGTTGGCGAGGCTTCTCGACACAAAAAAAAAATCCCGCAAGCCTCACGACGCTCCCAGCTCAAGCTCTTCAATCACCACTACCTCTTTCATCTCCCGTCCAAGTCCCTAACCAAACCGAACACCTCTTCTCGCAACCTCAAAGCCGAAGCTTCGATTCGCTCGTCTCCGTCAACCCACGACCCTCTCCACCTTCCCTAAGCCTTCGGTCTAGAGAGAAAGGGAGAGAGAGAGAGAGAGACTTCTCTCTAACCTAACCGAACTCTTACCTTGCCAGAGCCGAACCACCAGCCAAGGCCCAACGCCGATCTCCTCCTGCATATCCCTAGCCGAAGCCTTCATCCTGTCATCTTCAAAGCCTCCGACCTAGACGACTCCCCATTCCTTCTCTAGCGACCGACCCCAGCTGCACCTGGCCGAGACCTCCCCACTGTCGCAGAACTCCTATGCCCAATCTATCTCCGACCTCCCCTCTATTCTAGCCGCAGAGCCCCATCTACCTCTTAACCCGATTCCCTCAAGCTGAGAGCCCCACTGTCTCTAGCGACTGAGCCATCTCTACCCGATCCCTTAGTCATTAGGTATACATATATTTTAATTTTGCTTTTTGTTTTATTACTATTGTTATTATTATTTGGGATTATTTATAATTGATATTATAATTAATCTCAAATTAAATTTAGTCAACTTATAATTAATCTTAAATTAAAATATAATTAGTTATAAGTTAAATATAACTAATTGCAATTAATTATAATTAATTATAAGTTAATTTTGATTAATTTATAATTAACCTTAAATTAAATATAATTAATTATATATTAAATGTAATTAATTATGATTAATTTTTAATTAATTATGAATTAAATTTAATTAATTAGTAATTAATTTTAAATTAAATATAATTAGTTATAGTTAATTATCACTAATTATAAATTAAGATCTTCCCTCTCGGCTCGATCCTCATGCCACGAGCCTCCACCGCCGGTCCACCTACGCCAAGGTATAACCCCTCTAAACTCTAAAACTCCGAGAACCCGCCTCGAGACTTGCAGCGCGACAAAACGACCACCTATACACGCTTTTCTTAGTGTGGTGGAAGGAAGTGCGTCGCGAGGCTTGCAACGAAACAGGTAATCACCTAAAATCCTATCCTCGACGTTCGTGTCGGGCCGGCAAACCGCCCATACACGCTTTCTTAAGCGTGGCGGGAAGGGAACCCGGTGCGACACCTACGGCGAGGCGGGCAGGCCCTATACACGCTTTTCTTAGCATGGTGGGGATGATCTTAAGTACCCGTACGCGGCTCTGTACCTGCGGAGAAACAACTGCTCTTCTTTTTAGGTACATTTGAAGACCCATACACGCTTTCTTAAGCGTGGTGGGGATTGAAGACTTTACACGGCCGCGGTGTCTTCGAAAGAGGGCACCTACCATACACGCTTTTCTTAGCGTGGTGGGAAAGGCCCAGTTTTCTCGTAGTTTCCCCTAAACGGGGGAGACGCTGGGAGGTTGCCGAAATTTCGGGTGATCATATGACTGTACTTGAACTTGATTGAACTCAAATGAATGAAATAAGGGACCCAACTAAACTGCAAAAGACTTGAATTTGAACTCAAAAAGACTTGGGGTTTGAACCACATGAACCTCAAACTTGAACTCAACAAGGTTATAAGAACTTGAGCTCGCTGCCTGAACTCAAACGAGGAGCTTGAACTTACATATCGAACTAGACTTGCAAGCTTGAATATGATGACGAATTGGACTTAGATTCAGACGAATAACAAAACTTTGAATTTTGAATCGATGAGGGACATGAACAAAGTGAAGACATCAAAAACAAATAGTAGCTTTGGGTATTCAAATGCATTCAAATGAACATCACACTAGAAAATACAATTAGAGGTATTTTGTTCAATAGATTCACAAGTGTACAAGCAAGAACTCATGATTGAATGAATTCTCAAGGCATACAAGTGAGGAATGATAAAATTAAATGGATTGGAATATTCAAGCAAAATCAAATTGCAAATGAGAACAAGTGATATCCATATGGTCATCCAAGCAAATCCAACTGCCCCTGTAAACAGAGAGATTTGGTTTGCATAGAGAAATCAACAACAAATATAGCGTACAAGCGACATCAGAGGAGCTACAGGGAATGCAAGCATCTACTAACAACTGCAAACAATGACTCGAATCCGGATCTGAACTACAACAAATGCAAACTCAATTTGAATTCAAGCATAATCAAGATGAATCTGATTGGAGCTCAAACGAAAGATAACAAGTGCCCAAAATGAAATTAAGAAACATTAGACTTGGTTTTAAATGAACGGTGGGGAGCAAACTCAAGCAAATATGCAAGGATTTATGACAAGACTTTAGATGAACATGAGTTGCTTATGATCAAATGAGACGCTTGCGAAGGATTTTTATACATGCTACAAAGTACAAACCATGAATAAAGACAAGGAATTTGCACTTGTAACTTGTCTACAAGTAATGGGGAACTTACTAAAAATACAATTCAATCACAAGCCAAGACTTAGAATCTTTTGAACAATGACATGCTTCTAATGAACTTGCAAGGATTCAACGAACTTGAACAAACTGCAAAGGACATAACATTGATGACAAGCCCACTAACATGTGCGGGGAATGCATGAAGATCACTCAAATAAATGGCAATGAGCAAGAAGAGTTTGCAAGCGAAGAACAAGAACTCATAATGAACTTGGACATCTACGAGTGTATGGAGAAGACGTGCAATGAATGTGACAACCTCTCCATCATATCAATATTGAAAACGCTACATAGAAGAAGCTCTTGAAAAGTGCACTAGTTCATTAAAGAGATATCAATTTGATATTGAAATGTGAGCCTCTCACAGTCAATGCTGGTCAGTATGCAACCAATACATATATGAGGAATACAAATATGTCCATGGGTGAGGGGAGAAGGTTATCGTGAAAGATATTCTGCCTACTATCAACAGCAATTGATAAGCAGACCAATGCACTAGTTCAAAGACACTCAGCTACATGCAAGTACATTAGACTCTTACAAGTAATGAAGACTAGTGTACAACAAATATGATGATTTGATGCATTCAATGAAACATGCAATAACATCCCTATCATTACCGATGATTGAACTCCGAGAAAAGAAATAATCGATCCCTTACAAGCAGAAAGGTTTAACGACATTATCAAAGACCCATTCCATATTCAACCTGTCAGTTGCAATTAGAAGAATTTGACATGCAGCGAAGAATAACGACGACGCACATCTAAGTGTATTACATCAGCAAGGACATAATCATCCGAAGTTGAAATGATTGGTTATTTATTTAAGTCAATAGCAGAAAATGATGACGATGGCATAACCTAGGAGTTGCCTATCGATCTTAATGCAAGTTTTGAAAGAGGAAGCCAGATCAAATCATTATAGAGTAAGTAAACCTCAGTTCAACAAGGTTCCGAACATCTAGTTGGATAAGGTTATTGAGACTTGCAAATCCTTCATGAGCAGTGGTCCTATATTTAACATATCACCCACGAGCAGTCACAGAGGGGTTACGGTAAATACAAGCTCCTACAAGCTGTTGTAGAAGACTCTTATTATATCCGATATATTACCGACAAGCAAAATACAAAGCAAATGGATCAAGCGCGAGTGCCTACGAATTATTGTGGGAGACTCATCATGCCCCGAAGCAGGAGATTCGTTAGTGCACTACAATCCATCTGCAGAAAGGAATCGGTAGTGCACGACAATCTACCTGTATTAAAGCAGCATACAACTTAGTCCACAAGCTACAGCGCCACGCCACCGGATCTGCAACATCCGTACAAGCAGACAGAAGACGTTTATAAATATTCTAAAAATGCCCCTGCACGTGCACTTTAATTTGTATACACATAGGTACACTAAAAGGGGAAAATACAATATTAAACCCGCATGGGCCCCGGCGAGCGTGTTATTGGTACACACATGACGTCTAGGGATGCTGCGCGGGTCAATAAGTGAATTCAAGTTAGAGCCCGATCCCTCTATTCAGGTAGATAGGAGTTGACATGACTCGAACCATTAAATAAACATACGGTCGCGAGATCGACCGAGATATTTGTTTTATATGTTCATATTAGGCCTTTAAGGCCTATAATCAAGAGAATTCACTAACAAAGGTCTAAAGCCTACGAAACCCGATCCTCTGTCAATTACTAGATAGAGTCGATAAGGTTCAAAATATAGATATGAATGACCCCACACCCCGATGATGGCTGCGTTGACCGAAGATCTCGATCGGAGGGGTCCACACAAATCTCAAACAAATGTCTCCCAAACTCCTACAAAAATCACAACTCCAGAAAACTCCACAAAAATAACAATTCCAAAATTCCAAAAATATTTGAAATTGAAATCCAACCCATCCAAACACTTAAAGCATAAAATCCTTCCACCCTCCGCAACAGTTTGCCGAGGTGGACAAATTGGAAAATATTTCAGCTCACAAAGAGCTAATGCCTAGTCGAAAATATCACTAGGATCCATTCTCAAACAATCTCCTGCCAACAAGGACGTGGTACGAGTCCTCTAATCTGCAGTTTCGCCGCCAAATGGCACTGCAGGATAAATGGTTATGACTCGGGGCCCTGTGAACCAGGTGGTTGCCGCCAAATGGCACCATTATATTATGGTTATGGCCAGAGCCCGTATGCTTCCCAATGGCATCAAATCCTTGAGATATAAATCAATAGGATATGATCGATAGGGCACAAAACCCTCTGTTAGCTAAAGTGGATTCAAATTTGTCCCTTTAGACAAACACTCCCCCCAGGTCTACAAGGTACCCTTGGACGAAGCAACCCATGGTTGCCGACAAGGATCCTTGTATCAGGTTGGGTCGACTACCTCCTCTGACTAAGTAGACCAGGGACCGCGATGACCTGGGATGACGGAACCATGGGATCTTGATCGGGTCCATCATCCATTCCCCCACCATCCGCTTTAAGTGCAAGATGGTGAAATTTTCAATTTTGAATATCAAATCTTCAAATTTTTCAATACCCTAAACCCATTGCTGCTACTATATGCCAGATGCACGTATCTCCTACGTATCTGATTGGCGACTAGCCTTAATCGAAAGTTCTCTCTCGTGACCGGGAGGGGTAATTAACTATAGGGGCTTGCGCCTATAGGAAACCAGAACTCAGATCATAAAGTCCTCACAAAATGAGGGCGTAATCTCTGGGTAGTGTCTTATCTACTATCTCATTTGCCTTCCAAAATTTATCCCGGAACTAATTTTGTTAAAACTCCCCCCGAAGAAAGCACAAAGCAAAATGGGCGGAGGCCGGGGACGAATTTTCGGAGCCCACAGGTTTATGGAGTTTGATCTTTTTTAAAGATTAATTCCTTATGGGTGATTTCTTCTGTAAAAATATTTTGAAGGTATAATTTGTGAAACATACTGATAAATATAATATTTTCTATATTTTGGTGATCGTGCTTGTCTTCTTTTGGCAATGATCTCCTGTAATTATAACTATAAGAACTATAGTGAGATCCACATAATCATGAATTTTTACCCTATAACTGCATAAAATATCTCTTTAAGTTATCTTATGATTTCCTTTTTATTTTCTTCTTGTCATTCTTAACAATCGATGCACACAAGATTTATTGGTGTAGAAAAGAGCTGCTTGGATGTACTAATATACAATTTAGATTATCGCTATTTCACTTCACTTGTTCTTCCAAGGATTTATAGTCAATTCATTGAACATTATGAACAGTAGGATGCACATGATTGCAGAAGGTTTGGTCTGGATGGTTTTGAGTAAGGTTTTCTGAACCATGTTGTTATTGGAATAATTATAATGATATAATGGTGATTTTGAAGAAGTTAATTCTGAGAAAATCCAGAAAAGTCAGTTAGCTTATAAAAAAAAAACAGAGATTGGATTTGAATTGGATGGCTACATTGAGTTAATGTACCTCTCATTCCAAATTTAAAGCATCTTGTTGTCGTACCAATGATCATTAGCTCAAGTGATATTACCCCCACCTCACAAAGTTTGAGATGATGCGTTTGACTCCCATCCATGTTAAGTGGTTCCAAAATAAGTCTTCTAGTATGTTGTTTTATGAAGGGAAGGAGAAGGAAACTATGCAGATATACAATAAGCATTAGCTTAGATGATATTATTCTCATCTCATAAGGGTGAGAGGTTCAACTTCTAAGCTGGTTCAAAATGGACAACGATAGAAATTTATTGTGTTAGGAAGACGCTAGCACGTTTAGCTAATTCGAGGAGTGGTTTGACATAAGAGTTTTTCTAGAGGAGAAATAAAAAGAAAGAATATGGATTTTTGTTAAAGTTGGATTTGCATGATTGGTGAGTTGCTATCTTTGTGCCCGAGAATTGAACTTCAGATACTTTGAGACCAAACTCCTTCGTAGTCTGCCCCTTAAGGGTTACATATAAATAGCTTTCATGCAAGATGGTCTCCTTTGACCAAGAGAGTTTGCTTCCCTTCTTCCCATAAGATATGAACTGTGATTGGCTTTTGTCATTCGCCATTAACTATTCAAAGAAAATTTCCATCTTTTAGCATTGATCACGTTTATATATATCAATAGCATAAAATAGCCCTTCAGAATTCTGCTCCTATATCGCTCTTCGACCAATCGACATCTTTTATAGCCCTACTATAGAGAAAGAAAAATCCCTGAACAATCTAGCTCCTAGATTGACTTCTATGGCTCTTTAGATTTCCCTTTCTCTATTTAGTATTTACGTCCTCTTTCTCTAATTCTCTAAAGGAGATGAATAGTGCCCAAAGGCAACCATGGGCTATATAAACATATGAAGGAAGATAGTGGAGAGAGAATATTCATGAAGATGAAAAGTTCAATAAAGTAATTGATGATCATTTCAATATTATGCTAAAAAAAAATTAGAATATTTATAATAATGAAGTTTACCGAGTGTACATAAATATAGAGAAGACAACTTGCTAAATGGAGATGAGATGACTCCAGAAGGTCCAATCATATAGAGCTATGCCATAGGTCAATAAATCATGCAATAGTTACAAAACTTGTTTGTATTATGATTGTTTAGAAAGTAAAATTATCCCATGCATATGGGAATATCTTATTGACCAAACATGCATACATATAAACCTGAACTCAGAAACTCAATATATATCCGTAAACACATAATTTATTTTAGGTGTGGATTAGCTCTCTGTTTTAATGGGTATTATAGATTTTCTCTCCACAAAGGACTATCAATGTTACAAACCCCTTTTGGATCCTTGACTCTCTTGAGAATCTGATGAGCGACTCTTTCATTATCTCGAATTCTTTCTGTTAATCCCAATACCCTCTAATACGTGAAGGGACAGCTTGATGATTATAATTCTCTGTTGACGAGGTTTAGATGAACTTCAAACTTATTAAGCCATGCCTTGACCACTATCATTTCATTGTTTACATTTTTTCTCGCGAGCATGCCATCCTCTGCTAAAACAATAAGAGATGAGTGGACATATAAAGTTGTAATTCCACCAGTTTTTTGTTTGCAATGGCCTCCTTGCTACAGAGGGCTCTCTTCTTGTTCGGCAACACCTATTTTCCTTGAGGCTGCCATGTCTAACGAGAGCCACATAAATGATGTTTTCAGCTAGAATTGGCTCAGGGTGAATGGTGGTACAGATTTGTTCTATGTAGTGAGGAGGTCGATTTGCTTAAATAATTCTAGGAGAGGTGAGACAAATAAGTGTTTCCAAGAGAGTTGAGAAGAGGAGAATAAGAAATTTTACTAAAGTTGGAGTTGTACAGCCCGTAAGCTATTACCATACATACCCAAGAACTGAACTTTAGCTACTTCTAAGTCCAAATCTTTCATAATTTACCCCTAAAGGCTTACGTAACTTACATGAATCTTTCATGCAGGAATCCTTCGTCTTTCAGAGCTCACTTCCCTTATTCCCGTTGTGTTTGAGTTGTGCTTGGCATTTCTTATGCATAATTGGTATTTTCAGATCTTCATCTTTCAATGAGGATCGAGTCTGCAAATTTGATCTTCTAGCTTCTATGCATATTGTACCCCTCAAAAGGTTACATCTAAGGCGTTGTTTGGGCGTCATTCTCATGCTTCAACACTACAGAAGCGTCATTTATTGCTTGTAGAGTGCACACTTTTGTTTATGGTGAAAGCCTCATTGACTTTGTAATGCAACGTTACATGTCGAAGAGTTCACTTTTATCCTATTTAACTTTTAGCTCTACTCTATCTAATCTTGTCGAACCAAGCATTCCAAGTTTTCACAAGATCATCTCCTTTGGGACACTGAGTAGAGGATGGTTGGCATCATAGTAGGCTTTCTAAGCCCTTTGGAAGTAGTTGTCTAGGGCCTTCTTTGCAGTCCATGTTTGGATTTCCATTTCGACCAGGCTTGATGCCGGTGAGTTTATACAGAAACATTGGATCATGCATAACCTTTTGAGTCTTCTTTATTACTAACTCCCATTTGAACCTTTTTTGAGCATCTCAAGCCTTCGCCTGAGTTTAAGTCATATGACCTCACTAGGATGGAGTCATAGTGACTTTTCGTCAGCTTTGGCCTAGTTGGCTGGGATGTATTGTCGGGAGACTCGTTAGTCACAAGCCGTATAGTGACGTTGAGCTCTATTTTTTTCTGGCCACCTTTGTTGCTAATAGTTGGCTGTTGCATCCGAATGATAGTCTTCTTGTACTTGCTTTTTGAGAAACAGCCATTTTTACTCATCTCTCTGTACTTGTTCTATTAAAATTATTCTCAGCGCCTGTTAAAACGTCTTGAACGATTTACTTTTGGCTTTGCGGAGGCCCATGGTTTCTCGGCATCCATGTATTATATTGAATATCCATTAACTTCTAAAATCCTTAGTACTTGGCTTGACGGCATGGATCCTTGGGCTAGTTGTGGCGAAGTTACTATACAAACCAACTGTCAAAGCCTTAAAGTTTTAACAGGATGGAGTCATAGTGACTTTGTAAATCCTTTGGATAGAGTTATCATGAGAACATATACAATGTTATTTAATGCTTATGCTCCCTTGTAAACGATATTTTCTTTCCAGCATGTTTATCTCAGAGATTATGAACAATCTTATCATGAGAACATTTGCTCTGTTACTAATCCTTTTACTCTCTTGTAAACTATATTTCCTTCCAGCATATGTTTATCTATCCTCATCACAAGAACATATAAACTGTTATCTAATATCTATACTCTCTTGTGAACTACATTTCCTTTCTAGCATGTTTATCTCAGAGATTATGAATATCCATTCATTTCATCTAGGAAATGATCAGTATAAAAGTCTCTTATTCTGGGCCATATGAAAAAAATATAATAATTTTATTTTCATTTATCTTGAATGAAATCAAGAATGTAACCGAGTGAATTCTTCCAAATTTCTTACAGGCAAACCACAGAAATCTCTTCCAGATGTCCTCCGAGACTACGGCCTCCCTCCAGGCCTCTTTCCCCGTAACATCATCTGCTATGAATTAGATGAATCGAAGTCGAAGCTGATTGTCCATCTTCCATCCATCTGCGAAGTCTGCTTCAAGGATTCTTCAGTCCTCAGGTACTCTACACGAGTCAAAGCCTTTCTATCCAGAGGAAAACTCTCTGGAATAGAAGGGATGAAGACTAGAGTTCTCGTATGGGTCAAGGTTTCCCATATCTCTCTTGAAAGCTATAAGTCTGACAAAGTTTGCTTCACTGCTGGAGTGAAGAAACTGAGGCCTAGAGATGCGTATGAGATTCCCAAGGACTCTGTCAAAGTAGAAGAGTTTTGATTTGGTCCTTTGATTTCTTCTCATTTTATTTTGCTTATTGCATTACTAAGGACCTCAATAGGCTATTGTGCTATGATGTCTTATTTGCTCTCTTCATCACTATAGTTCTCTTTTGTGCAATTTCTATTTATTTGATGAGATGAATGAATATAATTTTTTATCGCAAAAATGGATAATTTTTTTTTTTTAAATTTGATTCATTTACTTATAAAAAATGAAGCATAAATAATTTTATTTGCTTTTTTATTTACCTGTGCTCTGAGTTATTCAAGAGTTAGCTTAGGTTGGCTAAAAAATAATTTAAAAATGTCTTGAAATATAGTGTACATAAGTGTTGAGGCCTTTTGCAACATTGCATATTGCTTAGTAAAAAATGAATAGTAATAAATGTATTACACTCCTAACAATTTAACTTAAAAAGTTCATTTAGATTAGAGTAAAAAGGTTTGATACATCTTTAAAAAATTTTGTTTAATCGGAACGAATCTTAATTCGGCAAACTAATAGTTGAAATGAACATTTAGATGAGGCAAATTTAATGACATAATAAATGATTCAATTTTAGTCCAAATGAATTTAAATCAGTACTCGAAGTATATTTAAAATTTTTAGAATATTAATCAAAAGATCAAATGATTTCTCAATTTCGCATGTTTGTAGTTAAATCGAATGGTTTGATTAGACAAATTCAATGAGCCTAAGAACATTTGTTTATGAAATCATTAAGGTTCTCAAATGATGGATAAGTATTTTTTGATCAATGGAATTAATGTAGATTTTTTAATGGAATATTTTAAATTTTAGTCAAATTTATCAAAATGTCCAGCTCATATAAAGTCATGAATAAGGCCTTATTTTTAATATAGAGGGGGTTTGAAATCTAAGGGAGTTATGAAACTCTATTGTATTTTTCGGAGATTGTTACCTATGACCACCACCATCAATGAGTGCTACGATTGCTTAAAATATTTTTTTTTTTATTGGGATAGTTAGGGGATTCGAGCTCGGATGAGATGAAAGGAACGTGTTCCGTTGACCACTCGACCACAGCCCCGATCTCAATTACTTAAACTTTTGTAATCAGATTGTTCTTCAATTATATAATCCTGTAATTTCTATTATGGACTTATATAAACATGTATAGCTAATTCTTATATCTATAATTATACCATGATTTTTTTCTTAATTTTCACTTAAAAATTTCTGTTCTCTTATCATTTATATATTAAACATACACTTTATTATCATAAATTTTATAGTAGTTAACAAATTGAATATTTATTTTAGATTTTTAAAATTAAAATAAGTAATTTTATGGTACAGCTGGACAACTGTACCCATCTCCGCTAATATAGATCTTCCTCCTGCTTCAAACATCATGGCTACCATGGCGGCGAACACCTTCACATCCACCTCCCGCGCCTATCTCTGCCATCAGTATCCCTCCTTTACCCGTACCTCCACCATCAGATGCTCCTCCCATCCCACCAAAACCCTAGTCCCTGAAAAATTCCCCGCCGCCGAACCCTCGCCTGTCTTCCACTCTGTCAAATCCTTCGCCCCTGCCACAGTCGCCAACCTCGGCCCCGGCTTTGACTTCCTCGGCTGCGCCGTAGACACCCTCGGCGACACCGTCACTCTCTCCATCGACCCCTACATCCCTCCCGGCACCATCACCGTCTCATCCGTCTCCGGAGATCATCCTTCCGCCGTCTCTAAGCTGAGCCGAAACCCTAACTTTAACTGCGCTGGAATTGCCGCTGCCGCCGCCATGCGCATGCTTGGCGTCCGTTCCGTTGGCCTTTCTCTCCACCTCCACAAAGGTCTTCCCCTCGGCAGCGGACTCGGCTCCAGCGCCGCAAGTGCCGCAGCCGCCGCCGTCGCCGTCAACGCCCTCTTCGGTGGCGGTTTATCACAATCCGACCTCGTCTTAGCTGGCCTTGAATCGGAGAAGAAGGTCAGCGGGTACCACGCCGACAACATTGCTCCCTCCTTGATGGGAGGGTTCGTTCTCATCCGAAGCTACCGCCCTCTTCAACTGATGCATCTCGAGTTCCCCGTTGAACGAGAGCTCTTATTTGTGTTAGTGAGCCCGGAATTCGAGGCTCCGACGAAGAAGATGAGGGCGGCTTTGCCGGATTTGGTGAAAAGGGAGGAACATGTGGCTAATTCAAGCCAGGCGGCGGCGCTGGTTGCTGCAATTCTTCAAGGAAATGTGAGAGTTTTGGGATCAGCGTTGTCGTGTGATGGAATCGTGGAGCCCAAGAGAGCGCCTTTGATTCCTGGAATGGTTGATGTGAAGAAGGCGGCGGTGAAAGGCGGCGCATTTGGTTGCACAATAAGCGGGTCTGGGCCGACGGCGGTGGCGGTGGTGGATGATGAGGACAAGGGAAAGGAAATTGGGGAGAGGATGGTGGAGGCTTTTTTGATGGGAGGGCGTTTGAAGGCTACTGCGGTGGTGGCAAGGCTTGACAGGGTGGGAGCAAGGGTTATAAGCTGTAATGTAGATTAGTTTAAAGGTAATGAATTGTTTTGTTTTTTTTAATTATTTGGTTTGCATGTTTGTGCGAGTATAGTAGTGGATGTCTTCATTAGGTTTTGTATTGGGTGGTTTCATGTTACTACTCCATCCCAATTTTGATTATGCTATTGTTTCTTTTGATAGTTTTAATATGGGAAGCTAAATTAGCTATGTGATATGCTAAAATATGTTATGTGATTGGATTCAACTAATGATGGATTAGGTAGGTAATTACATTAGGAGAAAAATATTAGTTATGTGTAAAATTTGATTATGTTAATCAATCGTGTTGTACTATTGTCTTGAACCTTAATTTCATCGATCAAAATTGTCGGGGGCTTGCAGGGGTCCTCCCCCTACTTGGGTTCGGGTGCTTTGCATCTAAATTTTTTTTTTCGGTGCAACCGTATATTGCTGCGATGTTGTGTACCTGAGCGATACAATGCTTTATAATTTTCTTGGAGACAGACAAAGAGCTGAGTGCTACGGTGTTTTAGACCCGGCACTGCGGCATTGTCAGGCAGATTGGAGACAAATAATTGAGCGACCCAAAGTACCAAACTTGGCGTCGCGGCACTGCGAGTTGGGTTGGCCTCGTTTTTCATTAAGGGTTGCGTCCTTTGGTGGTTTTTGTATGTTTCTCTTTATTTGTTTGTAAGAGAACGGTGCAGGGGTGAAGAAAGACAAGGAAAGAGCGAGAGAGAAGATAGATTTATACTATTTCTCCTAAATTTTCATAGTAGATTTTTTTGTGTGGTGTGATTCCGTGGTTTTTTTCCTGTTTTAAATTTTTTCACGTTAAATCCTGATGTACTTTTTTCTGCTGTATTTTCTGTTTCTTGTTTGTGTTCGTTGTGTTGTTTACTGTGGTTTACTTCCCCAACAAAAAAGTCAAAAAAATCCCATGATTATTTATGGGAAGTTCTTTTAGTCCCAGATTATCTCATATGTCCAATTAAGCCATTTGATTCCTCAAATTTGATATAAATAATTTCTTGAATCCTCAAATCTAATTCAAATAATCCAACAAAAAGATTATTTTGAATCATATTTAAAAAATTAAGATACCAAATTGAACACATCATATAATTGAGGCTAAAATGACCTCATACAACTAATCCAAGGGTTATTTTGACATTTTTCTCTTATAGATATATGGATGTGATATTAAAAGTTATGGTTTTATTAAATGGCATATTATTCATCTTTATTTGTTTTTTTTAAAATTTTTGTACCCTCATATATGCCTATTTACAAACATATCTAATAAATATACAATAATTTTTTCTTATTCAACATATTATTAAAGCCCAGGTAATCCATACTCCACCTTTTGTCCCATTTTCCTCGTTTATGCCCACTCGCATCTCGTGTTGCCCCACACACAGCCTAACTTGTGTCGCTTGTGCTCGCCTGCAATGTGCCGCGCCAGTTTACTGAAATCTTTGCCACTTGTGTATTGTTGTTTCAAGCTCGCTGGCATCGTCTCCTCATTCGGGCATATTATTCTGTGCGGACACCGGATGTATTCGGAGACCAATAAAAATGCGTCATGTCATCCAAAAAATATACCGCACTCGATACCAGTACAGCGCTCGGTACCGCTCGGTATCTGAGTGATACCAGACGGGAAGAACCGTCCGGTGTCCGCACAGAATAACCTCTCCCTCATTCGACCTTTACATTAACACAGGAAGAGGAGATGCACTGTCCTTCAGCATCCTTCCTGCTTGTATGCACTACCATCTCCCTCACCTACTCTCATAGGTGCTCACCTCAACTAGAGCCCTAGCACACGCATGCAAACATCCTTGCAGCCCACCTTCACTTCTGATCTACCCTTCTCGGTCTTCTTCATCTTTGTTACCTTCTTCTCACTTAAATTCTTTATGCACAGATGGCATGCCTTCATCACCGTTTCTTGAACCGAAGGCCGCCTCTCCTTCACCATTGGCATTATCACGAAATTTAAGTTTTGTTTGAGATGACTTTCTTATTACTTCTTAAAATAAATTTTTAATACAAAAATTTAAAGTCGTCCCAAAACGAAATTTTAATAGTTGTAATTATCTTATGTGGTTGAGACTTGAGGGGTTTTTGATTCATGACAAACTTCAACATCTTGAAGCATCTTCTACAATTCGCGGTCATAGTATCAATTTTTAATAAAATGGCAATAAATTGATTATGTTGTTCTCACCTGAATGGTTAACACTCTTGAATCTTTTCTTGCCTCCATTGTCAGGTTCCAAGAAATGATTGAGACGATATGGGGCTTTTCTTTGTTCCACTTAACTTTTTTAAAAGCAAATTTAGTTCAGCTCTTACTTCAACAGATATAGAGTCTTATATTATTTTCTTTCTTTTATTTGAGTGAGAATGATATTGTTCCAAGAAAAAGGTTTTTCTGACCGGTGATCTATGTGATAAGTGCATTTTCAACAACTTGGAGGCTTTATTGAAGTTGCTAAATGGAATACGATTTATAAATTGGAAAAATCTATTCATTGTTTGATGCAAATTTCTTATTAGAGTTTGAAATTTGATGAGAAATTTATTTCTTTTAGTTTTGAGGAAAATTAGTTGATTAGTGTATGTATCTCAAGATTAGTGGGAGCAAGTTGTTATTCTTGGCTCTTTATATTATGATATTTTTTTCTTCTTCTTGTTATTAGCGATTTAGAGTCACTTAGGGGTTGTTTATTTTGATGGAAAAAGAATGCAAACTAAAAAATAGTGTAAACTAAATATATTATATTTAAAATATTTTTTAGTTTTTTAGTTGAGTGCACTATAAATGCAGGAGATTACTTTTTTTAGTTTGAACTGAAATAAAATTAATTCAATTTAAAATCTGATAGAGATAACAACCAAGCAGACGGGCAGGGGGTGGTGGTGACAGTTGACAATAGTTGGTGACTAGTGAGGGAGGTTGGTAGCCAACGGTGGGTGATGGTGGCGGCAAGGATGGCCCGGTGGCGGCAACAATGACCCAATGGCGGTGGTGGGCATGCAGCCAGTAGCCAACGACAGCAGATTGTGACAGACAACAACTTGTGATTGGAAGGGGAGCAGGCTTTACATTTTGAATTGATTTGAAATTTAGTCAAATTGAATGAATTTCAAATGAAAATGAACTAGGGAATTCTAAATTCCTCAAAAGTTTAATAACAATTAGTTTACTTCCCACCGAACATAAAAAAACTTCAAAACCCATCTATTTATTTTATATTATAATGTTGGGTAGTTTGAAAGCGGGTTTTGAAAAGTTTAGTTTTCTTTGGGAATTTTAAAATTGACATTAAAATTGAATTCTAAAATCAAACATCACATAAAAAATATTATACCACCTCGGGAGGTGGAAATAAAATTTCACAATGTGGTTCAGATTTAGAATTATAAATTCCGTCTTGAATATCATAACCAGATTTAAGAGGGAACTCACATGGCCTCGAAGGGTCAAAATAAAGTTCAATCAAATATCGAGCTACGATAATCAAGAGGAGCGATCATTAATTTTATATTCGAATTCATTTTAACAAAAGACATATCTCCTTGAAGGGAGAAGATACCATTTGCAAATAATCATTCGAATATAACGATAATGATCATTAGTGATTTAATTTTCCCAAAGATGACTAATCGAGTTTTGAAAATCAATTTTAAAAATTATTTGTGGGTTCTAAATCTCCTACAAGCGCAAGCCCTCATAGTTAATTACATTGTAGGATACCAGAGTCTCCTATGAAAACTCTCGATTAGAATAATGGCAGAAATTTTGTTTAAAGGATTTTTGAGGAGTGATATCAAGGAGGCGAGTTTAGAACTCAAATAGGGAGTTGATCAAGTTTGAGCAGTTATTTTAGATTCAAAGGAGGAAGAATAGGAGACACTTTAGGATTCTGAAAATAATTCAGAAGTGTCCCATCCTAAGCTAGGTGTTGGGCTTTAAATTTTAGATTGAAAGATGATTTAGTTTGAGTTGAGTATTTTATTAGAAATTTGGGATTATATTCCCAGAGGTTGGAGTCTTATGACTCAAAAGAAATCTGCCACGTATCCTAATTCTAAATTTGGACACTGGAACGCAGTAATCCGAACCTAACTAATGCAGTGCAAAACCTGGACTTACCCCGGCCTGGATTGGGGAGCCAGTTAAATCACCTAAACGCTTCACAACCATGAGTCCAGTCTTTTAATGTAGAGTGATTAGGGACGTTGTTTAAGATTGGTTTAAGAAGTTGGGGTCGACATCTAGAGCAGATTCCTAATTGACCCCTTGACTTATGTTGAGTGAAATGCTTAGACTAAAATGCAATTAAAATTTTAATTTAATTAGTTTCTAATGCGATGCATGCTGGTTAAAATCTCCAAATCAGGTATGCATGAGATTTAAAAAAAAGGCTTATAAAATAATTTTTTTTTGAAAAGACTAGACTTCCCCAGATTCAGCACCTCATCCTCATAGGTCGGATTATCTGGACTCTACCCGCAGGCGGGGAAGTGTCTTATAGCAAGGAGGGAGAGAGATGCAGTAATATTCATGCGACCCCGGACGATTCCGGCTATTTCCTAAGTCGTTAAGTTTCTATGTTATTTAAATCTTAAAATTTTAAATATTAGTTATGAGTAAAAATATTTTTAGTCCTTAAAGAGCCTAACAAAGTCCAGGCTAAAACAAAAATGACATGCAAGCGCCAAAGAACTAGGAAAAACAGGCAATCCTATAAGCAATCAAATTAAATCACAATACATTAAATAATCAAATTAATTAAGTAAATGTCCATAGACAAATTGCCTTGCTTATTACAACCCAGATTTACATAAATTAAAAGTGGCCGGGCACCACTAACAATAACCCAGATTCTAATCCTAATACGAACGCAAGTAACTTTGAGTGGGCTATTCTTTGTCTTCAACTTCTCGGTCTTCTCCTCCTCGAGATCCTTGGATTCTTCATGACTGGATACCTAAATGAAAAAGAGAACTCTTCCCTTGAGGGGAATGTTACTCTTTCCATTTTGGATAGTAAAAGGTAATCCAAATTTGGAGTTCCAAATGGATAAGGACTATCCCCCAAAGGGGTATCCTTTCCTCTTTGGAATCCAATCTTTGAATTTATGTATCTCAAACTCAAAGTGCTACTTTCACAACTCAATACTTAAATAAATTACATAAATACAACAACAACAACAACAACATCAAGCCTTTATCCCACTACGTGGGGTCGGCTACATGAATCCTTTTTCTCCATTGTGACCTGTTAAAAGTCAAATTCTCGTTTAAATCTAATAAAGAAAGATCATTTCTAATATTTCCTGACCAAGTCTTTTTAGGTCTACCTCTACCTTTCTTAACATAAGTCAAATCTAAGACCTCTACTTTTCTAACCGGGTCATCGGGAGGCCGCCGTTTTACGTGACCAAACCATCTAAGGCGACTCTCTCTAATCTTATCTTCCACTGGAGCTACTCCAACCTTTTCACGAATATGCTCATTTCGTATCCTATCTCTAAGGGTAAAGCCACTCATCCACCTGAGCATCCTCATCTCTGCAACACTTAACTTAGAATTATGCTTCTCTTTTAATGGCCAACATTCGGCACCATAAAGCATTGCAGGTCTCACCACCATCTTATAGAATTTTCCCTTAAGTTTGAGGGGTACTTTTCTATCACACAATAAGCCTGATGCATTCCTCCACTTCAACCATCCAACTTGGATTCTGCTGATAATATCCCCATCTATATCACCATCACTCTAAACAATAGATCCAAGATATCTAAAACGTGTACTCTTATTAATGACTTGATCGGCCAAAGTCACAATGCCCTCACTAGGTCTATTATTACTAAAATTACACTCCATATATTCTGTTTTAGATCTACTCAAGCGAAAACCTTTAGACTCTAAGGTTGACCTCCACAATTCTAGTTTACCTTCAACTCCCTCTCTAGTCTTATCAACAAGAAGAATATCATCAGCAAAAAGCATACACCAAGGTACATCCTCTTGCAAATGTCTAGTGAGAACATCCATGACTAAAGCAAAATAAAAATTCTAGACTCTCATGCAGGGTTATTCTAAGCATTTGAATATTAAAATACATCCCAAGCAGTTATATATGTGCGTAGAAAAAGTAAACACACTTGGCTACACTCTTTTTATTTGGGGGCTAAGTAGCTGAAGCATCTGTAGCATTTATATTTATTATTTATTTAGCCCCCCCTTATTGTCCTGCACGAGCGTGGCCACCTGCAGAAAATTCAGTGAGCACCTAGATCATTCCTAACCTAAGGGTAATCTAATCGCCCATCACATCAATCCACAGAGTGCAATAAAAGTAAACAAACATATCAATCAATTTCAATCACAACATGCAATGAAAACTCGGAAAACTCGGCACACAGTATAAAAGTAAACACCGGCCTAGCCTAGATCTAGAGTTAGTTGTCCTAGCAAACCATCTAAAGTGTGTGTAGTAGGTCGTGTGGCTGGGGTAAATCTTAGGATGGGTAATTTGTTCAAATTATCTAATATTTGAATTTGTGGAAGGCTTAAAGAGAGGTTTAATTAAGGTTTAAATATTAGTATATTAAAGTTTAAAGTAAACCCACTTTAATAGTTAAATGATTGCTACCTTTGTTGCTCACCGAGGCCATGAAGTTTATTTCACCTTCCTTGGGGCTAAGTTAATAGCCTCGTAGGCCTGGGTTACCCAGTAGCAATCGGGGTTGATTAAGTTGATTTATTTTGTTGAAAATTAAGGATCAATTAATATTAATTAAGTTAATTAATTACTGATTTTAAAAGTTAAATTATTTTATATTTTTCATCAATAGGTTCGTGGCGTTGTGCCACTAGGCTCGAGGAACCAGGCCTCCTTAGGACACTTAGCTCCGCAACCCGGAGTAATCCTTCCTAAAAACCTTGTTGATGTAGTTGAATTAAGAACTTTAATTTGGTTAAGTAATTAAAAGTAACTTAATTTTGATGTTTAACACTCCAATGAATCCATTCGTGGCGTTGTGCCACCAGGCTCGAGGAACTAGGCCTCCTTAGGACACTAAGCCCTGCAGCTCAGAGTAATCCATCCAATAAACCTCATCTTTAGAGTGTTTGTTATGTATTTGAGTGTTGGTTGGGTGTTTTATTAATCAAATCAAAGTTTTTTGAAATTTTAATGAATTATTGGATTTTTAGATTTTATTAGAATTATTTAATTATGATAATTAAGGGTCAAAAGTTGACTTTTTAAATTAAAGTTAGTTTTGTAAGTTTAAAATTTTTAAAAAATATTAGACCTTATGATGAGTTGTTAGACTGTTAGCACACTCAATTTGAAATTTTCTATAAAAAGTTATGATTTTTTGAAGTTCAGGCCTAGATTTGAACTACGGTTGACCGAAAAGGTTCACTTTTGACTTTGACCAAATTTTGGAGGTTTGATATTTTTAGAAAATACTAGACCTTAATTGGAGTTGATTGACACTAAGTTTGATCAATTTGAATTTTTCTGTAACTAGTTATGAATTTTCAAAGTTCTCTTAATTATTGAATTTTTTAAAATTACTTAATTAGGAAGGTTTTGATCATTTTGATCCAAACTCATCCCAAACTGTATGGAATCACTCCCAAAGGTCAGGGATGACCCATGGGAGTGTTTCCAAGTATTTGGAAATTATTTTAGATTTTTAATAATTTTTAATTAATTAATTTAATTAATTGTTGAATTTCATTAAAAGTCAAATTAAAGTTGAATTAGGAGTCGAGTCAAGGGGATTTTATTTTTCCTAGGTAGATGACTAATTTTTGGTCAATTTGATATATTATTTATATTTTTTGGACTTAATTTGGATTTATTACATTTTTTTGAATTTTTTGGATCCTAAAAAGGGCTGAAACTTTGGGTAATTAATTTTCTAACCTAATGACCTCTAAATTCAATAAAAATTTAAACCTAAGGTTCATCATACCACTAAGGTTTCTATGTTCAAGTTTCACCCCTATTGAGTGTGTGTACAATCCCCTAGAAATTTTCTAAATTTTTTATACTTTTCCTTAATTATTTTTTCTATGTGTCTCTACTATTCAAATAGGCTTAAAATTTGGTTTGTCTAACCTTATACATATGCAATCACACCACAAAAGTTATGCAGCCTAATTCTACATAAAAATGGAGTTATGAATTTTCAAAGTTTTGGGTCCAAAATGGACCCATTACCTTAAAAATTTACATCACAGCAATTCAATGGGTATCTGAACCTAAGAAAATTATAGTGCATGCCTAATATACCCAAATACATTCCATCAAAATTTGGGGCTCAATTGACCACTGGATTGTAAGAAAATTACAAAAAACCGATTTCAAAGAAATAAAAATATCTCACAATCTAGTAATCAAATCAACTCAAAATTAATTTTAATAAATACTAGGCTAAATTATCTTTCTAACGAGCTTAAAAACACTTAATTTGGTGGAGAAATGAATTTACTATGAATTTTGAAAGTTATGACTATTTTTTTGAATTTTTAAGTCCATTAATAACCGTCGCCAATCATTGGCAATGATCGGCGCCAAAACGGTGGCGGCGTGTGGCATTTTGATATGCAAAGTGCTGTTTATCAACCACCTATCCATGCCATCACTAACCCTGAGCCGTCCGATCGAGAAAGATAGAAAATCGGACGGCCGAGATCGATCAAGGCCGTTTTAGCTTAAAATGAACTAGAAAATTGAAATACTCATAACTTTCAAAATACTCGTCGAAATTTAACAAAATTTGAAATATAGGCTCATGGGAACATGAAATTTTATTGCCTAGAGTTTGGAGACCCCAAGCAATGAAATTTTTGAGCAGTTTCAAATTGAAATTTAAACTTAAAATGAGCATAACTTACAATCCAACAGTCGAATTTTTGCGATCTTGGGCTCATTGGAAAGCTGCAGTGATCCTCTACAACTTTGATGAAGACACAAAGAGCTAGATCATTCTGGATTGAAAGTTGTGCTGGAAAATCCTATTTCTCTCTCTAGAATGCTCTCTCCTCACTAAAATAGTGATTTGAGGCTTGAAAATGATGGGAAGAAGCTTGGGAAAGCCTTAGAAATGGTTGGAGAAGATGGTAAAGGGTTTAGAAAGGTTGGAGGCTGGAGGAGAGTTAAGAGGGAGTGAATAATGAATAATCTCTCTTAGGTTAGGTTTCTCCCACCTTAACCTCTAGCTTTTGGATTGGATGGTCTTAATTTCTTTGGAGAGAGTTTGGATGCATGACAAGTGTCCCCTAAGCTATCCAAAGCTAGGGAATAGGGTTGGTGGTGAGTGTGACCTCTCTTGGTCCATAGGAAAGGGGACCACAAGCCTTTTCCCCCATTTGGATGAACCAATGCCTGGCTTGGTTTAGGGTGTTGGATTAGGGCTTCTTAAGAGAGGAAATGAGTCAATTTCAATCAAGTTTGAGCAGGTTTTGGATTAAGCCATGGATTGCTAAGGTGGCTTGGTGATGTGGCCATGATTTGTCTTCTTTCTCATGGGTTTAAAGGGGTTTGGAGAAGGTTTTGACCCCTCCAAATGGGTTGACCAAGTCAACCCAAGGGGAAGCTTGACTTGGAAAGCTTTGGACATGTCAAGAGTGTCCAATTGAATGTATTAAATTTTTTAAAAAATATTAGACCTTATGATGAGTTGTTAGACTGTTAGCACACTCAATTTGAAATTTTCTATAAAAAGTTATGATTTTTTGAAGTTCAGGCCTAGATTTGAACTACGGTTGACCGAAAAGGTTGACTTTTGACTTTGACCAAATTTTAGAGGTTTGACATTTTTAGAAAATACTAGACCTTAATTGGAGTTGATTGACACTAAGTTTGATCAATTTGAATTTTTCTGTAATTAGTTATGAATTTTCAAAGTTCTCTTAATTATTGAATTTTTTAAAATTACTTAATTAGGAATGTTTTGATCATTTTGATCCAAACTCATCCCAAACTGTATGGAATCACTCCCAAAGGTCAGGGATGACCCATGGGAGTGTTTCCAAGTATTTGAAAATTATTTTAGATTTTTAATAATTTTTAATTAATTAATTTAATTAATTGTTGGATTTCATTAAAAGTCAAATTAAAGTTGAATTAGGAGTCGAGTCAAGGGGCTTTTATTTTTCCTAGGTAGATGACTAAGTTCTGGTCAATTTGATATATTATTTATATTTTTTGGACTTAATTTGGATTTATTACATTTTTTGAATTTTTTGGATCCTAAAAAGGGCTGAAACTTTGGGCAATTAATTTTCTAACCTAATGACCTCTAAATTCAATAAAAATTTAAACCTAAGGTTCATCATACCACTAAGGTTTCTATGTTCAAGTTTCACCCCTATTGAGTGTGTGTACAATCCCCTAAAAATTTTCTAATTTTTTTATACTTTTCCTTAATTATTTTTCCCAGGTGTCTCTACTATTCAAATAGGCTTAAAATTTGGTTTGTCTAACCTTATACATATGCAATCACACCACAAAAGTTATGCAGCCTAATTCTACATAAAAATGGAGTTATGAATTTTCAAAGTTTTGGGTCTAAAATGGACCCATTACCTTAAAAATTTACATCACAACAATTCAATGGGTATCTGAACCTAAGAAAATTATAGTGCATGCCTAATATACCCAAATACATTCCACCAAAATTTGGGGCTCAATTAACCACTGGATTGTAAGAAAATTACAAAAAACCGATTTCAAAGAAATAAAAATATCTCACAATCTAGTAATCAAATCAACTCAAAATTAATTTTAATAAATACTATGCTAAATTATCTTTCTAACGAGCCTAAAAACACTTAATTTGGCGGAGAAATGAATTTACTATGAATTTTGAAAGTTATGACTATTTTTTTGAATTTTTAAGTCCATTAATAACCGGCGCCAATCATTGGCAATGATCGGCGCCAAAACGGTGGTGGCGTGTGGCATTTTGATATGCAAAGTGCTGTTTATCAACCACCTATCCATGCCATCACTAACCCTGAGCCGTCCGATCGAGAAAGATAGAAAATCAGACGGCCGAGATCGATCAAGGCCGTTTTATCTCAAAATGAACTAGAAAATTGAAATACTCATAACTTTCAAAAAACTCGTCGAAATTTAACAAAATTTGAAATATAGGCTCATGGGAACATGAAATTTTATTGCCTAGAGTTTGGAGACCCCAAGCAATGAAATTTTTGAGCAGTTTCAAATTAAAATTTAAACTTAAAATGAGCATAACTTACAATCCAACCGTCGAATTTTTGCGATCTTGGGCTCATTGGAAAGCTGCAGTGATCCTCTACAACTTTGATGAAGACACAAAGAGCTAGATCATTCTGGATTGAAAGTTGTGCTGGAAAATCCTCTTTCTCTCTCTAGAATGCTCTCTCCTCACTAAAATAGTGATTTGAGGCTTGGAAATGATGGGAAGAAGCTTGGGAAAGCCTTAGAAATGGTTGGAGAAGATGGTAAAGGGTTTAGAAAGGTTGGAGGCTGGAGGAGAGTTGAGAGGGAGTGAATAATGAATAATCTCTCTTAGGTTAGGTTTCTCCCACCTTAACCTCTAGCTTTTGGATTGGATGGTCTTAATTTCTTTGGAGGGAGTTTGGATGCATGACAAGTGTCCCCTAAGCTATCCAAAGCTAGGGAATAGGGTTGGTGGTGAGTGTGACCTCTCTTGGTCCATAGGAAAGGGGACCACAAGCCTTTTCCCCCATTTGGATGAACCAATGCCTGGCTTGGTTTAGGGTGTTGGATTAGGGCTTCTTAAGAGAGGAAATGAGTCAATTTCAATCAAGTTTGAACAGGTTTTGGATTAAGCCATGGATTGCTAAGGTGGCTTGGTGATGTAGCCATGATTTGTCTTCTTTCTCATGGGTTTAAAGGGGTTTGGAGAAGGTTTTGACCCCTCCAAATGGGTTGACCAAGTCAACCCAAGGGGAAGCTTGACTTGGAAAGCTTTGGACATGTCAAGGGTGTCCAATTGAATGTATTAAAATTTTTAAAAAATATTAGACCTTATGATGAGTTGTTAGACTGTTAGCACACTCAATTTGAAATTTTCTATAAAAAGTTATGATTTTTTGAAGTTCAGGCCTAGATTTGAACTACGGTTGACCGAAAAGGTTGACTTTTGAGGGCCCGCCTTCGGCCCTCGCCTGGCCCGCCCGGTTGGGCGCGCCGTTTGGCAGCCGGGTCTGCTGGTGGTTAGGAAACCGCCAGCTCTTATCCATTACATTTTTTTTAATTAAAAAATGCAGAAAAATTCAAAAATTTTGAAAAAAATCCGAAAAATTCTGAAAAAATTCAGAAAAATTCAAAAAACTTTGGAATATTCTGGAATTCTCTCCTTCTCCCCGAAAATACTATAAATAGCCTCTCATGGCCAAGGGGAAACTTGTACCTTCTCTTCCTCTCCTTTTGGCTTTCTGAAAGTTAAGGCTTTCTGTTATTTTTCAGTAGGTGAGTTTCCCTACTTACTCAACTCCCCTCCTCTTATACATAAGTGAAACTTTTCTTCTTTTCTTCCTTATTTTCTGCTACTGCTTGTAGGTGATTTTCCCTACTCGAAGTCAGCGATTTATTTTAGTGCAGAAGTCGACATGGGTGATCTAACATCAACCAAAAATCCTTCGACCAAAGGCGATCGCTTTGTTGCTCGATGTGAAGGAGTAAAAAAGACTTACAAAGCGACAAAAATGGATGACGTTGTCTTCACTTTTACTGGCGACGCCTTGCTTGCTTTTAGGAAAAAATTCTATTTTTCTAATGATATGGTGGTGAAAGTGCCGACAAGGTCTGATCGGGCTTGTTCTCCACCTCCCAGATTTGTGACAGTCTACGAATTCAGTTTATGAGCAGGTTTAAGGTTTCCACCATCTCCTGAATTGAACGACATTTTAATGATTTGTGGGGTGAGTTTAGCTCAACTGTCTTATAGAGCTATGCCAATTATCATGGGGTTGATTGTACTCTTTTGAGATCGTGGAGCAGTGCTATCTCCTAACTGTCTTCCTCGGATGGGTCGTCTGATTGGTGATACACAAGACCGCATTTCTTTTAGATCCAAGTGGTTGGATATTCGTACTCGGGATCCGTCAAAAAGTTGGATCAGTGACTTCTTTTAAGTGAAAAATGACTGGAATCTCCTAGAAAAATGGGGGAAATTGAGGGAGCTACCAATTTCCCTACATCTTGGAGTCGAAGACTTATTGAAGATACTCAAATTCTCTGATATCGATACTCTTCATTATGAGGTTCGTTATTTGAGCAGATACATAGATGAAGAGTATTTGTTCAAAGTGGGGCTATCTACTCAAGCAGGGAGATCACATGCTCAGATGTTAAAGTCAGTGAAAGTTCCAGAGGCTGCTATCCAATCTTCAAAAATTCCTCCTAAACGACCAGGAAGTGAGGACAATGTGCAGGCTGCCAAGAAGAAAAGGGTGGAGGAGGTTTTAGCAGTTACTAGTAAAGATCCCCATATTTCTCCATCCAAGTCACACATTCTAGAGGATATTTTGAAACATCAATGCATTGGCCGTCGACGTACTGAGGAATTGGTACGTTCCCCTTTTTGCTTCTCCTTCTTCTTTTTGTTCTTTTTCACAAAATATTTTCCTTATAAAAGTTTTTTTTATTGCTTCAGTCGGCGCAAATGACCAAGGCCCTGAATGATTGGAATGATGAATTTGTGAAGATTAAATATCTTCAGGGCGAATATAAGAAGAAACATGATGGCAAATTAAAGGAGATGCAGGTGGTGGAGCAGCAGCTAGCAGAGTGTAGGGCAGAGCTAGCTAATATGATGACTTCAGCCTCCATACAGAATCAACAGATGAATTGTCTACATATTGAGTTAGTGGATGCGCAGACGACGATCACTCAACAAATGAAAGATCAGGAGATCCTTGTAACTGAGAACAAGAGGCTCCAAAGTATGATGTCAGAGAGGGAAGCTCAGCAGCTACCGTCTACCGTTATAGATGATTTCAAGAAATCAGCCACCTTCAAGATAATTGTTGAAGATCACATTCAAGAAGCTCACAACCATATCTATGACGGGGAGGTGAAGGCTTTGGAAGCAGACTGTATGGAAGAGGGCTTCATCAGAGGTTTTATGAAGGGCGTGCGTGCAGTGCAGCGCAAGACTGGCGCAGATATTGATGGGTTGACACCTAGCCAGGCCTCCGGTGACCCTTCTTCAAATTCTGGTGGCGAAGAGATAGAGAGCGAGTTACAGAAGGCCTTTTCCCTTGAGGAGGTTGAGGATGATATTAATATCCTGTAGGAGTGTTTGATGTTGATTGTATCACCTTGTTTTCTTTCTAGTGATAAGTATATGTGTTTGTTGTGGATGCTTTCTTATGATGTATGTAATGTTTAGTGATCTATAAAAAAATTATTGATATTTCTCTTTTCTTTCTTGCATATATACATGAGACAGGTTTAATTTTATTTCAATGAGAAATATTTTGATAGTCTTTGGTGATCGGAGTGACTGTGAGAGACATCCTCCTTGGCTATCTTGACCTTTTCGAGATTGTTAATCAAAGCTTTTGCTTGATGATTTTTAATCTGTATAGCAGAGCTCGGATCAAATCCCCCTGGGATTGATCATCTAGTGATTGAGATACAATGTAGATTATGTATTTCTCGAATCATGAATAAAGAGTTTAAGACTGTAGCACAACAAAGTGAACGTCACATTACTGTAAGATATAAGACAATACAATAATCCCCTAGTATACTTTTAGGGATAAGGGGTTAGAAGAGTTCTATCCCAGTTCACATACAAGAGATGTCTGAACATAATAACTATATACAAGGACATCTTTAATATAGCTTGAAGTAAACAACAAACACAAGATAACTAATATTATCAATATCTATTGATAATACTTACGAAGGTTGCTAATATTTCAAGTTTGGGGGAGCATTTTTTCATTAGCATCCTTCAATTTAAAGGTACCGGGCTTGATCATAGCTACTACCAAATAGGGACCCTCCCAGAAGGGAGAGAACTTGTTGCGTTGAGGGCCCTTTCCTGCTGCTTCGAGGCTGCGTAAAACCAAATCACTGATTGAGATAGATCGAGGTTTAACTTTCTGATTATAGTGACGAGCAACCCTTTGGTGGTATGCAGCAGTCCTAAGTGAGGCTACATCTCTTACTTCTGGAACGAGATCTAAGTTCTTTCTGAGCTTCTCCTCGTTATTATTGAAATCAAATGTTTGAACTCTATTGCTTGGAACTCCAATATCAATTGGTATAATTGCTTCTGTTCCAAAGCAGAGGTTGTACGGGGTTTCTCCTGTAGGAGTTCTGACAAAAGTCTGATAAGCCCAGAGGACATTTGGGAGTTCTTCAGCCCATTGCCCCCCAGTCTTCCCCAGGCGTGTCTTCAGTCCTTTTAAAATCGTTCGATTTGTGACCTCTGTTTGCCCATTTGCCTGAGGGTGGGCGACAGCTGTGTGGACTAGATGAATATGAAAATCTTTACAAAAAGAAGTGGAGATTTTTTCAGTAAACTGTGTCCCGTTATCTGTGATAATTCTTACAGGAATGCCAAAATGACAGACTATATTCTTCCATAGGAACTATTTGGTATTTGCTTCAGTAATCTTAGCCAACGGTTCTGCCTCTACCCATTTGGTGAAGTAATCTACTGCCAAGATAATGAATTTTCGTTGTCCCGTGACGATAGAAAAAGGTCCCATTATATCAATTCCCCACTGAGCGAAAGGTCAAAGGCTCTGTAGTGATTCAAGCTCCAATGCAAGCATATGGGTGAGATTGGAATGCAATTGGCAATTTTCACACTTTTGAGTAAACTCAAGTGCGTCTTGTTTCATTGTAGGCCAATAGAAGTCTTATCTCATAATCTTGTAAGCTAACGCTCTTCCTCCCAAATGTTCTCCGCATACTCCTGAATGAACTTCTCGGAGTGCATAATCAGCTTCTGATGGAGGGAGACACTTGAGATACGGTCCGGTGAAGGCGCGTTTATACAACTCATTATCAATCACAGTGAAATTTGACGCCTATCTCTGAAGTTGTGTTGCTGCTATGGGGTTTTTAGGTAGTATTCCACATTGTAAAAAAGATAATATGGGATCGATCCAATAAGCTTCTCTTTATTCATCGATTGATTGTATGGCCCATGGTTCTTAGATACTTGGAAAGTGGATTTCCTCGATACACTTTCGCTTGAAGATATCTCCAGTGGTTGCTGTAACAAGTTTTGAAAGAGCATCTGCTCGTGCATTTTGCTCTCGTAGAATATGGATGATCTGATGCTTCTTTATACGGGCTAAAAGCAATTTGACGATGTTGCAGTACTGCGCCAGTTGCAGATTATGGATTTCAAACTCCCCCTCAACCTGAGAGGCGACTAACTTTGAATCAGTGTGGACTACTAAATTTTGAACCTCATAGTCAATTGCTAGTCTCAATCCAGCAATTAGAGCCTCGTATTCTGCTACATTGTTTGTTGCTGGGAACTTAAGTCGGAGCCCATACTCAAGGGTAACTTTCTGCGAAGAGATTAATAAAATTCCAGCCCCAGCCCCGGAACTTCCAAAAGCTCCATCGACATACAATGTCCAGCCTGGCGGAGAAGGTGAAGCACTTGGTTGAACATCGGATACCGGGACGGTGTATTCAATTATAAAATCTGCTAGCGCTTGAGATTTAATATCGGGCCTAGGCAAGTAGTGGATATCAAATTCTCCCAGCTCTACAGACCACTTAACGAGCCTACCCGATGCTTCTGGCTTTTGCAGAATATTTTTCAGTGACAGATTTGTATAAACCCTAATTGAATGGGCTTGAAAGTAAGGGCGTAGTTTTCTGGCAGAATAAACTAACGCCAATGCTGTTTTATCTGCTAAAAGATAACGTTCTTCCGTTTCAGATAAAATTTTGCTAACATAATAGATAGGATTTTGTACAGTATTTTCTTCTCGAACCAAGACCGAACTAATGGCCTGGACAGAAACAACCAAATACAAATATAATCTCTCTCCCGGTGTTGGTTTAGAAAGTAGTGGAGGGGATGCCAAATACTTTCGTAATTGCTCAAAGGCTTCTTGGCATTCATCCGTCCATTGGAACCCAGAGTTACGAGCGCCTCTAAGTACCTTGAAGAAGGGCAGATATTTATCTCCAGAGCGTGCTAGGAAACGAGATAATTCTGCAATTCTTTCATTCAGTCTCTGAATTTCCTTGATATTTCTCGGGGGCACCATGTCTTTTAGTGCCTTGATTTTCTCAGGATTAGCCTCAATCCCTCGGTGGGTAACCATAAACCCCAAAAACTTTCCAGAAGCGACTCCAAAAGCACATTTAACAGGGTTAAGTCGCATATTGTAGCGTCGTAGCAAATGAAAACATTGTTCTAAATCATATATATGTTGAGATTTCTCAAGACCTTTTACCAACATATCATCAACAAATACTTCCATAGAACGTCCAATAAGATCTTTGAAAACCTTATTCATAAGACGTTGATATGTGGCCCCAACATTTTTTAGACCAAATGGCATCACTAGGTAGCAGTATAACCCTTTATCTGTGCGAAAAGCTGTTGCTTCCTTATCAGCCGGGTCCATCTTTATTTGATTGTAACTGGAATAGGCATCCATAAAGCTCAACATCTGATGTCCGGAGGTGGTATCGACCAATTGGTCAATACGAGGAAGTGGAAAACAGTCCTTTGGGCAGGCTTTATTTAGATCGGTATAATCTACACACATTCTCTATGCCCCATTTGACTTCCGCACCATGACGATATTTGCCAACCAAGTAGGGTAATGCACTTCCCGTATAAATCCAGCTTCCAAAAGCTTATTAACCTTCTGCTCAATTGCTTGCTGACGATCTGGCGCAAAATTTTGTTTCTTTTCGATTACTGGCTTGCACGTCGGGTTAACCTTAAGGGAGTGCATGATCACTTCAGGGTTGATGCCGGGCATATCTGCCGGACCCATGCAAAAACATCCTGATTCTTACTTAAAAAATCTATATATTTTTCCTTCTCTTCATCTAACAGAAGAGACCCAATCTGTACAGTTCTTGAAGAATGTTCTTGTGATAAGGATATAGTAGTGAGGTGTTCTACAGAAGAAGCCCTCTGAGGGATATCCTCGTTTCGGAGATCAAAGTCCTCGATACTTAGCGTCACCTTTGGATGTGGTTGAACCTGCCTAAGATAATATATTTGTGCTATTTGTTGATCTCCACGTACCACACTTACTCCAGTCGGGATAAGAAATTTCAGCTTCAAATGAGGGATGGAAGCGATGATCCCAAAAATGGACTAGAGCGGCCTTCCAAAGATGGCGTTGTAAGCTGATTCTAACTTTACAATAATAAACTGAATAGAATGAGTAATCTGTTGGGGAAACTCTCCTAACACAACTAGGAGACTAATTGTCCCTTCTGCCTGCACAGGTCAATTGTCAAACCCGTACAATGGACCTGCAGCAGGCTGAAGCTTTTCTCTGGTGAGGCCCATATTTAGAAAAGCTAAATAGAATAACACATCCACAGAACTACCGTTATCCACCAAGATTCTTTTGACATTATAACACGGGTCACATATCCCCGCATTAATCACAAGCGGATCCTGATGAGAGATTTTTACTCCCTCCAAGTCTGAATCATCAAAAGTGATAGACTGATCAATACGAGCTTTCTTTGGTGTTGGATTTTCATTTACAGCAAAAAAAGCCTGATTAGATAATAACGGTCCTCCTGCGATGGTTTCAATCTCACCAACTATTGGGCGATTATTCGGTGGTTACCTCTGCTGTTGTTGATTTTGCCCCCTAATGGGACGGGGGTGAGACTCCTCTCGGATAGGTAGATCTCGAATAAACTGTCGGAGATAGCCCTAGCGGATAAGCCTTTCAATCTCATCCTTGAGTTGATTACAGGCTTCCGTAGTGTGGCCACGACTACGATGAAAGTGACAGTACTGATCTTGATTGCCTGTATTCGACCTCAAAGGATGCGGCCATCTCATTGTATCTTGATCTTGAACGACTATTAATACATTTGCTCGAGATGTGTTGAGTGGGGTATACTCCTTCTCCTGTCGAGGTTCCCGTCGCGGCAATGGAGGCCTAGGAGGTAGATTATTTTTCCCTTGCTTTTTCCGTTGTAAGGAAGAATTATCCATCCCAGCAGCACCTTTGTGCTTCCCATTTGTCTGCTAAAACTGCTTTCTGTGAGCATTTATGGCTTCATCTACAGAGATTTGTGCCTCCACATGATGAATCAGGTCGACGTATGAATGAACCGTATCTCGCATAAGAGCCGAATAGAAGGGGCAAGGACGGAGGCCACCAAGAAAGACCCCTCTCAATAATTCAGGATCTACTCCCGGAATTTGTCGAGCCTCAGTAGAAAATCGCTGAAAATACTCTTTCAACGATTCTCCTTCATTTTGACGGATTCCGGATAGGTGGGAGGAATCCTTAGCAATTCTTCGATTGGCTACAAACTGTTCCACGAACACTTTAGCCATTTTATTGAATGAAGGGACTGTTCCAGACGGAAGCGAATAGAACCAAGTTCGTGCTTGTCCCTTGAGAGTAGCAGGAAAAACCTGACATAGGAGTGTATCCGAAGCTCGCTGGATATGCATAATTATTCGATAATGATCTATATGCTCATATGGGTCGGATGTCCCGTCGTAGGATTCGATGCTCGGTAGTTTGAATCCAATCAGAATGGGATGCTGGAGAATAGCTTCTGTTAGAGGTGATGACTCTTGTAGGTTCCACTGTCGAAGATTTTGTCTTATACCTCCTCCAAGGAATTCTTCTCGTACTAATCTCCGTAATTCATGACATAGAACGTTGCGAGGGAGCTCAGCAACGTGCGGTTGGTCTAACTCATCAGGGAGGTCCAAAGGAACACGAGGTTGCTGACCTGTATGTGAAGGATGAGTAGAACTTGCTGTGTCAGCCAGTTCATTATCTGGCTGTGATGACGGGTGTCTTCTTGGCGGAGGAAGAGGAATCTCTGCTTGAATATGTTCGAGTTGAACATCTTCGACCTGTGGAGGATCTCGAGGGAGAAGAATTTCCTCCCGTTGCGCTAATGCTGGTTGACGAGTCTCTCGTAGGAGTTGAAGGATCTCGTTCTGAGATTCTTCCATCTTTCGGATTCGCTCCTCCAAAGATGGTCCTGAGGTTCCTTCTCCAGCAACATGTTGCCCCCCAGGATAAAAGGAGGCAGAAACTTGACGTCCATGATTTATAGACTGGTTTCTGGATTGATGAGAGTGGGAGCGGGAGGCTCCTACGAGACGATTGCTACGCCTGTTAGTCATCGAGGCAATACTTGCAATTATGGGGTAGTGGTTCCCACAGACGGCGCCAAACTGTTGCAGACTAGAATATACACGGCGATAGAGTTTAAAAACTTCCGTCTCAATGTTGTACGAATATCTAGCACACAAACAGAGGAGAAATAGCATTAGCAGGATTTTTTACGTGAAAAACCCTGAAAGGGGAAAAACCACGGGGCCACGCCCAGTTAAAAGAGTTCCACTAGTGTTTGCTTGGAATACAGAAGGCTGAATCGTCCTTCAAATTTAGGACGACCAGGATACAATGAATATTTCAGTTACAATGTCAAACAGAGTTCCGTCGTCGCTTGGAGATCGGTCGGAACATTAGCGTCCTTTGGAGGTCGGGTTGAATTCTAGTTTCACTTGGGAAGAATTCCCACGTTACTCGGGCGTCCGGTAGAATTCTGGCGTCACTTGGGCGTCGGGCAGAGTTCCGGCGGTGGGTCGAGGAGGAGTTATTCCCTCATATCCTTCTCTTCTCTTCTTCTTCTCTTCTTTTTCCTCCCCTCTCATGAGAAGTGAGGGACTATTTATAGTTGTTTGAGGATGGCATGAGCCGTAAATAAATGAGAGATCAGGGGAAAATATGGAGTAGTTCGAATGGACGGCCGATATTGAATCCTTTGATCATGGACTATTTATCAGACATTTGAAAGTATTAATGATATCGGAATTTGACGATCTTAGGCTCGTTGGATTCATCTCGTCGAGCCGCTCGATTCGACTATAAGCATGTACTGTTTGGAAATCGTTTGGTAATCCAAATTATGGAATGAACCTTCCAAATCCGCTTCGGGTCTTTGCTTTGGACCCATTTGAGCTCAGATCGAGTTGAATTTGGTGTTGTTGTGTTCGTATTTCCGAGACGTTCAGTTCGATTATAAGTTTGCTAGAATTGGAGTTCAAATGATCCCGGATTTAATTTTTGAATCTTTCAACTAGCTTTCGCCTCGAGATTCATGCATGTTCAAGATAATTTTTTGATGATATATCAATGCTAATGATAATTACACCATTATGCTTGTTGATCTTCTTACTAATGGTTATGATCGTCTTCGAAATATATGTTAATTACATGGGTGTTTTGAATCATTTCAATGATTTTAATAAAGAAGCCCTATGTCATAAGAGTTTATTTGCGTTTATGATGTTCAACATATGTTATAATGAGCGAGTCTTTGAGCTGACACTATATTTTGAATTTCATTGAGTTCTTTGCTTATTGTTGATGCAAATGAAAGGGTTATTGGAGACATGAATATTCTCTAGCCATATTATTGAAGGAATATCCTATTTTACATAATAAGGCTTACAATGAATATACCATCTTAATATCACATTATAGTTGTTGTTTTTTTTGTTCCACTATCACTTGTTTACATTTGTATGATTTTTTTAAATGATTTTTTATATATATATAAATTTTCTTAAATGATTAATTATAGTATAATCCCACCAAATGATCCTAGAGAAATGAGTAAATAAACCTTCCCATCTAATTCCTTGGTGCTATGGATCAATCAAGCATTTTTAAAATCTTCAAAATTTTATAATATTAAAATCAAGTGTTATATATTTCATGATGAATTTATATATTCCTTGATATCCTCTTGTCTGCAATAATTAAGATACTAAAAGGATATGAATGCAAGTTTGTAACTTTTTTTTGGGACATTTAGGCCAATTAAAGTAGATTCATGCACACATCGCATACGCAAGACTCGAACCCATGACCTCTTAGTTGATAGCCTAAGCTCCCAACCAACAGATCAAAATGAGCTGTGTAGTTTATAACTATTTCAAACAATAAGAACATGCTAAAAAACAAAACAAAAAGGCCCGTTACATTTCTTTAAACAACATAACACATAAGAAGATATTTTACAAATTTCTCCTTAAAAAAAAGGTTGAATTTCTTTTGAAAGCATAAGGAGTTATATATAAGTCTAGCAAAACAATCTCTTTTCAGATAATTGTCGGGCAGATATTAGAACCCTAATTTCTAGGAACTAACATAAACTAAAGGCAGTTGTCATCTTGAAGAAAGAAGAATGCTGTTGTTCTTTGATTAGTGTTACCTTTTAGTCCCTGCAGGCAACAGCAGATGTGAATGCCGTCGAACCAAATCTAGCAGGTTGATTCACATCTGTAATAAGAGCACATTGCCCCTTGATGAAAGTATATTGAAAACCAGCAAGAATCTATGATATAGTACATATGCAATACTCTTCATATTCATCTTCATCAGATTCACTGTAAATGAAAAGGAAGAAAGATAAATGGTGAGACGAACAGACAAAAAACTTGTATCCCATTTGGTGTAAAGAAAAAGGCTAAAATCAAGAGAAAATAAAACTAAATCCCTGTTGGAATGCCATGAAACCTCATTTGGTTATTTGTAGTTAAAAATTATGTTTAGAAAACTGAAAATCATTACCCCTCATCAGCTTGGATGTATTTTAACTCCAGAAATCTTCTTAAAGCTCGTTCAATTATGATGATTTTATATGCAAATATGACATATAAACAGTGAATTTAAAATTATCATTTTTAAAGCATAATTTTATCTGCAACAACCAAATGAGTCATGAGAAAATTATGTCAAGCACTGTGGACTTATATCTAAAAGATGAGAAGAACTATTTGTAAATAAAACAATTATTTAGAAAAAATAAAGAAAGTCAGATAATCTGTGACCATCACGGAAACCGGCGGAGATTAAAAGCAAGATGTAAAAAGGATCTAAGAACAGTACAGAAAAGTGAAAGGATCCTTAGGCCTCGAGAAGATTATTTATTCAAGTAGCAAGGTGGAACCACGCAATAATGATTTGCTCACGAATCCCAAAAGAAAAATAGCACATAAAAGAAAAAAAATACTGCCGAAAACTGGCGAGACAATAGCAATCTCAGATTTTATAATATATGTACAAGGTGCATTATTCAGGCATCAATGGCAGAATCAAAGTAGTCATTTAAGAAGAGGGCCAAAAAAAAAACCTACTTAATGAACCAAATTAGGAGTAGGGTCAAAATTTTCATTACATATATAGGAGGAGAATTAGCATTCTCCAATTTATAAAAATTTGATGTAGATGACCTTCAAATGCAAGCTCAAAATCGTGTATTCTTTGCATTGTTAAAATAAGTTGCATGTACAGTTCCGATGATTTTCAAGATTGTTTTGTCGTCCATCACATGACCTCTAAATATAAGCTCAAAATCATCATTTCTCCTTAATATCATTAAAAAAAGTTGCATGCATAGTTTCAACAATTTCTAAGATTGTTTTGCCATCTATCAGATGCTTAAAATAGTTCACAATGAAAGTCTCCGATTGCATAGGAACATAATTATGATATCAAGATATATAAAATTTAAAATGATATGGAATTGAATATGAATTAATGGCATTTTGCATGCGTTAGATAATTTTAATTGGTAACACTTGTAAAATTAGATTTTTTTAATGATTTTTATATATCATCTGATCATCATTGAATTTTTCATATACTTAACGTACGAATAGTTAAATTACCATTAAAATAGGTGAAACTCGATATCCACATAGTTCATCTATTGCTAATTGCACTCAATGGTTGATCTTGGGTTTGAAGACATGTGAAATGGGGAGAAGAATACACCGCCACCAGCTTAGCTCAGATAACAAGGGATAGTGGATGAATAATGACAAACTCAACCAAGATTGCATATTCCCATGAATTATCATAGATTCTGTCCTATTTAATTACCAAAAATACTCAATCTAATTTGATTAAATGATCCTTATTAGTAATCATGAGTTGTAACTAACAAAGGAAAAGCAGATTAAAGGGGTTGTAACTAACAAAGGGTTTCATACCACATCAATTGCACTTTATGACTCACTTCATAGACTTAATTATTGAAAAATATTAGAACTTAGGTCATAACTATAATATAATAATATAATGATGCCATCAACCTAACCACTCGTAGGATGTGGGTACAACACCTTTATTAGTGTGATATTTTTTAGTGTGATTATATGGACACATTTGACATGACATTGACTTTGACTTTTTGTGAGTGAAATAATCTTAAACTCTAATATCAAATTTGATGAAAGGTATCTTAGTATATAGAAATTTTAATACAAATCTAATATGCAATATTGAAAATAATAAAATAAGTATGCAAATTTCACATTTCATAAACAATTAATCTCAACAACTATTTACTAGGTTTGATGAAAATAATAATAATAATAATAATAATAATAATAAAGACTAAATCCAATTCTGATTGAAGATTTTTTTTTTCTCTACTAGAAATGCATGTTTAGAAAATTAAGGATCATGAAAGTCATGCATAGTTTTGAAATCTAATGAAATAGAAAGAAACTCATATTATAGCAGAACTAATAAAACACAACTTGATGTGAATAATTAAAAAAAATTAAGGGAAAAAGAAACAAACACCAAAAATGAAAGCCTCATGCTTGTATGTGAGAAACTCTTCAAGAATTTTAAGTCATACAATTGAATAAAAAATTAAACCCTGAAAGGAGAAGTTTTTACACAAACAAAATAAAATTTTATTCAATATTAATTTTTTTCTTTAAATACCTCAAACGCCTGTGTGTAACACCAAATAGAATCAAATCAAACCTTCCATGAAGAAGCCACTAAGAGGAACCACAGGAACCGCCAATGAACCATAAATACAAAGCAACGACTCAGCTAAACTACTGCTTCAATAGCTATAGTCCCTAACAAGCCACGGAAGAGGAGGTGCGAGACCTACTCCACCAAAATAACTAGATATTGGTATAGTCCCGTTTAACTTGGTGCAAGCGCAGCAACTGTAGAAGCCACTATCAAATAGTAGAAGAAACAGGAAATAGGTGGAGAAACCGCAGAGAAAGCACAGCCAACACATCAGACGCTACATTAGACCTGAATCAATAATTTCAGCCTAACAACCACAAAGGACAAGCATGAGAAAACTCTCAGCCAAAAACCAAACTGCATCACCAGGGCTCTTTTTTTAACGCTTGGTGCACACTTATATTAACCTATTGTCATCATCAGAAATATTCCCCCTCTACAGTTCTATCATCTGCAACTCCTCTCCCAATCGACCAAACGAAAACACAAATAAAAAATCAATTTCTTAGTTCAATTTAGTTCAAATCCAGAATGTTGATTCTTTGAACTAAACTAAATCATTAACATCCCTACATACCTCCAATGAATGATCTAAATTATGTTACTAGTTCATGAGAGAACAAAAGAAACAAGCGCAAACAAGCAAAATGATGTTTAGAAGATGAGTAAATAAAAAGTGCGTTAAAAGGTATAAAAAGACTTTCATATCATTAATCAGGAGTTAAAGCGAGTCGATATCATTTGTGTAAGTGGTATTTTATCTTAGAACAACAATTCAATAGTTAAATTTGAATGAAACTTAAAATCTTATAAAACATGCATATCAGCTGCTACATGTCCGAGGCATTCTTTAAAGAGTAGGCTAAAGATTTCATAGTATAATAGTGAATAGTATGACCAGAGATTATGCAATTCTCAGCATGCTTGGTGAATACTGCCAAAAGACAATTGAGCAAACAATTAAAACAATGAGAAACGTAATATGAAGGTATTCTGGCAGAAGTTGGAAGTAAATTTGATTACACTTATGAGACTCATGAAGATACAGGTGCTTAAGGCTGATGATCACAAATAGCCAATATTTTATATACAATGCCTAAGAAGAATATCCAAGTCGGTTCATGCCATTCGGAGTACCAATTTTCAAGACAAAACAAGCATTTACAATAGACAGGCTGCCTCGAGAATGAATAACTGAAATGCTAAAAAGGATTAATGATAAAAGAACTGTTATGAATTCAAAATTATGACAATGCGAATTGCATTTTAAACTTTGGTTCTACTTTCAATCATATTAATAGATGCCATGTGTTATTATAAATCACATACAGAATGGATGATGCTTCCTCCATTGTATCTATAAAGGGGTTGATTATGTGGCTTTACCTGTGTTGCAAAGAACTTACTTTTGGTGATTTGAATCCATGACCTTTAAGTAATAAAGGAGGTGATCTAACCATTTCTCCATTAGAAAGGTACAAGAGCCTCTTGGTAGTGCAGCGGATTAGGGAGGACTTAATGCACAAAACCTTAAACATATATTGCAAAGAGGAGACTTCGGAGATCACAGTAGCCTTCAACAAGTTACTATGGCAAAAGAAGGCAAAATTACGGTTGGTTCCTTGTGTTTTTGTTGAATCGTAGAGAGGTAAAAAAGATCGGGATACTTCCCTATTTATAGGAAACATTTCCAGAATTAAGATGATCTCTACTTCTAAATGTCAGGAATCACTTAGCAAAAAATGAAAAACAAAAGGTATGCTTTATTGGTAATTAGAACTGACGACAAGAAATTTTTTTAGAAATCATAAGCTGTTTATGAGATTTTCCATTTAAAGTCCTCATGCTATATCACCACATAAAGGTACTCTTTTGGTCCTAGATTTGATCAGAACAAAGAATAAATTTGACTTTCAATATTCTCAAACAAATCCTTACTGCAATATGCATAGAGACATCCATCCTTCCATATCGATGCATAGTTGCATATACACACAAACAAATGAAAATACATATGGAAACATGTATTTATGCGTATATAGAAAAACATTTTAATATAACATCGAACTAGTTAACTCAATCCAAGTTAGATCAGTTCAAGCTCATTAATTGAGTCATTGATTTCAATCGCAGCAGAAGAAAAAAGAAGCAGCAATTTTTGAGTCAAATTCCCAACCCTACCTTTTGGATCTCAAACTAGACAGTACATCAAACTCATCATTTTCTATGCTAATTTCTAATTTTTTTTTATTTTTCTAACTTTTAAAGTATATAACTTACACAAACACAGCTTTCATTTATTTAGTGTTGTAGATAGAAAACATAAATGCGATATGAACGTTCATATTGTTGTCCTGAATTTTAGAGCGAAAATCACATAACACTCATACTTTTTTGCACTAATTATCTCGCCATATTTTAAAGATATTGTTGATCAAACCAAATAAATTAAACACGTATCATAACTCGTTTATACTTAACAAATATTTTGGTAACCAAATTACAGTGATCAAGGGGGTGATGATTGAAGAGAGGCTTAAAAGAAACTGTTCAATGCTACCTAGGTAGAACAGGTGACTGTATCAGGTATTGAAGCGACATTAGGTGGCAAGGAGGAAACAAACAATTAACAAAACAGTATGAGCACAAAGGCCGCAGTACTGACTACTGAGTTACAAGAAGGACAAGGGCTTCTACCTTATTAAAACATCCTTGATCCTAATAACACCATGCATAATAAGAAATCAGTAATGGCGGCAAGGAAACGTGAAGGAATGAGGAAAATGACAAGAAAAAAAAAAACTGAATTAATAAAACGTTGCCGAGCAATGTTTGCAAGCGACATGCCTGGTATTAAAAAGATGATGCGAAAAATAATAAAAAAAAACTACCTCTGTTTATATCTACAGAAAAAATTCAGGAGGAAAATGATATTTAAAGAACTAGATCAATTTTATCCGTCAAATGATAAAAAGAAAATCAATTTAAGCAAATTATAGATTAATTTTCTTAACAACGCCATAATTAAAATCATTACAAGTGCTACAGAAACAAGATCTATACAAAGCCAAAAAGCAAGGAAAAGTTAAAAAAGGGTGAAAGGGGTAATCATTTAAACCTTGGCTGGAATTCCAGGACTTCCACTAGCTTGTTTCCGTTGCGATCGTTCCACTGGACCTTCTCACTCCTACTCCTCTGCCTTCTTCCCTTTATCCCACCTTTCTTCAAAGAAGGCGACAGAAGCGAGCTCGTCTCCCTATATTCCTCCTCTCCCTTATCCTCCCCGTCCTTAGAAATCACAACGGAAGATGTCTCATTCCCATTACAGATTCTAGCATCGTTTTTCCCGACATCCATCCGCGCCAACCCCAAAACCTAGGATTCCGGGCATCAATCTACCCCCCCAAAAAGCAAAAACTAATCAGTCGTGAACACCACAAATCATATCCATTGCGGAAAAATCGGCCGCCTAATCCGATCTACGACAAGAAATCATCCCTCCAATTCTCAATACCACGCTTCGGCAGAAGATGAATCAATTCATGGATTCAATGTTCCCTAAAAGAAAATCCAAGCTCAAATGGCATCCACGTCGCCGCCGCTTACCTCAATTCGATCACAAAAACCAGACAGAGAATTGATTAATTGAATGAATCGATGATTTCGAATCCTAACTGGAATCAAGGAAGAATCGAGAAAGGAAGAGAGAGACGTTATTAAATTATCATAACCGAAGGGATTTTTTTTTGGGGGAAGGCAGATCTAAATTTAATTCAAAAAATTAATTAAAGATGGTTTAAGTATTTCTATTACTATTGTAAAAATGATTTATATTTATTCTAAAATTAAATTTCAACTATATATTTTTATCATAAAAAATATATCTCTATCTTTCATTTCAATATTTTGACTTCATTATGTCTTTCTCTCGGTTGCTAAGGTTATAGCTCGTTCAAGCGGAAAGATGACTCTTCAAATTGATTTATGAGGTGATTTGAGCTCAGCTTGATATATCTCGTGAGCTGTTTAAAGAGCTAATTAGTCAAGTTTGAGCTAGCCCAGACTCAACTCTTAGCTCATGAGTCACCTCGTTTAAAAAATATTTGTTGCGGGCTAAACTATTTGCGGCAGTAGAGTGAATGAATTTTTCATCTCAGCGATGCTGAGATATCCAACAAAAAAATAAATAATTGAAAAGAGAGCAGAAAAATACAAGAAATTTTTTACGTGGAAAACCTGAAGAGAGAAAAATCACGGAGCCTCGCCTAGGTGAAAAAATCCCACTAATTTTTAGTGAATTACAAAGGTTAACCATCCGTCCCTTACAGGCGGTGGACTTACAATAGTTTGGATATTTGGGAGGAAGTTCGACGTTGGTCGGGTGAACGTCTGACTATGTTCGGGCGGAAGTCCGACGGATGGATGGTGATTACATGGCAGTCGACAATAGGGCGGTCATTTGACAATGGTCGGGAGAAAGTCTGGTGACGGTTAGCGGCCGGGTTGAAGTTCGACAACGGTCAGTAGCCGGACAGTGGTCAGACGATGGTTGGGTGGAAGTGTAGCAGCAGTTTGCGGCCTGGCGGTGGTCCTACGATGGTCGGGCAGAAGACCGGCGGTGGTTGGAGGCCGGGTGGAAGTTCGGTGGCGGTCAACGCCCGAGCCGTGGTCCGGCAGAAGTCTGGCGGTGATCGGCGAGCAGGCGGTATGAGGCTAGGTAATAATGTGTTTTAATTTTATTTTAAGTTTTCCAATTATATGTATTCTTTTATAGTCAGTGTGGCTATTGTACATATTATTTTAGACTCATAATTTTCTAATAAAATGTAAATATTAACCTCATAAAATAGAATGATCTTTTTGGCTCTTTATGCACTTTCTGTAATGCAATTATTCAGCATTGGATGTCAAATTAATCTAGTTGTTAAATGAAAGATAAATGAATATAATGAGCAGAAAAGATTATTAAAAAAAAAAGAAATTCTTTCACATTAAATCTTGGAGCGTGATTGGTGGGATATTATTATTTTAGTTTTTGGATTATGCAACCAACAATCTAAAGGAATTTTTTAAGTGGCTGTGGACTTATGAATGATAATTATTCACCTAAGACTAAATGTAATTGAATTTTAATTTTAATTATTTGTAATGCAAAGCATGCTAGTTCACTCTATGTAATAATGAGAATGTGAAGTGTTAAAAAGGTTTACAAAAAAGATTTTATCCTAAAAGAACAGAGCTCTGCTAAGACATAATTGCAGGTTAAGTAATCTACTTCTGCCCGTAAACAAGGAGGTGCCTAAAGAAGGAGAAGAAAAGTTCAATATATTTTATGAGACCCCAGGTGAATCCGGGCTTACATTTTAAATCGATTATCTTGTATTAATCTTTTTTAATCTTAAATTGTTTATTAGTTATAAGTATAAAAAAAATTATTTCATAAGAGCCTAGTAAAAAACAATCAAAATAAATAATCATTCACCCAACCACCAATATAAAACAAAAATAAATAAAGCAAAGTATTCAAAGTCAGTATGACAAGCACCACTTAGTTACAAGCTTTATAAAAAGAGGTTTGGGTAAGGTCTTTATATTATAACTCGGATTCTATTCCTATGAATGAGGCACGTCTTTTAAATAAATGAGATATTCTCTTTGGTTTTTAACTATTCTCTTCAAACTTGACTTGTTTCTTCATAAGGCTTTCAAATGAAAAGAATCTTCTAGGGAAGGTGGTTCTTTCCTTCTGGTTCCTTATTCCTTAGGAGAGAATATCTCATTTTTAAACTTTCATATTTTTATTTATCAAACATTTGAATGTCTTAATGATGCGAGAATCTAGTGGTCTTGAGCTCATTATATTTGTCTCATCAAGCCACTCGATTTGACTATAAGCATGCTATAATTAGATATCATTTAGTCTATCAATTTACGTTCAAAAGATTTTAAACGAAATTCTAGTGCTTGATTTCAGCTCATTTGGAGTCGAATCAGATCATTTATAGCATTGATAGATTCTTCTTGTCTAGACATTCAGCTCGACGATACGTTTGTTGAAAATTGAGATTAGAGTTCAGATGATCCTAATTTTAATTTCAAAAATTTATGATTTAAATATTTTCTAGAGATTCATGTAGACATTGTGAATTTTTTAGATTCGTGTTAATTTTCATTATATTTTATCATTTATTAAGTGCATTTAGAACTTAATATTATATTTATAATTCTAGAATGTTGTATTTTTATTCTCAAACTCAATAGTGAATAATATAACTTTGATTTAGGACTTATTTGTATAATACAAAAAACTTTCTAAAATTATGATTTTTTTTTTTAATTTGTGCGTCATTTGACTGCATTCGGAAAATAAATATAAAAAAAAAGATCCATTTGAGTGAGAAATTGAAACCCTCAATTGGTGAGTATTTTAAAGGGTTTTGAGTTTGAAATCAATGTTACTGTATAACTAAATCCAATTCAATGATGAATTTAACAAACAATTAAAACCGCTAATCCATTATTGTTTGCTAGGAATTGGTCATTCAATGAAAGTTTTCTAAATAAGTGGTTTTCTATTTTTAGTAAAATTTAATAATTTTAAATTAAAAAATGAAATTATATAAGATAATAACAAAAAAAATTTATGATGCAAAGTGTACAGGAGGAGGAGGAGATATGAGTGATCATAGATCGGTGGTGAGAAGTTAAGATCTCATCGCATGGGTGCGGAGAGTTTCAGTTTGCCCGCAAATTCTCAACCGCATTTTAAATGGAGCGCTTCTGCCTTTATTTAGTGCTTTGTTCGTTATAATTACCTGTTGGATGGGCTCCGCTCACCCAGGTGTTAGTTTTGAAAGGAATTTTGCTATTTTTGGGTGGCATGTGCGGACTATATGAGCTGTGGGAAGGGGATGACTTTTAATCGTCATCTTTTTGTTGTGATTGGAATCTCATTATAGTGTTATGGTTCTTGAATCTGACCTAAAGGAATAAATTTAGTTATTCCCTGCACTTCTTTTGTTTGTTTTCTGAAGCTTGAAGCCACTATATTGGAAGAAGGTTAAGCAATCTTCAGTAGTTCTACATGGGGGAGCACGAAACCTTGTCACAGGCAGGCGGGTTGCTGCTGAATGGCCTTCTACCCAACAAAACGAGCCATGTAACCCGGGTGCTTAATGCAGAGAGATGGTCCAAGGTTGAAGAGAGAGGTGCTGAGCTATTAGCTTGCATTCAACCCAACCGACAATCTGAAGAGCACCGGAATGCTGTGACCAACTATGTCCAGACGCTTATCAAGAAGGGCTTTTCTTGTGAGGTGGCTATGCTTTCCCTCCACTTAATAAAGATCATGAACAATATTAATCTAGAGGGTCACATTGATGATATTTTGAGAGTTTCTTACTAATGAATGATTTTGTGTATCAGAAAGGAAAAAAAGAAAAATAAAATTTCAAGCTATTTTGTGATAAGAAATAAACTAATATTTCTTTCATTCTTTTATGGCAGGACACTCTAGCATCTAGTTTTCACACTGCTTTCTATTTTTCCTTTTTGGTTTAGCAACTAACAATGAGTTCTCTAGGTTTTCACATTTGGGTCTGTACCCCTCAAAACCTACTTAACAGATGCATACATTGACTTAATTGTATGTAGTAAGAATGAAGATATGAAAGATACTTGGGCCAGTGTGGTTCTCAGGGTGCTAGAGAATGAAAAACAACAGATTAAGAACGTTGAATTTCGTGTGAAGGAAGTCAAGTACATTGACGCAGAAGTATGTCTTTGACATGATCATGCTATCTTTTATGTCTTATTGTTGCATTTACTAGATAAACCATCAGCTCCTTCTGTTTTATCCAACATGTCGCACCTGTGACCAGCCATGAATTTGGCCTTATTTGACCATTAGTACTGATATAGTTCCATAATTATCAAGGGATTTATGTTGTGAATATTGTATTACATCACACTTATTTTGAGCATCATGTTTTCCTTTTGCAAGTAAAAGTAATAAAGTGTCTTGTAGAAAATATTGTTGTAGATATATCTTTCAATCAAATTGGTGGGCTATGCACTCTAAACTTTCTTGAAGAGGTGGGTTAAATGGTTTTTAGGATGAATCTATTCATTATCTTTCTGGAAGAATTGAACTTGCATAACTTTTGGGCATTTTTTAGTATTCAAGTGAAGAAAATAGAATGAAATATAGGAATTCAAGAGTTGATTATTTATATGTAGCCATTATTTTGAAAATCTTGACTTCTTTTTTCCTTTGCTTCTCAAATACCAAGAATCCAAATGTAGACTGAAATTTCTTTTAATGAAGCTTTCTTAACCGTTCTACTTACAAACTCTTTGTTTGTTATAGGTTGGCCATCTCATAAATCAGAACCATCTTTTCAAGAGGAGCATAATATTGATGAAAGCCTGGTGTTACTACGAGAGTCGGATACTTGGTGCTCGTTTTGGGCTCATCTCAACATACACTTTAGAGATTCTTATTCTTTACATATTTCATGTTTTCAATAATTCTTTTGCAGGACCATTTGAGGTAATGTTGGTTCATTAAATTATCTTATTGTATTTGAAACTAATCTTACACTGATATGGATTGTGCTATATTTTTAGGTCTTGTATCGATTCATGGAAGTTTTTAGTAATTTTGACTGGAAGCACCTCTGTGTCAGCCTTTGGGGTCCAGTTGCTATCAATTCACTTCCAGATACAACAGGTAAGCCTGTTCTATCTCCACTTAATCGCCTATTCAACATACATTCTCATTTTCGTTCTCTTGCAATTTTAATCAGCGGAGCTTCCTCGAAAGGATGGTGGCAAATTGCTATTTTATAAAGCCTTTATTGAGACTTTTAGAACAGCTTATGTTGTGTCCCTAAGTGGTCATAAAAATCAAGGCCAGCAATTTATACCCAAGCATTTGAATGTTATTGATTCTTTACGTACAAACAATAATCTTGGGCGAAGCGTCAGTAAAGGTAATTACATACTCTAATCAACTGCATTTATTTTTTGAAAATTTATTGCATCTAAAATTTTCTAATACTTTTTTATTGTTACTGTAAGCAATGCATATTGTTAATAATGTTACTAAGTCATTCTTGGGTTGTATGGTTTTGATGCACATCTTGGTGATGCAAATTTAGATGTGATCAATCAATACATCAAACATGCAATTTTCACTAGTTAAGAATCAATTAATCTTAAAATGATTATTCTAAGCTTTTCAAGAAAATGGAAATTGTTAACTGTCAATTCATTTGAAGAAATTTTTGCCTTGTATTGGAAATTGACAACATGGAAAAGAAGCCATATTATAGCAGGTGTAAGTAAACATAATGATGATAATAATGATGATGTTTTGAGCCCAAGTCCTCTTCTCATCTCTACCTATCTTGAGTGGCTTCATCCCATTTATCTTTTGATATTTTGTCTCATATTGGCTCCTCTTAATTTCCATGTATACCTCTTTCCAAATTTCTCAAAATATCTTTACTTAAAAACATCTCGACTGAGCTTCCTACTTCATTAAATGCTGATGATGTTTTTTAGTCAATAAACATTTAGATTTCTCTTATAACAGTGTTGATCAAACTTGTTACTTAGCTATAAAATATTAGCTTAATAATTATCGTAAGTTCTTTGAGTTTTCAGCAAACTTCTACAGGATACACAGTGCATTTGCATTTGGAGCAAAGAAGCTGGACGCTTTGCTTGATTGTCCAAAGGAGAATCTAATAGCAGAAGTTGATCGGTTTTTCCAGAACACTTGGGAAAGGCATCGAAGTGGCAATTGATCCAATGCACTAATTATCTTTAATATTCACTGCAAGGCAGCCAATGCCATTCATGTTAGCTCAAGAGGCGCTAATAATTTGCAGAGAAATGCTAGCTACCTCCAGCATTTCCATCAAGCCTGAAAACAATCAAATAAATTTTGAGATAACTATTTTTTTATCAAAATTATTAGTATTCATTGATTTTATTTATTTAATGACCTGAAATAAAGTACATATTGTATTTTAATAGTGCATTTTTTTTAATTATTAGGTGTTGGTTCAATTTTAGGATAAGTTGATCCTACGATTACCGCAACAATTTTGATCTCTATAAATAGAGATTGTATGTGATGTATAATTTGGGAAAAATTTTTGAATAATGCTTAGTTTTTATTTCCTCAAAATTGTTGTGCATTCCCGCTCTTCCCTATCCCTCTCTCTCTTGCAAGAAGAGCTCAAGAAGCTCTAAACGATGATGGCGATTGTGGCAGTTATCAGCGGGCAGCGATGACGGCTTGCTATGCAAATAATGTTGAATATTTTTTTCTTATTTCTTTGATTTTTAGTAAATAATTAATATTTAAACTACTATAACATCATGGGATGACTGGAGATGAAAATCTACTTAAAATATTAATTTTTAGCGATGCAGATAAAAAAAATTATTCAAATTTATATAATTCCAATAATTAGTCATTCAATGAGAATTTTTTGTAAATAAGTGAGGGTTTTTTTTTATTATAACTTAGCGATTGTACATATGAAATTTATGATAATATATATGAAAATATTTGCAAGTAACACATAAAATATATTGGAATAAAAAGTATGCACAAATAAAATAATTGTAATAAATTTGAAGAAGTTAGGGTCAATTTGGGATAATTGTAATTTTTTGTAAAGATGAATTTTTTGTAAAGATGATTGTAAAGCTAATGCGGAGAAAACAACTTTTTAAAAATTATTATAGAAAGCAGCTTTGTACAAAAATTTCTTTAAAACGGTGAAAAAATAATGGCCAAATAAAATTATGTCCGGGAAGGATTAAATAAAATTTTGAAATAAAGGATACATAATCAATTAATATTTAATGATATATGGCATTACTCTTTGGAATTATAATAATAAAAAAAGCTTGGTTGGATAAGTTATTATGCAACTATAGAAAATTTCCCGCATCAATTAATTACACAAATCTTTTTCATAACATATCTATCACTTCACTGATAACAAAATAAAGTTAAAACTCTTTCAAAATTGAGGTCAGTCAATTTATAGATTCAAAGAAACCAAACTTATGAATAAGAAAATTTATAAAATTATATAAATTTAGAAGTCTGTTGGATTATAATTGTTGTGTCAAGGATTATTCGCGGCGATAGAGAAATATAAAGTTTAACGTCGTAGCTTTTTACGAAGATCTAGCACATAAAACAGATAAAAGAGAGAGGTGTAGTATTTATAAGAGACACCAGAGTTTTTACGTGGAAACCCCTGAAAAGGGAAAAAAATCACGAGGTCTTGTCGAGCTTAAATGAATCAACTAGTGTTTGCAGTTGATTATAAATGAGGCCCTTCATTGGGGGGAAGGCATTGGCTCGATGTAGCAAATATACATTATATGGAGTGCCTTACATGGTGGGAGTTGGAAGAAAAAGTGTTGACATGTTAGTTTGGTCGGCAAGATCATAGTCGGCGAGCCATGTAGGTCAGAAAGACCATAGTCAAGTGACGATCGTTGGAAGGACTTTAATAGACAACGGTGGTCGAAAGGACTGTAGTCAAGCTATGTCCGTTAGGTAGATCGTAGTCAGCGGGCGATGGATGTATGAAGAACCACAGTTGGGTGATGGCAGTTGGAAGGACTGTAGTCAGGCGATGACAGTCTAAACGATCGTAGTCGAGTGATGGTGATCGGAAGAACCGTAGTCGGGTGACGGAGGTCAGTAAGACCGTAGTCTGGAGATGGTGGTCAATAGGGGTGCAAACGAGTCGAGTCGAGCTCGAGCCAGACAGTGTTCGAGTCGAGCTCGACTATCAAAAACCGAGCTCGAGCTCAAAATCCGAGCTCGAGCTCGACTCGTCTCTTATGTCGAGCGGCTCGTCGAGCTCAGTCGAGCTCCGCTGCGAACTCCGTCCTGAGTAGGCTTGTCGAGCTCAGTCCAGCTCCGCTGCGAACTCCTCGTCGTCACGAGCTCGCCATCCCGTCCGCTCGTCCGTCATCGAGTTGTGGAGGTCGGAAAGACCTTAGTCGGGCAAATGGGGTCGAAAGGACCGTAATTGGGTGACGGTGGTCGGAGAGACCGTAGTCGTCGAGCGATAGAGGTCAAAAGAACCGTAGTTGACGGGTGACAGGCAACGGGCGTTGGAGGTCGAAAAGACCGCAGTCAGATGAAAGGCAGTTGGAACGACCGTAATCGGCGGGCGAAGGAAGTCAGAAAGATCATAGTCAGGTGATGGTTGGTTGCAGGATAGAAGTCCAGCGCAAATTTAAGTTTGGAAGCTTCTAACTCAAATCTATCACGAGACTGTGCCTGTTGAAGAGAAATTTTTGATTATATATCAGTTATAATGGATGAATTTTTACATTCGTGAGCCAGTACTCCTTCGGTCTGTCTTTGTGGCAACCATAAAATAATTCTTAACTTTCAGAATTGTTGGGTATTATTTTTTATGCTTATGAGTTTAATTTTTATTTTTTTGTGAGAATTTTTCATAATTCTCTTTCACTTTATTCTTCTGTAATTGTAATCTCAATTCTCAATTGCAAAAGTTTTTCCTAATCAGTCCCTTATATACTCCTAATTGCAGATTGTATAAAGTATTGAATTAAAATAAATAAAACAACAAATCGATAACATTTATTAAATTATATAAAATACTTTTCATTTAATTTAACATCAAGATTTGTGCAAATGTGCTGGTCGCAGTCGTGTCCTCTGACCAAGCACTGAACGTTACAAAGCCTAGCACCCTTTTTTCGCCTGCTCTCTCTCTCTCTTTCCTCGTTTTCTCCCTTTTGTAATTCTGATTGTTTCAGCATTTTATGAACGCTTAATCCGCATGGATCGACTATAAATCCTCAGTGAACAAGCTCGCTTGGCAATCAGCGGTGACGAGAGAGTTTTAATTTGCCGGCATAATCGCAGCCCCGTTGATGTGAGTTTATGGGAGGAATTACGCCATTGGGATCTGGTTGGAATCTGGTTGTGCTTAAGGATTTGTATACATGAGCTTTTACTTGCGTTCAAACACAAGGTGTCGGCCTTTGGGATCCAAATCCAATCAATTCACTTCCAGATATGACAAGTAAGTCCATTTTTTCTTGACAATTTATCCCTTCATATTCTGCCACATATTTGCTCCTCTTAATCTTAATCTCCATATGTATAACTCTTCAAATCTCTCAAAGTATTGATATCTTATAACATCTAGAGCTGAGCTTCCTCCTTCCCAAGCTAGCTAGGCAATTCCTCTTCACCTTCAGCTCACCCTCGAATCATCCTAATTGCACACCATACATCACCTACTGCTTCTGCATGTGCCCAATCACTCGCCATGAACAAGCTAGCTAGCTGTAAACACTGCTTCTTCACACCCATCATCACACCTGATGCAACATGAAGCAAACGGTGAGGAAGAAGCAGATAGAAAACTGATATAGAACAAACAGGAAATAATCAGGAGCGAAAACTATTCTTCGTCACCCTCTTCCTGGCTTTTAAACAGGATATGTAAATAGCAAGAAATAAAATGGTATGTATGCAAATTATTTATTAATTATTTTATTTTCTTATATATTGACATGAAATAAAATGTCTTGGATCTTAAGAACATATTATTTTTTATTTTTTTAATTAAATATTGAATAAATTTATTTATGCAATGGTGTTAATCGTCACAGCAATAGCTGCCGGTTGGGTAAATAATTTTGATTTGATTTTATTTTTTTAATATTTTGAGTGGATTAATTAATATGCCATAACAATATCATAGGATAAATGGATATGAAAATCAACTTAAAATATGGAAAGAAGAAAAATTATTCTATTCGATATGGCTCCAATAAGTAGTCATTCAATAATAGTTTTAGTAAATAACTGAAGTAAATATGAAATATATTATAATATATATGAAATTGTATGTAAATAACTCAAGAATATATGGAATAAAATTATGCACGATTTTTTTCCCACAAACGATAATCATAATTAATTAATTAGTATGAATCATTCTTAATTAATATATAAGTAATATTGAATAAATTTAAAGGATTAAGTCGGACATTTAGGATCAAATAGTTTTTTTTTAATACTTAATCAAGAAATATTTAATGATTATCGATACAACTTAAATTCCTTAATTATGTTAACTATATTACAATCAACTTATTAATAATATTTAGAAGGAATAAATTTAGTTATTCCATAAACTTCTTTTGTTTGTCTTCTGAAGCTCGAAGTCGCTATATTGGAAGATGGTTAAGTAATCTTCAGTAGTACTACATGGGGGAGCACGAAACCTTGTCGCAGGCAGGCGGGCTGTTGCTGAATGGCCTTCTTCCCAATGAAACGATCCATGTGACCCGGGCGCTTGATGCGAAGACATGGTCCAAGGTTGAAGAGAGAGGTGCTGAGCTAATAGCTTGTATTCAGCCCAACCGGCAATCTGAGGAGCACCGAAATGCTGTGAGCAACTATGTCCGGACGCTTATCAAGAAGTGCTTCTCTTGTGAGGTAGCTCTTCTTTCCCTCCACTAAATAATGATATTGAACAATATTAATCTGGAGGGTCACATTGATGATATTTTGAGGGTCACAATATTTTTTCTTTATGGTTTAGCAACTAACAATGAGTTCTCTAGGTTTTCACATTTGGGTCTGTACCCCTCAAAACCTACTTACCAGATGCAGACATTGACATTACTGTATGTAGTAAGAGTGAAGATATGAAAGATACTTGGGCTAGTGTGGTTCTCAAGGTGCTAGAGAATGAAAAACGACAGAGTAAGAATGCTGAATTTCGTGTGAAGGAAGTCAATTACATTGATGCAAAAGTATGTCTTTGACATGATCATGCTATCTTTTGTCCTACTTTTGTATTTACTAGATAAATGATCAGTTCCTTATGTTTTATCCAACATGCCACACTCGTGATGAGCCATGAATTGGGCCTTATTTGACTATTAGTATTGATATAGTTCCGTAATAATCTCTTATAATCAAGAGATTTATGTTGTATTATATCATATTGATTTTGAATATCATATTTTCCTGTTGCAGGTAAGAGTAATACAGTGTCTTGTAGAAAATATTGTTGTATATATATCTTTCAATCAGATTGGTGGGCTATGCACTCTAAACTTTCTTGAAGAGGTGGGTCAAATGATTTTAGGATGAATGTTTTCATTATCTTTCTGGAAGGATTGAACCTGTAGAACTTTTGGGAATTTTTTAGTATTCAAGTGAAGAAAATAGCTTGAAATACAGGAATTCAGGAGTTGATTATTTATAAGTAGCCATTATTTTGAAAATTTTGGACTTCTTTTTCATTTGCTTCTCAAATACCAAGAACCCAAATGGCGCCTAAAATTCTTTTAATGAAACTTTCTTTACCATTGTACTGATAAACTCTTTGTTTGTTATAGGTTGGCCATCTAATAAGCCAGAACCATCTTTTCAAGAGGAGCATAATATTGATCAAAGTCTTGTGTTACTACAAGAGTCGGATACTTGGTGCTCGTTTTGGGTTCATCTCAACATACACTTTAGAGATTCTTGTTCTTTACATATTTCATGTTTTCAATAATTCATTTGTAAGACCATTTGAGGTAATGTTAGTTCATTAAATTATCTTGTTGTACTTGAAACTTACCATGCACTGATATGGGTTGTGCTATATTTTTAGGTCTTGTATCAATTCCTGGAAGTTTTTAGTAATTTTGATTGGAAGAACTTTTGCGTCAGCCTTTGGGGTCTAGTTCCTATCAATTCACTTCCATATACAACAGGTAACCTTATTCTATCTCCACTTAAATTGCTTTTTCAACATACATTCTCATTTTCGTTCTTTGCAATTTTAAGTAGCGGAGCTTCCTCAAAAGAAAGTTGGCAAATTGCTATTTAATAAAGCCTTTTTTGAGACTTTTAATACAGCTTATGATGTTTCCCTAAGCGGTCAAAAAAATCAAGGCCAATAATTTATACCCAAGCATTTGAATGTTATTGATCCTTTACGTAGAAACAATAATCTTGGGCGAAATGTCAGTAAAGATAACATACTTTTATCAACTGCATTTATATTTTGAAAATATATTGCATCTAAAATTTTCTATTACTTTTTTATTGTTACTGTAAGCAATGCATAATACTAATAATGTATCTTTCCTTTCAAGATAGGCACTTACTTTAAAAAACCAATCTTGTGGCTTACATATTTACTAAGATTTCCTTTTTTTGTCTTTTGAATTTGCAGCAAACTTCTACAGGATACACAGCGCATTTACATTTGGAGCAAAGAAGCTGGCCGATTTGCTTGATTATCCAAAGGAGAATCTGATAGCAGAAGTCGATCAGTTTTTCTTGAACACCTAGGAAAGGCATTGAAGTGGCAATTGACCCAATGCACTCATCTCTAATATTCATTGCAAGACAGCCAATGCTATTCATGTTAGCTCAAGAGACGCTAAGACTTTGCAGAGAAATGCTACCTCCGGCATTTTCGTCAAGCTTGAAAAGAATCAATTAAATTAAGGGGGATTTACATACATACCAATTTATTTCATGCTATTTATATATCTAATATCTGAAACTTTAATATTACATTTTTATCACTCTTATAAAATTTTAATATCAAATATATCACTTCTATATTTCACTTTCACCACCCATACCACCCTATAAATTTTAATATTTCATTCCATGCACCCATATTTGTTCTATGGGTGGTAGACATGTAATATGAAAGTGTTTTATGTGTTAGATATGTAAATAACATGAAATAAAATGGTATGTAGTTCCTTTTTTAATTATTTTATTTCTTTATATATTGACATGAAATAAAATATGTCTTGTAGCTTAAGAGCATATTTTTTTAATTAAATATTGAATAAATTTATTTATGCAATGGTGTTAATCGTCACAGCAATAGCTGCTGGTTGCGTAAATAATTTTGATTTTATTTTATTTTCTTAATATTTTGAGTGGATTAATTAATATTTAAAATGCCATAACCTCATAGGATGAATGGATATGAAAATCAACTTAAAATATGCGAATAAGAAAAATTATTCTATTCGATACGGCTCCAATAATTAGTCATTCAATGAAAGTTTTGGAAAATAAGAGATGGTTATATTTTTATTATAACTTAGTGATTATAAATATGAAATATATTATAATATATATGAAATTGATGTAAATAACTCAAGAATATAATGGAATAAAATTATAAATATGAAATATATTATATAATATATGAAATTGAATGTAAATAACTCAAGAATATAATGGAATAAAATTATGCATGATTTTTTTCCCACTCATTCTTAATTAATATAAAGTAATATTGAATAAATTTAAACGATCAAGTCGGACATTTAGGATCTAATAGTTTTTTTCCCTTAAAATACCTAATCAATAAATATTTAATGATTATAGATACAACTTATATTCCTTAATTTTTTTTTTTTTTGGGCGGGGGGGAAGCCCGACGGTGGGGCCCCTACGTGTTAATTTCAAAAAGCGGTTACAAAGTCCTTAAAAGGAACCTCCAGCTCGCAGCTAATGCTCAAAAGAGCTACAAAAAGAAATATGAAAAAAAAAACTAAGAACCGGTTGTTCCTTATACTAAGAATTACAAAAATACCTAAAAATATTCTAGGGCTGCAAGTAGTCAGCACCCAAAAAAGGAAGAAGACAAAGATATCAATGCGCTCATTCTTCCTGCAAAAAAAACCACGCAAAAAATCCAATCTCCAAATCTGCATAACAAGAACACTAGACAAGCACATGCTACTAATATAATACTGGTTAACAATTAAACAAAAGTGGAGGTAATTCAAACAAATGCAGAGAAAATAACATAAACAGGTAATAGTAGAGACAAGATGGCAGAACACAAACCCACAACCAGCAGGGCCCCCTCTGTGTAAATTAAAGCACCGGAGCATAGGCAACCAGATTAGACGGCCTTTCCCAACAGAAATCAAAATAATAACAGGGGAGAACCCTGCAGGAGCCAAACTATCCACGGTAACTATGAGATAAGCCTTAAACAAATTCATCCAAACAACATAAACCAGATCATCACTGATGAGATAAGCCTTAACCAAAGTCTCCGTAAAAAGCCCCCCCACCCAGATTAACATCACCCTCATTAATTGTAAAAACAAAACTATCCTAAACAACAGGACAACCCAAGTTAAGGAACTCCTGAACTGAAACCTCAAACCAAACAAGGTCTCACAAGCAGATCTCCTAAGAGCCTCAACACGAGGCAAACCAAGGAAGGAAACCAGAACGAAGAAAGCCAAGCCAACACCCACACAACCACCCAAAAAAACAAAATTCATAGAAAAAAAGAAACCAACCCAATCACAGGCCATCAGCTATTACGGAAGTAAGGCAAGCCAGATTTGTCTAAATTAATCAAACCTTTCAGCATATGAGGTAAGTCATTGTTATCAAAATCCTTCCACATCTCAAGATGACAACCCAGCTTAGCAAGGTAATCAGCACAGGAGTTACCTTCCCGTAAAATGTGTGATATGTTGTAATTGATAGTAGCAAGGGCCAGTTTAATTTTTCTAATAGTATAGAAGTTCTGTGGATTACCCTCCACAACATTTTCAACAATATGAATTAAGAGCATTGCGTCCACCTCTATCCACACATGTTGAAAACCCAATCTTATACAGTTCTCAAGCCCATAGGAAAGACCAATAAGCTCAGCAGTAATAGCATTAGTGCGGGAAACAGGCCCAGCATAAGCAGCTAAAACCCTTCCCAGGATATCACGGATAATTACACCCGCACCGGCATAGTTAGGACCCAAAGATCCATCAGAATTAAGTTTAACAAAAGGAAAATAAAGCTTAATCCACTTAACAATCCTCCCCATGTTATCAGCATTAACAGAGACAAAATTAATGCCAAGGTCAAAAGCCAGATTACCACAAGCATGAAAGTTTTTTTCAGTAATAATGTTAACAGAAAAGAGCTGAAGAAGCTTGTTCTTCACATTAGCAATAACTTGATTGGCATTCATTTTGATGTCATTATGCTTGGAATCATTCCGCGCTTTCCACAAATACCACATAATAAGGATAGGCAATAAATTATATATGTGACCTTTGACTATATTCATCCAACAATTCAACATAGACATGATATTAATATTAGAAGGCAAAGCCCCTTTACCAGCCAAACCACAGAAATACTTCCAAACATTAAAAGCAATATCCCCATAAATAAAAACGTGGTTAACATTCTCAAGGCTATCACAGCATTGGCATTTCGAAGTAATATAGAAGCCTTTTTTCCAAAGTAAAGCATCAACATGAATGAAACCTTTAATACTTCTCCAAACAAGAATAGAATAAGATAAAGGGATATTATTGTGCCATAAACCTTTGAAAATGTGAGAACTACAAAGTTTAACTCTAAAAGTATTCCAGGCATCTTTTAAATTAAACTTACCAGAAGACGAAGCATTAAACATGATTTTATCCTGATGATTAAGCTGAATAGGGATAGACCTAATAAATTCAACAATATTATGAGGCAAAATTTCCATGAGAGAAGGGACATCCCAAGACCAATTAATAATAAAATTCTTAACCTTAATATTATCAATAGTATGCGAGTGTAACCACCTATCAATGGAATTAGGACCCAACCAATTATCTTGCCAAAAATAAATATTACCAGTGCCCAAGCCCCATTGAACACAATGTTCCGCTTCCCATTTAATGTTGCAAAGCCTTTTCCAAACAGAAGAGTCAAAAGCTTTATAATGGCTAATCAAAGGATGGATGCTGTTGCAGTACTTAACATTCATAAATTTAGCCCATAAACTGCTATTAGATCTAAAGGAAAACCACAGTTTATAAGAGAAAGCCTGAGCAGTATCAAAAATGTTCTTGCAACCTAACCCACCTTCATTTAAACTCCCACAAATATTCTTCCAGGAAGCCCAATAGATGCAGGAAACATTATTTCTAGCCCCCCAGAAGAATTTATTAAATAATCTTTATAATCTAAGGCAAATAGACATAGTAGGATTTATAGTATGCAGCAAAAATATCGGGATGGAGTTTAACACACTTTTAATAAGCACAAGTCTACCACCAAAGGAAAGAAAATTAGAAGACCAGTTAAAGAGTTTCTTTTGAATAATAGTAAAAATATCCTCAAAAAGGTGACTTTTTTTCCTATCTTTGTAAATGGGAGTACCTAAGTACTTAATGGGTAAATACTTCAGGTTGAAACCACACCTTCTTTGAATAGCATTAATTCTAGTATGATTCATAGCTTTAGTAACAATAAAGCTACTTTTGTCATTATTAATGGATAACCCACTCATATCTTGAAACAAAGGAAGAAAATGGAATAAGGTTTTGATGTTGTTGATAGCACCATTAGAAATATGATAAAATAATCGGCAAAACTAAGGTGAGAAATAGGAATACCCCGAATAGTGTGGAAAAACAACTTAGGATGTCTTAAGTATAATTCTTCCAAACCCCTAGAAAGATACTCCATAGCAATAATAAGCAAAGCAGGAGATAAGGGATCACCTTGCCTAAGGCCTTGAGAAGATTTAAAAAAGCCATGATTCCTCCCATTAATGATAAGAGAGAAGTGACAATTCTCAATACTATTCTTGAGAAGGAAAATAAAAGAATCATTGAAACCAAAAAGAGACATCACATTGTACAAAAAATTTCAATTAAGATTGTCATAAGCTTTAGTGATGTCAAGTTTAAAAATAATGTTGCCCCTTTTAACTTTAGCATTGATATCATGAGTAATCTCTTGGGCAAGCAGAACATTGTCAAAAATACTTCTACCTTTCACAAAGCCAGTTTAGAGATAATGAGCTTAACGTCTTAACGTTTTATGAATATCCAACACACAGATAAATAAGAGAGAGGAGAGCATATCAATCATAAGAGACCCCATATTTTTATATGGAAAACCTCATAAATGGGGAAAAATCTCATGCCCTTGTCCAATTGAAATGATTCCACTAGTGCTAATTGTTGATTACGAAAGATGCCCTTCCTCAGGGGAAGGTGTTGGCTCAATATAGCCAAGGCCAATTTATAAAAAGGAGCCTGTTTTAAACTTAAATGCGCTTAAGGAGCAGGTTAATGAAAAAGTTTAAAAATGAGAAAATATGAAACTTAATTATCAGGTTTCAATAGGGACCGAAACTTCATTATCCGGTTTTTACTTTCACTAGAAACCGAATTTTACTTCTATGATGTCTAAAAAGAATTTATTAAGTAACTAAAACTTATTTTTTCGGTTTCTATATATATTTAAAACAAATAATTTATCAAGTAATTAAATTGTATAGAAACCGAAAAATGGTATTCCGGTTTTAATGAAAATGGGAAAAAAGTTTTATATATGTTACAACTTATATAAAAGAAATTCATTAAGTAGTTTTTTTTATTTTAAATAACATTTATGAATAAAAGCATTTAGGTTAATTTAAACAGATATTAAGATTATTTATTTGATAATTATAATGAATAATTACTATTTTTTGAATTAATATTTATATAATAATTTTAAAAAATAGTAATTATTCTTTATGATTATCAACAAATATAGTACTGTTTATAAAAAATTAATTTAATTTAATTTAATCTTTTATTAAATTAGTAAGATAAGTTTTTAATTAATTCTATTATTTTTTATAAACATAATTTAAATTATATTATATTTTGTTTAAATTAACCTAAAAAATATAATTATTTATAAAATTTATTTAGAATAAAAATAAACAACCTAAGGAATTTCTTTTATATAAGTTATTAAAATAAAAAAGACATTTTCTGTTACTAGAATAGATAAATAGATAACGTATTAAAATAAATATAATAACATATATAAAAGGGGAATTTTCCGGTTTCAATCTTTATTCGGTTTCTATACATTTAACTACTTAACAAATTATTTGTTTTAAGTATGTATAGAAACCAACAAATAAGTTTTAGTTACTTATAAAATTTTTATAGAAATCGGAGAAGTAAAATCAGGTTTCCGGTGAAAGTAAAAACAGGATAATGAAGTTCCAGTTTCTATTGAAACCGGATAATTATGTTCCGTATTTGCCACTTTTTAAAATTTTTCGTTAACATGCTCTTTAAGCTAATTTAAGTTTAAAACATGCTTCTTTTTATAAATTGTTCTATAGTTAATATAGATTATATAGAGCATATTACATAGTTCGAGTTTGGAAAATTCCAATGACACGCATGAGAGTTGTTCTCAAAAGAGTGTTGGCATGTTCATTTCGTTGGTCAGACTGTATTTGTGCGACAAATGTTGGAAAGACTGTAGTCGGCGATCGAGGTCTAAAGGAAAGTAATCGGAGGAACCGTAGATAGTGGGCGATTCATAAACGGCGGGCAATAGAGATTGAAAGGATTGTAGTAGACAATGAATGTCGAAAGGACAGCAAAAACATCAAATACACCAAAATACAAAGATATTAGAGAAAGCTAAATTTACTTTGTCTATATTAGAGAGGTAACAGTAGATGCTTATAATATAGAAAGAGCAATGCATGATGCCTAGTATATGGATGGATGAGATGATTCGTTCAGTTGGAGAGTGACGGTCAGGATTACTATAGCAGAGAAATTTTTTTTTTTTGGGACAGTCAGGGAATTCGAGCCCGAGTGAGATGGGAGGAACGCGTTCAGTCTACCACTCGGCCACATACCCGATCTCTATAGCAGAGAATCTCCTGTGGTAGTGCAGAGAAGTGGAAACATGAAGTAGGTCTGATGTGGGCGGCTTGCTTATCAACTTATTGCATATCATCATAGACAGCGGGCGGCGGAGGTGGAAAATCAGCCGACTACTCAGATCAACGACATGAAATCATCCCTCCAATTCTCAATGCCACGCTTCGGCAGAAGACGAATCAATTCATGGATTCAATGTTCCCTAAAAGAAAATCGAAGCTCAAATGGGATCCACCTCGCTGCCGCTCAGCTCAATTCGATCACAAAAATAAGATAGACGCCAGGCGATAAAAGCGAAGAATTGTTTAATTGAATGAATTAGTGATTTTGATTTCTAACTGGAATCGAGGAAGAATCGAGAAAGGAAAAGAGAGGCGGGAGTTAAAGAATGATACCCGTGGGAAATTTTTTTTAATGATGAAAAGTGGAGAGGAGAAGGAGGAGGTATGAGTGATCATAGATCGATTATACAAAGATCAGTGATGGTGAGGAGTTAGGATCTCATCGTGTGGGTGCAGAGAGTTTCAGTTTGCCCGTAAATTCTCAGCCTCATTTTAAATGGCGCGCTTCTGCTTATATTTAGTGCTTTGTTCATTATAACTACCTTTTGGATGTGCTCTGCTCGCCCAGGTGTTAGTTTTGGAAGGAATTTAGCTATTGGGAGGTTTTAGGGGGGTCTGTGTGGACTATATGAGTTGTGGGAAGGGGAGGACTTTTAATCATCTTTTTTTCGTTGTGATTTGAATCTCGTTCTAGTTTTTTGGTTCTTGAATCTGAGCTAAAGGAATAAATTTAGTTATTCCTTGCACTTCTTTTATTTGTTTTCTGAAGCTTGAAGCCGCTATATTGGAAAAAGGATAAGAAATCTTCAGTAGTTCTACATGGGGGAGCATGAATCCTTCTTGCAGGCAAGTGGGCTGCTGTTGAATGGCATTCTGCCCAATGAAACAAGCCATGTGACCCGGGCACTTGATGCAGAGAGATGGTCCAAGGTTGAAGGGAGAGATGATGAGCAAATAGCTTGTATTCAGCCCAACCAGCAATCTGAGGAGTGCTGGAATGCTGTGAGCAACTATGTCCAGACACTTATCAAAAAGTGCTTCTCTTGTGAGGTGGCTATGCTTTCCCTTCACTTAGTAATGATCAAGATCAATATTAATTTGGAGGGTCACATTGATGATATTTTGAGACTTGGCGTACTAATGAATGATTTTGTTTATTAGAAAGTAAAAAAAGAAATGAAAATTCAAGCGATTTTGTGATAAGAAATAAAGTAATATTTCTTTCATTTTTTTATGGCAGGACACTCTAGCTCCAGTTTTCACACTGCTTTCTATTTTTCCTTTATGGTTTAGCAACTAACAATGAGTTCTCCAGGTTTTCACATTTGGGTCTGTACCCCTCAAAACCTACTTACCAGTTGCAGACATTGACTTGGTTGTATGTAGTAAGACTGAAGATATGAAAGATACTTGGGCCAGTGTGGTTCTCAAGGTGCTAGAGAATGAAAAACGACATATTAAGAATGCTAAATTTCGTGTGAAGGAAGTCAAGTACATTGATGCAAAAGTATGCTGAATTTCATGTGAAGGAAGTCAAGTACATTGATGCAGAAGTATGTCTTTGGCATGATCATGCTATCTTTAATGTCCTACTGTTGTATTTACTAGATAAGCGATCAGTTCCTTCTTTTTTATCCAATATGCCACACATGTGATCAACCATGAATTGGGCCTTATATGACCAGTAGTATTGATATAGTTTCATAATGATCAAGGGATTTATGTTGTGAAAATTGTATTATATCACACTTATTTTGAACATCATGTTTTCCTTTGCAGGTAAGAGTAATAAAGTGTCTTGTAGAAAATATTGTTGTAGATATATCTTTCAATCAGATTGGTGGGCTATGCACTCTAAACTTTCTTGAAGAGGAGGGTTAAATGGTTTTTAGGATGAATCTTTTCATTATCTTTCTAGAAGGATTGAGCCTGTAGAACTTTTGGGCATTTTTTTAGTATTCAAGTGAAGAAAATAGCATGAAATATATGAATTCATGAGTTGTTTATTTATAAGTTGCCATTATTTTGAAAATTTCAACTTCTTTTTCATTTGCTTCTCAAATACCAAGAATTCAAATGTAGACTAAAAATTCTTTTAATGAAGCTTTCTTAACCATTGTACTTACAAACTCTTTATTTGTTATAGGTTGGCCATTCATAAGCCAGAACCATCTTTTCAAGAGGAGCATAATATTGATCAAAGCATGGTGTTACTATGAGAGGCGGATACTTGGGGCATGTTTTGGGCTCATCTCAACATATACTTTAGAGATTCTTGTTCTTTACATATTTCATGTTTTCAATAATTCTTTTGCAGGATCATTTGAGGTAATGTTGGTTCATTAAATTATCTTATTGTATTTGAAACTAATCTTACACTGATATGGATTGTGCTATATTTTTAGGTCTTGTATCGATTCCTGGAAGTTTTTAGTAATTTTGACTGGAAAAATTTTTGTGTCAGCCTTTGGGGTCCAGTTCCTATCAATTCACTTCCCGATACAATAGGTAAGCCTGTTCTATCTCCACTTTATTGATTTTTCAACATATATTCTCATTTTTGTTCTTTTGCAATTTTAAGCAGCGGAGCTTCCTCAAAAGAATGGTGGCAAATTGCTATTTGATAACGCCTTTCTTGAGACATTTAGTATAGCTTATGCTGTTTCCCTAAGCGGTCAAAAAAATTCAAGGCCAACAATTTATACCCAAGTATTTCAATGTTATTGATCCTTTACGCACAAACAATTATCTTGGGCGACGTGTCAGTAAAGGTAACATACTCTTATCAACTGCATTTATATTTTGAAAATATATTGCATCTAAATTTTTCGATACTTTTTTATTATTACTGTAAGCAATGCATAATGCTAATAATGTATCTTTCCTTTCAAGATAGACACTTACTTTAAAAAACCAATATGATGGCTTAAATATTTACTAACATTCCCTTTTTGTCTTTTGAATTTGCAGCAAACTTCTATATGATACACAGTGCATTTGCATTTGGAGCAAAGAAGCTGGCCAATTTGCTTGATTGTCCAAAGGAGAATCTTATAGCAGAAGTCGATCGATTCTTCCTGAACACCTGGGAATACATCGAGGTGGCAATTGACCCAATGCACTTATCTCTAAAATTCACTGCAAGACAGCCAATGCCATTCATGTTAACTCAAGAGATGCTAATACTTTGCAGATAAATGCTACCTCCAGCATTTCCATTCAACCCGAACAGAATCAAACAAATTAAAGATAATTAATATGTTTATTAGTATTATTAGTATTTATTTATTTTATTTATTTAATGATATGAAATAAAGTACATCTTGTATTTTAAGAGTGCATTTTTTATTTTTTTTTAATTAAATATTTAATAAGTAAATTTATAGGATGATGATGATGGTGGCGACAATTATCAGCGATGAGTGCTAGCTATTTAAGTAATGTTGAAATGTTATTAGTATTTATCTTTATACAAAGTCAGACATCTATCGATATGGTTGTTGGGTGTAATTTTTGCTCATTATGAGTTCAATTTTTATTTTATTTTTGTTAGAATTTTTGTATTTCTCATTATAACTTTGTCTGTTAGCTTTGCTCTTTGTTGCTATTGATCAAAGTTCTTTTAAACTTTTATTTTTCTATAATTGTAATTATATTATTTATTTAATGAAATTGGGCTATGGCCCTAATTTTCATAAAAAAAAAACAGGTGAATTTTTAAGATAGCTGAAGTTTTCCTAATCAGTCCCTCATATACTTCTAATTGCGGATTGCATAAAGTATTGAATTAAAATAAATAAAACAATAAATTGATAACATTTATTAAATTATATAAAATCATATTCATTTAATTTAACATTAAGATTCGTGCAGATGTGATGGTCGCATTCGTGCCCTCTGATCACGCTATGAACGTTACAAAACCTAGCACCTTTTTTCGCCTTCTCTCTCTCTCTCTCTCTCCCCCTCCTCGTTTTCTCCATTTTGTAATTCCAATTGTTTTCGTCATTTTGTGAGCGCTTATCTGCATTGATCGACTATAAATCCTCAGAGAGCGAACTCGCTCGGCGATCAGTGGTGAACAGAAAGTTTCAATTTGCCGGCAAATTCGCAGCCCCATTGAAAAGGCGCGGTTCTGCTTTTATGTAGGGCTTTGTTCGTTGTAACTAGTTGTTCGAGGGACTCTGCTTGCCTGTGTGTGAGTTTAAGGGAGGAATTCCGCCATTGGGAGGATTGGTTCGGGGGCTGGGCGGATTGTATGCGCGGTGGGAAGACGGGGACTTTTGATCGTCTTGGTGTGGTTGGATTTGGTTCTGATTGTGTGGTTTTGCTTTTGGTATCTTCCTCCTCTGTTTCGCTTTGGGGCAAGCTGTTAGAATTTGGCATACACATCGACTTTCTTTGGTTGCGCGTGCAGGGTTTAGCTCCATCTGCAGTATCGCCATTGCAGCTTTGGCTAGTGCTCGTGGTCCTTTTGTCCTCTTCTACTTATTTGCCATTAAAACGGCAACATTATCGCCATTAAAACGACTGCTTTTAGTAATCTTTAGTGGGCTTATATGGGCGACGATGGAGCCTGGTCGCAGCCAGGTGAGCTGCTGCTAAATGGCCTTCTGCCCAATGAAACGGGTAATGTGATTAGGCGGCTTGATGCAGAGAGATGGTCCAAGGTTGAGGAGAGAACTGCTGAACTAATAGATTGTATTCAGCCCAACCGGCCATCCGAGGAGCTCCGGAATGCCGTGGCCAACTATGTCCGGACGCTTATCAAGAAGTGCTTCTTTTGTGAGGTAGGTCTGCATTTTCTCCACCTGATAATTAACATAAATAGACAGTCTCTTCGTATGATTAGGGCTGCCATATTTGATGCCTCGTTAATTATGTACGCGCTGATTAAGGCCTCATTGTTTTACTTAATTTAATATCCAACAACAACAACAACAACAATAACAAGCCTTTGTCCCACTACGTGGGGTCGGCAACATGAATCCTTTTTCTCCATTGTGTCCGGTTCAAAGTCAAATTCTCGTTTAAATCTAATAGAGAAAGATCATTTCTAATATTTTCTAACCAAGTCTTTTTAGGTCTACCTCTACCTTTCTTAACATAAGTCAAATCTAATACCTCTACTTTCCTAACTGGGTCATCGGAAGGCCGCCGTTTTATGTGACCAAACCATCTAAGGCGACTCTCTCTAATCTTATCCTCCACTGAAGCTACTCCGACCTTTTCACGTATATGCTCATTTCGTATCCTGTCTCTAAGAGTAAATCCACTCATCCACCTAAGCATCCTCATCTCCGCAACACATAACTTAGTATTGTGCTTCTCTTTTAATGGCCAACATTCTGCACCATAAAGCATTGCAGGTCTCACCACCATCTTATAGAATTTTCCCTTAAGTTTAAGGGGGACTTTTCTATCACACAACAAGCCCGATGCATTCCTCCACTTCAACCATCCAACTTGAATTCTATTGATAACATCCCCATCTATTTCACCATCACTCTGAACAATAGATCCAAGATATCTAAAACGTGTACTCTTATTAATGACTTGATCGCCCAAAGTCACAATCCCCTCACTAGCCAAGTCAGATAAATTTTATGATATTGGATCAAGATTCCTTTTTAAACCCGAACAACATCCCTTTTCTTTTGCCAAAGCAGAGAAAAATAAAGTTAAACCAATCGAGATTCCTATTCAAATCAACGGCTGAATAGTGATCTTTGACTATTGCCAAAAAAACGACTTTCCTTACGAATCTTGGACTGCAGCAATCAACAATAATGAGGGCTCCGGGACGTTTGCAAATCGACAAGAAGGCCACTGTTACTGTAGCAGTGACGATTCCCGGGGAAACCCAAGGCCGTAGAAAGGAAAGCGAAATCTTTTCAATTTGCATCAAATGGTTTAAGAATTAGGCAATAATATCGTTTTAATCCCACAGTTTACTAAATTTTAATTTTCCACCAAACAAGACCAGAGTAAAGATGGCACACTAGCATCTTTTCAGTATATTGGAATGTTGATTAACATTTATTATTAAAATATTTATATTCAAGTAGATGCATTCTTTCAGCCCATTTAGGAGCTGTTTAGTCCGACCTATTAGAAGTATATTGTGAAATTCATGTGTTTGATTCGCCACCCCACCCACCGCCCACCGCCCACCGCATCTCACCATAGCTTGCCATCCACCGGCACCCACTATATTTCAATGCATTTAAAAGGCATTTTAAAACATCATCTAAGTTTAGAGTAGCTCCAATGACAAATAAGATTAGAGAGAGCCGTCGTAGATATGGACAAATTCGAGAGGGGGGCAAGTGGGGCACGTGCCTCCCTAAAAAAAAATACAGTGTCTAATTGAGGATTTAAAATAAAGAAAAAAATAGTTTGGACATATGGGGTAGACAATCGTAGGGATTTCATGCCTTGCATTAAAACTATCGTACCATTATGGCACTGGTTAATAAAGCACGCTATGTTGAAGCCTACCTATAGATCCAGCAGTCCAATCAACAGCATGATGGTGAACTAAGCAATATCCCTGACATTGCATACCGATCTGTAAAAAATTATAAAAAAGTAGCAAATCCTAGTGGATGGTAATTGTGAGCTTCTTTCACTTTATCTATGTTAATTTCAAAATTAAATCAGTCTAGTTATTAGTATCATATATTTTATAAACAAATAAATGTTATAGAAGTTAAAAGTAAATGCAGAAAAGCTTGAATAATAATAAATTTTAATATACCATAATCGGTATTTATTTGATTTACAAATGATTTATAAATTTGGACAAATTAATTATGCCCAGTATTTGTTCATTTTTTTTGCTTTAAAATTGCCTATGCTGGTCCAAGCTTGGATGAAAATAGTTGAGGAAAAATTTATCAAAATAAATTTATACCCCCGCTGAAAAAAATTTCTGGTTCCGCCACTGGTCATAGATGGTTTGGTCACATAAAATATTAACCTTTTCATGACCCTACTAGGAGAGTAGATGTATTAAATCCAACCTATATTAAGAAAGGTAAAGATAGACCTAAAAAGACTTGGTTAGAGAATATTAAAAATAACATTTTTATTAAATTTAAATGAGAATTTGACTCTTAATAGGACACAATAGAGAAAAATGATTCATGTAGCTGACCCCACATAGTGTGATAAAGGATTGTTATTGTTGTTGTATATATTTCTAATATCCATATATACAACACAATTAGTTGGTGAGAAAAACTATGATAATAGATCGATTAGTTTTTATAAAAGAATTTTGGCAACAACGTTGTAGAAACGCCAATGACAAAAAGAAATACTGTAATGTATGATGATCAAAATCTTGACATGAGAATTCGAGAGTTTTCTTATTATTATTATAAAGACCCTCTCAAATTTGGAGCATATATGGATGATATTTTGAGAGATGGACAATTATGAAGGATTTTGTATGAGAAAGAAAAAATGAATGACTGAGATATGATATTGGTGAAATTCCAAACGATTTTGTGTTGGATCCAAATGTATTCATAGTTGACACATGATCTTAATAGTAAGCAATCTCAAGAGACGGAAATTTGAGAACTTAGGGTGAATATGGGAAAGAAAGTAAAAGATTTGGAGAATCTAGGAAAAGACTTGGGAAGTTTCAGAAAAATGCTCAAATGATCAATAATGTTCCAAAAGATCCGAAATTCGTCTCTTCACTCCTTATTTATAATGAGCCAAGGGCCATAGGAAAAGCTACATAAAAAAAGTTTAAAAGTATATTATTAATTATGGCTCGTCGTGAATCATACATGACATGTGTCTTGGTCTATTAAGTGCCTATTGTTAATTACTGGCTTGAGAGGTAAGAGTTCTCTACCCTTAAACACAATGTGAACTTTGAACTTCTTTGAAATGTGGAGATGGACACTTACTAGTTAGCAATGTCCTATTTTAAATAATTGAGGGCTGTTATTTGCAAGTTTAAGGAGGATGAAGAAGCTGACATCGCTTTGAATCCTTGCCAAGTAAGGTGAGGGTTGTTGAAGTGAGTCCTCCCATGGCTCTGGGGTAGACAGAGTTGGCTGCACCCTTGCCCCTTTGAAGGTGGTGAAAGAGGAACCTGGTGTAGCTCCGCCGACTACTATTATGGAAATTAGGGTATTGACCATTGAAGGGCTAGCTCTTGGGAGTTCGGGGAGAGTGGTGCTCTTCTCAAGTTCTGATATGTCCAATTGATCACTAGGTTTGCCAGGCGACCTCCGGTTGGGTGCCCAACAGAGACGTTTGCTGTCGAGGAGGTGGCCTTCACTGAGATTATTGTGACTCCAACAATATGGTCAAGCCTACCATCACCACATGGGAAGGCAAGGAGAGGAACTACTTGGAAACCTTAGAGAGAAATTTATCTAGTGGTTGAGCATCTATGTCTGCCACCAAACCTAGAGCATGTCTCTCCTCAAGCAAGCTACTAGAACACCCATCGAGTGAGTCTGAGGCATTGACATTGACATAGTGGGTTCCTAACTTATACTGAAGACGAAAACTCTCCATTAGAGACTTTTAACCATTCCCATGAGTTTTTTAATGCAAATATCTTTGTTGATGATCCTTCATTGTTGACCATAGAAGCATCTCCCTTGGTGTCAAGTATCTCTGCGGCACCACCAACAAAGAAGGATGAGCTAATGGTGCAGGTTTTGGAAAATGTGATGAGTCGCTTGCAATTCAAGATGTTCCAGCTACTCATCCTAGGGCTGTAGGCAATGAGATCCCATTGCAAGCTCCGTTGACTTTGGAGGCATTGGTTGAGTGCGTCAACCTAATGGAGAAAGTGTTGAATGTCCAGCGCATTCATGGAAAGTGGGCTGGCGACTAAGAGGACCGTTGGAGACAAGTCCAATTCCTAACTGCGAAAGGAGATGGCATCCCTTCAGGCCGAAATGGAGGCAACTCGCCACCTTGTCAAGTCCTCTTGTTGCAAGTGGACGATTTCTCTTGCAGTACCTAATAAAAGTGGAAATGCCGCCTTCTAAGGCGATGCTAGACCCTATATGTAAGATTTGTGGTGGGGACGAGTAGGTTTCTTGCAATAAGGTTTTGACATGACTGCTTTGTATTTTGGGTTAGGGCGACTCCAAATTGTGATTTGGGTAATGACTGTCCTTCAGTACGAAAGAAAAGATTAACTAAATTTAGACATAATGATAAAAGTATGGGTGAAATCTAAGCATTGATTGCAGATGAGACTAGTACTTTGAAATTCGTGTCATGACTCTCCACTATAAATATGCCCTTGTCTCCTCTTTTGTGGTGCAAGTTTTATATTTGTAAAATTCTCTTGATTCTTACTTTTCGAGAGAATGCGAGCAGTATTCCTGGCTCCTCTTTCCAAGAGCGCTTTAGCCTGCTTGAACGCCGATTGCTTGTAGTCCTGATGAGTGAACCCCAGTTATGTAGACATGGTGTATTTGAGGTATTGTTACACAAACACAAACTTGGGAGTTCATGTTCGTAATGAGGACGAGCACTTGAATACTTTATACTTTGATGAATTGTACATATCATGTGACCACGTCAAGCTAGGGTTGCAACTCCCCTTATGTAGGGAGTTTGCAAACATTCTGAACTTTTATGGCCTCGTCCTTGCTCATATTCTTCCCAGCTCAGTGGCGAGTGTCATAACTTTTATCTCCTAACTATGGCTTCACTAGCTCCTATGGACAATTGCCCTATATTTCCATGTTTTATCCTTAAGGTGTTCAAGAATGGGTGCGTTCAATTCTCATAGGTAATAATGTGAACAAGTGGACTGGAAAACAAGGTTAGAGATTGGAAGGCAAAGTTCTTGTTTGTCTACTCTACAATTGGAGCCGTGCCAATTGCCTCAATCCCCTTCACAAATGATAAGGCAGTGGCGCTGAAGCAGAATGAGGAGGTGAAAACATACGAGTTCCTATCCAAAAAGTCTTTTGTGATTAGCCATCACCTAGGTTCTTGTTATATCTACGATGCCTTCTATAACAAGCACTATGTTCATTCCTTATATTTATAATTTTTTGCTAAGTCCTCAGCATGCCTATATGTGTATTTTTTCTATGTGCAAAGGGTATGCCGAGCTGCTCCTACAAGGATGACCCTTCAGTTTCTAGAGTTCTTGGTTGAGGACCCACCAACTAAGGAGAAGGGAGGCGAGGAAGGAGAAGAAGGATTGGAGGTGAGTCCAGAGGAGGCATAGGAGGTGCCTCCTAAGAAAATAAAGAGGGAGGTGTAAGAAAATAAAGAGGGTGGTGGAGGTGTCCACCCTCCCTAAAGATTTGGCATTAATGAAGGCTGTGGCGAGCGCCATGCCACGGGTTCTCCCTACGGAGAGGGGGTCTACCATTTCCCCCGTAGTGAAGGCAATTCCCCTTCACTCGACAAGGCCTCTTGCCTAGTTGAGTGGGTGGCGACGGTGATGTCCAACGCAAGGAGAACTCCATCCACCCTCCTAGGAGAAGCTACAACCAAGTGTGGGCGATCTTAAGATCAGTGGAGGCCATCATCAAGGAGATCCCTGAAGAATAATCAGGGTTCACGGTGATGAACTCCAGGGTAATGCCTCGCAAACCACCTTTGCCTTAGCTTATAGCCATTGGTGAGCTACAGTGAAGGTGGGATCGTTGAAGAAGGCTCACTTGGCGGAGGTAAGTTACCTTAATAAGGAGGATCCACCTAACTTTCCATGGGATACAAAGACAAGGAGCTAACAACGAAACTCTCCAAAAGGAAGGCGGCCTTCAAGGAAGAATTGGAGAAGAAGGTTACTTTAAAGGAAGCCGCGCAACAGGCCATGGGGCAAGTAGAAGAACAAGTCACCAAGTTGTCGATGGAGGTCAAAGCAACTAGGGAGAGTTTCCCCTCCTTCGTCAAGTTTGATAAGTATGATGAGATCATCAACTTGAAGTTCAAGGAGAGAGTCGAGTTGTGACACCCCAAGATCTAATATCGAAAGAATTGCATCATTCTGAATATTTCACATATCAACTAGAGTTAGACAAATTGAATAAAAAGGGGAAAGTATAAATACATTATTATTCATTAAATATTTATATTGTTCCAAGCTCAAAATAATATATTTACAATAGCCATGATGCTCAGCCAGAACAAGTAGTTTATCATGATAAATATACCATGACTACAAAAGAAAAGAAAGACCAATAGATGCATAAAGAAACTCCATCATGCAACGTAGAACAATCTCAATCTATAAGATTCTTATCCTTGCTTGAAAACATATAAAAATCATATAATGAACATATAGTTCAGAAAGTAACCAATATCTACAATTGAAGTCAATATATCAATTAGAAACAGTAAACATATAATTGTAGGGGCATGTAGTAGTCAATATATTATGTAATTCATATACAATCTTATCATATCATATCAGTCATATCTTTATCATATATCACATATTCATATTAGTACCCTTTCAGTCTAGCTACATGTCAATCGTGTCATGCAATCAATCTTGTCATCAGTCAATCAATCATTGTATATCATATCTTATGTGTCATCAGTCTTATCCGTCATCAATCTTATCAGTTTTCATGCTTATCATTTATCAATCATATCTATCCTCTGTCTGATCTATCATTTGGCATATATATCATTTCTATATCTATTATATCATGTATGCATATTAATGTTGAATTTAACAAGATATAATATCTAGTTTTTATGTGGTGTTTTCAACATCTTTAACCTCAATTGTTCACCAGTTGGTCATCAATCTTTAATTTAACCTCAACTGTCAACTAGTTGGTCATCAATCTTTAACTTAGCCTCAACTGTAATTAATTGGTCATCAGTCTTTACCTTACCATCATCATTCTTAAATCTTAAATTAGTTCACAGGTGACTTTCAGTAAATCATTAAGAGTCGTCACTTGCAAATTCTTTTGAGGCTTCTAGGCACTTGTAAATTAAGCGACAAACATTCTTTAAACTTCGCAATGAAGTGATAACTCCCATGTGCAGGCGAGTGAATCATTGAAGTGCTAATTCTTTGAAGGTGGTGAAGACAATTGACATTTCGAAGCATCATTAAAGTCATGGATTTGAAGTAGGCGATGTGATTTGCAAGGTATAACCTTTCCTTGTAAGACCTTAGGTTGGGCATTTTGAACTTTAGAGGTGGTCTCGCCTCTATTATCTCCCTAGAGAAAACATCAGTCAATTTAGGCTTCACTCTCCTCACTCGTTGGCGAGGGTGATTAGACTATTCATTGCAAGTGCCAGTGTGAGTGGGGTCCACATTGGGTGTTGAGGTGAGTGCTCGGGTCTCTGGTCTCGTATGGCAAGTAGCCAAGTTAGAAGACCACTTAGGTGTACTCTCATTGAGTATGCCTCAATAATCCTCCCAAGGCATCCTCTATCATCTTCGTGATCCTTTCCTCTATTTCCATAAGATTGCAACGGATAGTGTAGTTGGGAACATTCATGTTCACAGATGGTTCTGGGTTCTGCTATTCTTCTTGGTGTGCTTGTCTTCTAGTTATTGCCATTAGACCATGCCCAACACACCTTTTAAGATGTTGGATCCAAATATATCTATAGATAACCCTTGGCCTTACAAGCAAGCAATCTGATAGAACACAATCACCCCCATGCAGTAAACTGTTGATTTCAAAGCAAAACAGCAATAATAACATAGAAAATTGAGAAAAACTATAGAGAATTTGAGAGAAAAATAGTGGATTTCACTAACGAAAGAGAAAAATGAGCACACAATATAAGTTCTTCAATTCAAGAGGAAGAAACAACTCCCCAAATCTCTAGCCAAGAGACTAGAGCCCAAGCACACTAAGGAGATCCCATATTCAGATTCAAATTCAAGATGAAACTCTAACCCTCCCAAGAGAAACTAATTAAAGCCAAAAGGAAAATTACAAATTCCCTAAACAGTCCCTAATTCAAATATTTCCCTCCAAAGCAATATTTAATTAGGATGTGGGCCCCATAGGACCAGTCTGCCCTCTCTCTCTCCCTTCCCTAGTTCCGGCCAGCTCCTTGGGCCGACGCCTGTAGACATAAACCGGTACACTAGGGACTGGTTCAATGGGTTCAGCCGGCCCCTTTTGGGCCGGCCTAACACAATCTCAAGAGACGAGAACCTGAGAACTTAGGGTGAGTGTGGAAAGAAAGGAAAAGATTCGGAGAATCTAGGAAAAGACTAAAAAATATTAGATAAATACTCAAAGAGATCAATAATGTTTCAAAAGATTTAAAATGTACTTCTTCACCCTTTATTTATAGGGATCTGAGGTTCATCAAGAAAGCTACATCAAAAAGATACAAATACATCATTAATTATAGCCCGTTGTCCTGTGTGGCTCTTTGTCTTTGACTCAGTCCTCAGTCTCAGGGCAAGTCCTTAGAGAAAATCTTTGAGGGCGAGTAAGACGAGTCTCCTGAGCAGGCTTATAAATTGATAAGGCAAGTTTTGCGGGCTCGTTGACTAGTCCATAGGAGTGGTTTTTGGGTTGTTAGATGCAAAGGGCAAGTTCCTTCGGATTATGGTAACCGCAAGCTGAGAGTTGATTGAGTCCAAAGGATCAGACGTTGATTTCCCGAGATGCTCCTACCCTATAGCTGTGTTGAAGCACTGATGGTGGCTTGTCGATTTCAGAGGGGACTAGTAGCCTTGGTGGGCTTTCATCCGTTGAAGAGAGAAGTTTTTTAGAGTCTGAATAGATCTATATGAGTTCCTTGTAGATCCTACTAGGGGACCACTGTTTGACTTGTTTGACCTCAATGTCGCATTCCCTGATTGGAGAGTACTTGTGGAGGGTGAGGTGATCGGTCGAACTCTTGTCACTAGAACCTGTTAAGTCCGAGACCTTCTATTCAAGCATATTAGGTATTCATAAATATCCTATATGGACATGTTCGACTTTACAGTAATATAAATATATTTTTATCCTTCATTTAGTTCATTCTCTTATGGCATGACACTTTAGCATCCATTTTTTATGCTGCTTTCTATTTTTCCTGTTTGGTTTAACAACTAGCAATGCTTTTTTTCAGGTTTTCACATTTGGTTCAGTACCCCTCAAGACCTACTTACCGGATGGAGATATTGACTTGACTGTTTTTAGTAACAGTGAATATACAAAAGATACTTGGGCCAATGCGGTTCTCAAAGTGCTAGAGAATGAAAAAGAGATTGAGAAGGCTGAATTTCGTGTGAAGGAAGTGAAGTACATTCATGCAGAAGTATGTCTTTGATATGAACTTGGACATCATTACCTGAATAACCCTATCTAAAATTGTTCTTTACATCTTCCATTTTACAAAAAACTCGAAGTTCTCTTGAATTGTTTTTAGATCTTGTAAAACTTGTAGCCGACCACACGTAGTGGGATAAAGGCTTGATGTTGTTGTTGTTGTAAAACTTGTCAAAAATCATCCAAGCCATAGTTAGTGATGTATATTTTAAGTGAGGAGGTTTTATTTTTCTTCTGCTCCTGGGATCTAGAAGTAGTAATTTTTGCTATCACTGGTTGCTAATGCTGTTGTCTTGTGGAAAATACTTAGTTCTACCAGGCATTTTTTTTAAGCTACATAAGTTTGTTCTGTGATTTATGAACAAGACATTCTAAATGTTTTTTCCCTGATATATTACATCATTTTTAGCCTTACATATGATTAATTGTTAACCCACTTTTTTGGTTGATGATACCATCATGCCAGAATGTTTTAGCAAAAGCTGAAACAGTATCTATTCTGTTATATGGGTCAATTTTTGCGATTTGATAAACGTTTCTTTGATATTTATAATAATTTTTTTAGCATCTTAAAATGTAGGCCCAAATACAGAAGCATGCAAATGTTAATTAACTGCAATCTTTTCCATGTAATTAACTTATTGAACAAGTAATTATTATTTCACATTTGCGCTGATTGCAATTTCTTTATTAATTCGACTGAATTTATTTCTGAGTAATTTGAGTTATTAATTTGTAATTTCTTTCATCCTTTGGCTTCTTAAAATGTGGAGAAGTATATGGAAATTCATTATCTTTCATTGCTTTCTTTTATTTTTATCTTTTTTGGGTTGAGGCTTTCTAAAGTAAACGAGAAGTTATGGATACGTATGGCCTTATTTGAAGTTTCCTCAAGAAGCAATATAATTCTTATTGTCGAATATTACCCAGGAAATATTAAGGCTATTTACTATGTTTAACTATTGTGTTTACCAATAATGGTACAACAGAATTGTATCTTTCTTTACTGCAGCAATTTCAGATAGTTAAATAGAAATATCATTTGTTTTCTGTATGTCTTCTTTTGATTATTCTATTAGAGGATGGTTTAATAACTTAGAATGTTGGGTGGCAGTCTTTACTTTTGTTGCTTTATGCCATTGTCTCCAGATTTGTATTTGTAGCTTGTCTTTTTAGTTTTCTAGTCTCTTTAGTTATAGTTCCATTAGGTCTATTCCTTCCGTTTTATCCAACGTGCCACATTTATGATGCAGCTATTAATTGGGCCTTCTTCTTGTCTTTGATATTTGACCATAAAACTTACAAAGTTCCATTACGATATCAAGTGATTTATGTTGCAAATAGTGCATTATATTATACTGATTTTGGGCATCGTGTGTTTTTTTTGCAGGTAAAACTAATAAAGTGTCTTGTTGAAAATATAGTTGTAGATATATCTTTCAGTCAGGTTGGTGGGTTGTGCACTCTATGTTTTCTTGAAGAGGTGGGTCAAATGATTTTTCTTAAATAAATCTTTTCATAAGCTTTTTGAAAGATTTGATCCTTAACTTTTTAGCATTATTTGGATTAAATTAAAGTGAAAAAATGCATAAAATCCTAGGAATTTAGGATGTGATTATTTATCTATAGCCATTCTTTTGAAATTTTCAACTTCTTTTTCATTTTTATCTCAAATACCAAGTAGCCAAATATAGCTTTACAATTCTTTTTATGAAGCTTTGATTACCATTGCACTAATAAACTCTTTGTTATTATAGGTTGATCATCTGATAAACCAGAACCATCTTTTGAAGAGGAGCATAATATTGATCAAAGCCTGGTGTTACTATGAGAGCCGGATACTTGGTGCTCCTTATGGGCTTATATCGACATATGCTTTAGAGATCCTTGTTCTTTACATATTTCATATTTTCAATAATACCTTTGCTGGGCCATTTGAGGTAATGTTGTTTCTTTAAATTATCTTTTGTTACTTGAAACATATTGCACATTGACCTGGATTGCGCTGTATTATTAGGTATTGTATCGATTCCTGCAATTTTTCAGTAATTTTGACTGGAATAACTTCTGTGTCAGCCTTTGGGGCCCAGTTCCAATCAGTTCAATTCCAGATATTACAGGTTAGCCTATTCCTATCTTGAATTGATTTCATTGTCAACTTATATTCTCATTTTCATTTTTTTCAAAAATAAGCAGCGAAGTTTCCTCGAAATGATGGTGGTAAGTTGTTATTTGATGAAGCCTTTCTTGAGGCTTGCAGTACAATTTATGCTGTTTCTCTTGGTGGTCAAGAAAATCAAGGTCAAAGATTTGCATCCAAGCATTTCAATGTTATTGATCCTTTACGTACAAGCAATAATCTTGGGCGAAGTGTCAGTAAAGGTAACATACTGTTAAAAATTACATTTATATTTTAAAGATATACTGCATCAAAAGTTTTTTAATATTAAACGAAAGTTTGATAGTAATGTTTTATTCATTGTTATTATTGTAAGCAATGAATAATGCTAATAATGTATCTTTCCTTTCAATGTAGACATTTATGTTAAAAAACTAATCGTTAACCATGTGGTGATTTTAAGTCTTTGTAGGGTTGTATGGTTCTACAAATTACACTGCACACTTTGGCATATGCTTTGCACGTGTATTAGCTTATCACTCATAGCGAACCCCATTGTTGTTCTCCAACTGTACGCTAGTAGTAGACTCGCATGCATAGTCATGCGCCATGGATGACCTACTACCTCTGCATGTGCCCAATCACTAGCCATGCATAATCCATGCATCTCTCACACCGAAAATGCATGACTAGCTTGCACACACCAATCCTTTACACCTACTATCACACATGTTGTAACATCTTGCTCTTAAAAGAATGTATTAAATAGATTATCATAATAAACTTTTTTTTAGTGATTAAATATGTCATAACCCAACTCAGAGATCGAATTAACGAGATGGGAACAGACGATGGGACGGTAAATACAGTTCTTTCTATAATATAAAATTGATATGTCAAGGGAGGCCAACAGGCTGGATCAGACCAGCCCAACCCAGCCGACAGGCCCAGCCCTGGCCGAACCAGCCTTTTGGCTGGGTGGAACCATGACCAATAGAAGGGGAAATTTTGGCCCCCCTTGTTGGGCCAAGGGGAGTTATTATTCATGTTGGCCTCCACAGAGAACCGAAAAACCCTCTAAAAAATCTGCTTACCTGCAGATTGACGTCATCCACATCATCACCAGAAATCCTGCCGAAATCCCGCATACGGCATACCTCTATCCCGTCGAAGGATCCCCATAAATACCGCGATATCTACCGAAATACCACTCCTACAGATTGCGCGTTCGTTGTTAAAATGAGAAATAACGGGATGTTAGCTCAATTTCTTCCTCACGCTCAAATTCCATACTCACTCTCTGTTAAATTCCAGAAATCGTAGCCCTTCACTGTGGCGATCCCGCTGATTTCCTTCTGCTCCTTCCTCCTCACACTTGACACCTCAATCAACCGCTGAATCCGATGATCTCGATCTCCTTTTCCAGCAGCCAACACCCTCATGGCTCCTACCCGACCTTCACCCATGCCCAGTAGTCGAACAAGCCCACAACACCTCCCTCAAGCCACAGACCACAGCCCTAACTGATCCCAGCCAAGGTCGATCGGTCTGACCTCCAACTCTCGGAGCTTCCGTCTGCGATCGACCCTCAAGCCCCACTCCTCTTCCCTTCCAGCAACTGGTCCCGACCTTGCTGAGCCAATCGGCCCGACTTCGTATTGATCTAGCGAACTCCCTCACTGTGTCTGACTTCAATCTTTAGATCCTAGCCGAGCACCTCGTCTTGCACCAGAGCCGAACTCCCTTAGCCGCCTGCTTTCTCCATTCGACAGCCAAGCTGAATTCCTCTGCTCAACACGGACACACACCCATCCCCCTCATTATTTATATAGTAGTTGTTTGATCCTCCTCCAAACATCATATATTCAAGACCAAACAACAACTTTTGTATTCTTCTCTCCATTGCTATAAATTATTATCATTAATTAGTAGTATTTATTATTATTATTATTAGCATTAGTGTTGTTATTTAAAAAAAAAGGAAGGAAAAAAAGAGAGAAAACAAAGAAAATGAAGAAGAGAAAAGACAAAAAAAAAGAGAAAATATAGCAAAAAAAAGAGGGTATACTCCATCATCGCTAAGGTATAATGCCCTTCAAACTCAAAAAAAACCTCCAAAGTCCCGTTTTCAGCGCTCGTGGCGCGCCGGCGGACCACCCTACGCGCTCTCGTAGCACAGTGGGAGGGAATCCGGTGCGATGCTTTTGGCGAGGCAGGTAAGCCTCTAAGCGCTCTCATAGCGTAAGGGGACGATTCCTAAGTACTGGTGCGGGCCTCAGTGCCAGCGGGGAAAGAAAATTGCGCATTTCTAAACAAGTACCTCGAAGACCCCTAAGCTCTCTCGTAGCGTGGCGAGGATGAAGACTACGGCTGCGGTGTTACTTGACACATACCTGAAGCACTCTCGTAGTGTGGAGGGAAAGGTCAAACTCCCGGTTTCCCCTAAATGGGGGAGACGCTGGGAGGTTGTCGAATTTTTCACTGACAGAGGACCTAAACTTGAATAATTGACACGGAACTTGGACTTGAACAATTTCAACAGAGAACCAGACTTTAATTTAATAAGCATACCATTACATTAAAAAAATACAAATGTTAATTAAAGATCTGGATCATTTAAATCCAACATAAATAATAAATATAGAACTTGTGATGAACAGAATCCCAAGTACAATTTGCTTGCAAGGAAAGATCAACGAGAGCTATGAAAGAATATGACAATTAAGCTGGAAGTTGTAACATAAAACCTCCAATGAATATTAAAAGTTGTCGTGATGATTGGAATGTAAATATCAATAGAAGACATTACCAGGTTGACCATGCATGTTGCAGATCATCTTTAAAGCTTGATGCATGCAAGGAATCTTAAAGTACCTACTAGAAGTTTGCTATAGACACAATGATGATTTTATAAGTAAAGCATGAAGAACATGCAATGAACGTAACATTCTCCCATGTTCAACATCAGCCAGCTCGCAAATGAATACACTAGTTCACCAGCCAACAACGACAGTGGATAAACTATGATTGCAACTCAACCCTGTAGTCGATATTAATGCACAAACAAACATGTCCACCCGACTGCAAGCAGTGACGATCGACATGCAAGGAATGCGGCACATCTACGAACAATGATCTGTTACATGACATGTTCATTAGCAAGACATGAAAGTGGTGATTGACATGCAATGAAGGTGATGATCCACCAACAAAATGTGCTTGGGGGGGTTTTGAAGAACATGTCTTGCATGCAAATCAAAACAGCAAGCTCATGGTGAATGTAGCTTACTACGAACAAAGGGTGTGAATTTATGAACACATGCAATGACCGTACCACGAGCAACGACGGTTGACACGTACTAGTAGCCCACTTATAATCAATAGTCATCAGTTGACAAGCAAGTATACTAATTCGCTCGTGAACGACGACGACGGATAGGTTACGAATTTGAAAGTTTCCCTATGGCTTATGTCAGCTAGCTTGAAGAATACATGTGGTTCCCTACGAACGTTGAAGATCAATATGCAATAAATGCATCATCTCGTGGTCAATATCGACATACAACCAAGCACATTAGACCTTATAAGTAGCAGGGGGATTCAACATGTGATGAACTGAAAGACATGGTGTGTTCAAATAGTTCGAAGAGAATGCAGCTCTCATGCAATTAATACCATTTAGCCACAGGCAAATACATCGGTCCTCTACTAGTAGAAGCAGATGATACATAGCAAATACTAATAATTACGAGCTGCTGCAGGAGACCCGTCATACATTTAACATATCGTTTGCAAGCAAAGATGGAAGATATGCAGTGTATGTAAGCGTCTATGGGCCGCTGTAAGAGACCCGTTGTGCACTCAACATGTTATCTACAGGCAAACACAAAAGGACTACAACAAATGCAAGCTCCCACGAGCTATTGTGGAAGACCCATTGTACACCCAATGTGTTGACCATAAGCAAAATGCAAAATAACTATAACAAATACAAATGCTTATGGCCGGCACTAGAAGATTTGCATGCAAAGCGACTTGACCATGAACAAAGGCATCACGTCTGTGGAAAATGCAATTATCAACAAGCAACAACAAGAGACTAGTTAGTGCACGATAGTCTACCTGTATAAAGCAATGGGCAACTTGTAGTGCGACGCCATGCCACCATATCCGCAACATCCATGCAAGCAGACAGAAGGCATTTACGGGCTTCTACATAGGGAGTTGTGCACACCCAAATGCTGATCATTTGTATAACTAATCAGCGCTAAATATTTTAAAATGCCCTCACACGTGCACTGCAGCATATATACATATAAATATGCAAGTACATACATAAGTACATTAACTTGTATACATGTAAGAATATACACCTGCATGGGCCCCGACAAACATGTTATAAGCACACACATGATGTCTGAGGATGCTGCGCGAGTTAATAAATGATAAATTTAAATTTGAGCCCGATCCTTCTATGCGAGTAGATAAGAGTCGATACGGCTCTAACTATCAAATAAGTAAGTGAAACAAAAAAAAATTGCGTACCTTACTAGACGTCCTTCGCACAGGATCTACACGATGGCTGAAATCTCGCTCAAATCCTCGACGTTGAGCTCTGTACGTCCCTCACACATCTATGCCGTTCGACGTCTCATCCCCCCCACAACGCTCTGCTACGGACCGACGCCTTACCTCGTCGTTAAAAGCCCAAAGAAACTAATGATTCGGCTGCTATTCTTCCCTGCTCGCGATCTCTTCCTCCCTTTGACGACGCTTCTTCCTGTCAGATCTGAAGGAACAATCGAGAATCTCTAGCCGATGCATCCTCAAGCCCTAACTGCGACGACCTCGCCTCCTCCAATGCTGGTCGACTTCGGCTTCTTCGTTGTTGGTCAACTTCGCTCCTTCGACGACGCTCTTCTTCCTGTCGGATCGGAAGTTACGAGATTTTTTATCGAAAGCAACGAAGAGGACGGGAGCTTACTCGTTGGAAGGTAGCCATCTTTCATCCTTATGCGCGCTTATTCGGCCAAACCCTGTAAAAATGCCGTTCTAAAAGAGGGAAACCAAAGGATTTTCATAAATCCTGTTTAAATCCTGCAAAAATCTTGTCCTAATCCTGCATGAATCATAAATCCCAATGGGATTTAGTTTTAATCCTGCTCAAACTTTGCTTGAGTTCAATTAATTTATAATTAATTTTAGATTAAATATAATTAATTATAATTAATCTATAATTAATTATAAATTAAAAATAATTGATTTATAATTAATTTTTAAGTTAAATGTAATTAGTTCTAATTTGATTATAATTAATTATAATTAATTTATAATTAGTTATAAATTAAAGATAATTGATTTATAATTAATTTTAAATTAAATATAATTAATCATATATTAAATGTAATTAATTATAATTAGTTTTTAATTAATTCTAATTTAAATCTAATTGATTTATAATTAATTTTAAATTAAATATAATTAATTATATATTAAATGTAATTAATTATAATTAGTTTTTAATTAATTATAAATTAAATCTAATTGGTTTATAATTAATCTTAAACTAAATACAATTAATTATAAATTAAATATAATTAATTGTAATTAGTTTATATTTAACTATAAATTAAATCTAATTAATTTTAAATTAAATTTAATTAGTTATAGATTTAATATAACTAATTTTATTTGATTAATGATTAATTATAAATTAAATGTACGTGCTAAAAAAAGAAGAAAAGAAAAAAAAGAGAAAAAAAGGGAAAAAAAGAAGAAAAAAAAAGAAAAGAAAAAAACAATGCTTTTCTTGCCTCGATCCACCAGCCGATACAGTCGCCGATGACTCATGCGTAGGTATAATGTTCCAAATCCCATCCTTGACATGCGTGACGTGCCGGTGGACCTCCTATACGCGCTCTTATAACACGGTGGGGGGGAACCCAGTGCGACAGGTGCGACGAGGCGGATAGGCCCTATACATGCTCTTGTAGCGTGGTGGGGACAACTTTAAGTACCACGTGCCGACACCACCCATACAGTTCTTGACCTCAACATCAGCACTGCCGACGACTCCTGCGCAGGTATAATGTTCCAAATTCCGTCCTCGACGCGTGTGACGCGCCGGTGAACTTTCTATATGTTCTCTTGTAGCACGGATGGGGGGAATCCGGTGCAACACATGTGACGAGACGGGTAGGCCCTATAAATACTCTTGTAGCATGGTGGGGACAACCTTAAGTATCCGTACGCACCTCAGTGCTTGTGGGGAAAGAAAACTGTGCATTTTTTTTAATAGGTGCCTTGGAGATCCCATACACGCTCTTGTAGCGTGGTGGAATTAAAGACTACGGCTGTGGTGTCTTAGGACACCTACCATACACGCTCTTATAGCATGGTGGGAAGGCCTAGCTCCCCTACATTTCTCCTAAACGTGAGATATGCTGGGATACTGCCGAAATTTACAGCAAATAGAGGACCTGTACTTGAGTACAAATGCAAAACTTAAATAAATGCATAGGGAACTTGAATGAAATACAGGAAACTAGACTCAAACTGAACAGCTAGGTGGTACCTCAAAGACCTTATACACGTTCTTGTAGCATTGTGGGATTGAAGACTAAGGCCGTGGTGTCTCAGGACACCTACCATACACGCTCTTATAATGTGGTGGGAAGGCCCAACTCCCCACATTTTCACCAAACAGGGGATATGTCGGGATACTGCCGAAATTCAGACTGAAGTGCATAAGATCTGAATAATAAGAAGATCTAACTTGAACTAAACATACAGAGGACCTGTACCTAAACATGAATGCCTAGAACTTGAACAGATGCGTAGGAGACTTGTATAACAGAAGACTAAATTTGAACAGGGAACATGACTTGAACTGAATTACAAGAAATTGAACCCCAAATCCTAAAATGCACAATCAAGATCAAAATGCAAATGTCAAATAATAATTTAATTCATTCAAATGAATACAAACAAATATCAAGTCAATAGAAGGGGACTCGTGATGGGAAACTTTCAGATGCAGCTGATTTTCAATCAACATCAGTCAACTACAAAGTGCACAAGTACCACCCACATGCAGCAATCAAAGACCTATCATGCAAACAACAGTTAGCCTATAAATTGAAATGGTGACATTGGTAATTGATGAATAAAGACCTCAAGGCATACGGACAATGAATGATAATCAATATAAACAACTACAAACATATATCAATCATCAATACCTGAATAAACGGTACACAACGAATGATGCTAATGAATGCAACGAACTTCTACAAATCTCCCCACGAGGCTGAATGCATTGTACTTGCAAGCAACAACAGACAATTACAGAATGTATGAACTTCTCCTACATGCATTAATGAAATCCCCAACACAAGCAACAACGCCTATAGATTGAAATGGCCACACTGGCAATCAATAATGGAAGACCCGTCGCTGCAAACAAGTACAATCAACGACCACCTATGAATGACAGAGGTGGATACTATGCAAGTGCAATGGCTCTACTGCAAGCATATCTAGGAGATCGTGGTGAACACGGACATTCCTTGTGAATAATGATGGCTAACACTACTTAATTTGTGGATAACAATAGTGGGTATATTGCAAGTAAGCAACCCCTGTGGACACAAATACATACAACACCTACAACAACGACAATTGAGATGTTGTAAGTACGAAGAATCCCCTGTCGACATAAATACGTACAATACCTACAGCAACGACGATTGAGATGCTGTAAGTAAGGAGAATCTCCTGTGGACACAAATATATATAACACCTACAACAGCAATGATTGAGATGTTGTAATTGCTCTTGGCATTGATCCGAGGTGTAAGAAGTTGATGAAGCCACATCAAATAGAGGGCTTCAGGTTCCTTGTCAAAAACCTTATGGCAGAAGGACCAAAGGATCTCGAGCACATGGAAGAGACAGTTCCAACAATGGCAATCGGAAGACATGCCCTTGTTTGATCTCTATTTCTCTAAGGCAGATCATTGATCACAACAGTTGGGTATTTTGAAGAACTAGAAACAAAGCAGAGATGAGTGCTATATCCCAAGAAATAACAACACTTCTATCGTGCATTCACTTTCAAGAATTAAGATATTATGGAGGGAAGTACTTTTAGCCTTTAGGCACACTATTCTAAAGTCATGTAAAGGAAGCCTTCGATATTCTCAAATTAGTATGACATAAATTCATGAAGGAGGAGTCCTCCCGGAATGTCATGAATCACATCCTTAGCAGTGCAGAGATGCCAGCTGGTAGGTGGCCAACTAAGGTTTGCAAGCTCGTGACAAATTGGAGACAAAGCGATCTGACCTCCTGGTGAATGAAAAAAGGGAGTCTACATCAGAACAGCAAGGTATCTCATGGAAATCATGTGATAACACTACGATTCACCTGTAAGCATAACCAGGGGACCGGTAGTAAGAGATCACGGGTCACTAAAGCATGACACCACGCCACCGGATCTGCAACCTTCTTACAAGCAGATAGTAGGCGTCAATAAAGCCCAAAACAAAACCCTATGCATCTGGCAGTAATAACCACATATGCAATCAAACACCCCTCCATACTTGTGGGCTTCGAAAATTCTGCCCCGGCCTCCGCCCGCATTTGTTGCTTTCTTTTTTTTGGGGGGGAGTTTTAACAAATTGAGTTCCGAGGTAAATTTTGGAAGGCAGATGGGTATGATCTGAGTTCTGGTTTCCTATAGGCGCAAGCCCCTATAGTTAATTACCCCTCCCGGTAACGAGAGAGAACTTTCGATTAAGGCTAGTCATCAATCAGATACGTAAGGATACGTGGATCTGGCATATAGTAGCAGCAATAGGTTGGGAATGTTAAAATCTGGAGTTATTCGGAAATTTGAAAGATTGGGAGATTCGGAGATTTAATATTTAAAATTGGAAATTACACCATCTTGCACTTAAAGCGGATGGTGGGGGAATGGATGATAGGCCCGATCAAGATCCCATGGTTCCGTCGTCCCGGGCCATCGTGGTCCCTGGTCTACTTAGTCAGAGGAGGTAGTCGACCCAACCTGACAGAAGGATCCTTGTCGGCAGCCATGGGTTGCTTCGTCCAAGGGTACCTTGTAGACCTAGGGGGGAATATTTGTCTAAGGGGACAAATTTGAATCCACCTTAGCTAACAGAGGGCTTTGTGCCCTATCGATCATATCCTATTGATTCATATCTCAAGGATTTGATGCCATTGGGGAGCATACGGGCTCTGGCCATAACCATAATATAATGGAGCCATTTGGCGGCAACCACCTGGTTCAGAGGGCCCCGAGTCATAACCGTTTATCCTGCAGTGCCATTTGGCGGCGAAACTGCCGGTTAGAGGACTCGTACCACGTCCTTGCTGGCAGGAGATTGTTTGAGATTGGATCCTAGTGATATTTTCGACCAGACATTAGCTCTTTGTGAGCTGAAGTATTCTTCAATTTATCCACCTCGGCAAACTGTTGCGGAGGGTGGATGGATTTTATATTTTGAGTGCTTGATGGTTGGATTTCAATTTTTGAATATTTGGAACTTTGGGATTTTTTAGAAGATTGGATTTTGTAGGGAATCTGGGATTTTGGGAGTTTTGTGGAGTTTTGGATTTTGTGAAATTTGAGATAGTATTTTGAAACGATCTGTGTGGACCCCTCCGGTTGAGGCTTGCATTCAACACGGCCATCATCGGGGTGTGGGGTTATTTATATTTTATTGATTGGACCCTGTCGACTCTATCTACTGGTCGATAGATGATCGGGTTTCGTAGGCTTTGGACCTTTGTTAGTGAATTCTCTTGATTATAGGCCTTGAAGGCCTAATATGAATGTATAAAATAAATATCCCGGTCGATCTCGCGACCGCATATTTATTTAATAGTTCGAGTCGTGTCGACTCCTATCTACCCGAATAGAAGGATCGGGCTCGAACTAGAATTCACTGATTGACCCGCGCAGCATCCCTAGACGTCACGTGTGTACCAATAACACGCTCGTCGGGGCCCATGCGGGTGTTTGGGGGCATTTTATAGTTATTTATTGAACCTTGTCTACTCCTATCTGCTTGCATAGGAGGATCGGGTTCAAATTTATTGACCCGCGCAGCATCCCTAGGCGTCACGTGTGTACCAATAACACGCTCGCCGGGGCCCATGCGGGTTCAGATTGTATCTTCCCCTTTTAGTGTACCTATGTGTATACAAATTAAAGTGCACACGTGCAGGGGTATTCTTGGAATATTTGTACACGCCTTCTGTCCGCTTGCATGAAAGTTGCGGATCCGGTGGCGTGGTGCAGCAGCTCGTGAACTGAGTTGTTTGCTGCTTTGTACAGGCAGATTGTCGTGCACTACTTGTTGCTCTCTGCATTTGGATTGTTGTGCACCAACGAATCTCCTGCTTTTTGTTGGTAGATATTTGCATTCATTGCAAGTCTTTATGCATTTCACTATGGTTCTGATCCCTACGATACATCCACCGTTGTTGCGGGTAGATATATTCATTCACGGGCTGAAATTGACTACAGGATACTGCATTTACTGAAGTCATTTTGTATCTACCCACAGATGACATGCGGTGCGTACATCTGTATTTGTAGGGAATTTGTATGTATTGCAGATCTTTTATATTTGCCCGTGGATAATAGGTAGAAGGTATAACAGGCTTCCTTCAATAACTTGTGGGAGCTTGCACTGGATGTAGTCACTTTATATCTTGCTTATGGACACACACAGGGTGTACTACGAGTCTTCTATAGCAACTTGTAGTCTTGTGTACGTTGATCGATGAACCACTATATTTACTTGTGTATCTTCAAATGTTCGTAGAGGATTGTTGTATTATTGTATGCCTCCCATGCTCTGGCGTTGGATAACATGGATTGCCTTTTATTGGTGCAATTTCTGGGTGCTGAATCATTGCCCGGTCGTGCATCTTTCTTGGAAATAGTTTGCATCTTGTATGGTGAACCTGAATTGTTGATGTTTTCTTTCAATCAACTGCACATCCCTTTCAGTTTTCACTACTTGTGGATTTCTGTTTGCTTGTTCCCACATGGATATTGATTGTTAGTGAATCCATCATATATCCTTGTGGCCATTGCAATCAGTTGCATGAATCTTCATTACTTGTGAGTGTATGATCATACATATGTAGTGCAATGCTTATTGTAATATTCTTGTGCATCTGCTTGCAAGTAGATCATATACCCTTCTCAATTCTTGTTGATTATTGCTTACAATCAAATAATGATTGAATTCTTATGCACCGAAAGTTACATGTCCTTTGATTCCCATTGATTTTTGGTGTATATAAGGAACCAACATGCTTATTTGCATGGCACTCATATTTGAAGATCTTTCGCCACGAGTCCCCTATTGTACACTTGCAAGTTCAAATTCAAGTCCAACATGAATTTGGTTCAACATCGTCAACTTTGATTTGAGTTTGAGCTCAATTTGAGTCCAAGTTCATTCATGAGTCATTGTTTGCAATTGTTTGTAGATGCTAGCATCTTCACTATATGATAGTTCCTTGATTTATCGTCCCTTGCCTATATGTCATTTGAGAGTTTCCCCTCTATTTATCATAAATCCCTTACTCATATGTTGACTTTCATTTGCATGATTGGGATAAATGCTATGGGCCACTTGTTGTCATTTCATTGAGATCTTGTATTTTGATCACAAGTATATTGTTGCATTCTCAAATTGATCTTCACTTGCAGATGGATTACATTCGTTGCCCTCAATTATAAGCATGTTAGGTTGGAAGTCTGCAACTCCTTTATTTGACTATTTTCATACACTTGAGTGCATTTGAATGATTAAAATCATTTCTGCATTCAAATCAAGTTCATGTTTGAATCCATTTCATTTAGGTTCAAGTATTTTGTTAATCATTTAAGTTTTATTCAAGTCCCCTGTGGTCCAACCTCAAGTCTTTGCTTGAGTTCAAAAGTTCAAATCAAGGTTCGTTTGATGTTGAAGTATGAGTCAAAGTTCTTTGCATTTGTCCTTTATCAATTGCTTAGGTTTGAACTTAGTTTGATTTCAATTTTCATCGTTCGCTAAAGTTCAAGTCCCCTGCATGTGTTCAATCAAGTCCAAGTGATCTTCTGTTCACCCGAAATTTTGGCAGCCTCCCGGCGTCTCCCCCGTCTAGGGGAAACTACGGAAAACTAGGCCTTTCCCACCACGCTAGAGAAAAGCGTGCATGGTAGATGCCCTCTTTCGAGGACACCGCGGCCGTGTAAAGTCTTTAACCCCACCACGCCAGAGAAAGGCGTGCATGGGTCTTCAAATGTACCTGTTTTAGAATAGCACAGTTTGCTTTCCCCGCCGGTACAGAGCCGCGTACGGGTGCTTATATCTTTGCCCCGCCGTGCTAAGAAAAGCACGCACAAGGCTCGCCTGCCTCGCTGTAAGCGCCGCACCGAGTTCCCTCCCACCACGCTAGAGAAAAGCGTGCATAGGGGGTCCCTCGGCGCGTCGCAAACACCGAAAACAGGACTTTAAGAGATTGCCCGCCTCGTCACAAGCATCGCGGCGAATTTCCTCCCACCACGCTAGAGAAAAGCGTGCATGGGTGGTCTTTCGCCACGCTACGAGCGTCAAGAGCGAGTTTTCTCAAGTTTAGGAGGTTATACCTTTGCAGTGGTCGGCGGGGTTGGCTCATGGATCGAGGCAAGAGGAGAAGCATTACACTTACATTTTTTTTTTCTTTTTCTCTTTCTTTTTTGGTTAACAATTAATTATAATTAATTAAAAAAATTAATTATAATTATGATAATTAATTATATTTAAATTTAATAATTATAATTAATTAATATTAATTAATCTTTAACAAATTAACTAATAGTAATTAATTGTAATTAAAAAAAATATTATAATTAATTAAAATTAACCTTAATTAAAATTACTTATAATTAATTAAAATTAATTATAATAATTTAACTAAAATTAATTATAATGAATTATAATAATACTAATTAGTTAAAATAATTATAATTAAAACTAATTAATATTAGCTTTAATTAAAATTGTTTTAGTATTAATTCTAATTAAAATTAATTGATATTAATCTTAATTAAAATTATTACACCCTCTCCTTCCCCTTTCTCTATAGTTCGGCGGCCTCACTGGATTTGGCCGAAACAGTGTGCGAGAGGGAGAAATTACCTTAACAGCAATCGAGCTCCAGTTGTTGCTTCCCTTTAAAATGTCGTAACTTTCGATCCTACTGGAAGGAAAGTCGGAGGAGGGGGCGGAGGCCTTCGGCTAGGGCAGACTTGAGGAGGCCTTGGCTTGAAGAGGTAAGAGGAAAGCTCTCTCTCTCTCTCTCTCTCTCTCTCTCTCTCTCTCTCTCTCTTTCTCTCTCTCTCTGTACGTGGGTCAAATGGATCGGACGGAGATAGGGATCGGGAGTCGGCCTGGCTTGGGGCGTCGGGATAGGAGGAGGTCTCGGCTACAGAGATGGGAGGTGGAATCGGAACAGGGAGTGGGGAGGAAGTCGGAGAGGAGGAAATCGCAAGCAGCGATGGGAGTTCGTGTGGCCTTGCCGAGATCGGGAGCAGTGACGGGGGCTTGATCGCAGAAAGCTAGGGGTTCGGTCGAGAGGAAGACTCGGCTGGTTGTGTTCGGCTACAGCAGGAATGGCGTCGGCAGGGCCTTGTAGCTGTGATGGGAGCTCGGTCGCAGAAGGCAAGGGTAGAGGAGGTGCGGGCTAGGGTCGGGTATGGCGCTGGGATGAGTTCGACTGCCTAGAGCAGGGAGGAGATTGGAGATCGCGAGGGAGGAGAAGAAAGGGGTTCGGAGCTTTGCGGATGTGTGTGGAGAACTGTCTTGCTTTGTCGTCGTATTTAACGACTCGATTGGGAGCGCAACCGAGGAAGCTTACGCAGGAATCCCGTGAGGCGACGCGAACAGCGCCGAATGCACAGTGATTCGGCAGGATTTCTTGCGGGTTCCCTGGGATTCGACAGAGCTAAGGTATGATTTCTTTTTTTTTTTTAGTATTATACAGGGGTCAACAATACTGCATGCAAACATTTTAAAATACCCCTCATACATGCATTGTAATAGGCATGATAGGTTACAAATGCATATCATCCTACATTAACATATAGGTGCATCGTATGTGTATGTCTAAGGGAATCTATACGTGCATTTTAATAATATCCCCGCATGCATTTATCATAAGTAGAGGATACCATTCTAGTATGCCATTTGATACTATAACTACACTTCAAAATCATCCTCCTGCATAAGCAGAGGGTTTCACTCTAGTGTGTCATTTGACACTATAATTGTATTTCAAAAATCATATCATGCATACATGCGAGTGCATCGTGTGAAATTCATCAAATGGCATATACCTATGTAGGCCTTGGTGAGCATGTTGTAGGTACACATGTGGTGCCTGAGAATGCCACGAGGGTTAAAAAATAAATTTAGATTCGAAGTCAATCCTCTATCGATAAGTAGACAGAGTTGACAATGTTCAATCAACAGAAATGTAACAACCCATATATCCCGATGATGGCCGTGTTGAATGTAGATCTCAACCAGAAGGGATCAAATATTTAAAATGCACTCAAACGCCCATAAAATCTAAAACTCCAAAAATCTCAAAGTAAAAAATATTTAAAATTAAAATTAAATCATAATATACTTAAAGCAAAAACTCATCCACCCACCGTAAAGGTTTGTCGAGGTGGGCAAATTCGAAAACTACTTCAACTCACAAAGAGCTAATGTCTAATCGAGAATATTACTAAGATCCATTCTCAATATGTCTCTTGCCAGTAAGGATGTGGCACGTGTCCTCTAATCGGTGATTTTACCGTCAAATGGCACCACATTTATGATTTTGCCGCCGAATGGCACCGCATGTACGGTTATGACTGGGACCCTCTGAACCTGGTGGTTCGCCGCGAAATGAGACCATTATATTACGGTCATGGTCAGCGCCCGTATCCCCAATGACGTTAAATCATTGAGCAATGAAACAATATGATATAATTAATAGGGCATAAAGCGCTCTGTTAGCTAAGGTGGATTCAAATTTGTCCCCTTAGATAAACATCCACCTAGGTCTACAAGATACCCTTGGACGACGCAACCCATGACTGCTAACAAGGATCCTTCTGTCAAGTTGGGTTGACTACCTCCTCTGACTAAGTAGACCAGGGACCACAATGGCCCGGGATGACGGAACCATGGGATCTTGATCGGGCTCATCATCACTCCCCCCACCATCTGCTTTAAGTGCAAGATGGTGAAATTTCTATTTTAAATATCCAGCTTCCAATACCTAAACCCATGCTGCTACTATATGCCAGATAATACGTATCTCTACGTATTTGATCAACGACTAGCCTTAATCGAAAGTTCTCTCTCATGATCGGGAGGGGTAATTAACTATAGGGGCTTGCGCCTATAGGAAAACCAGAACTCAGATCATAAAGTCCTCGAAAATAAGGGCGAAATCTCTGGGTAGTGTCTTATCTACAAACCCATCTGCCTTCCCAAAATTTACCCCGGAACTTAATCCCTTAAAACTCCCCCGAAAAGCAACGGAGAGCCCGGGGCCGAATTTTCGGAGCCTATAATTCTCCTTTGCCATCTACTTTTATCTCGTGGGAAGGAAAAAGACAAAATAAAAAAGCAAAGCAGATTCTTTCCCTCCCATGTGAATACTTTTTTTCTTCACTATAATTACCACCTTTTTTTATTATGCTTCTTTATTTTGCCCTGATTAAGGGGGAGGTTTAAAAAAAAAAGAGAGAATAAGGAAGAAAATGAAAAGAAAGATATGTTTTTATGCATTTTGTAACTCATGTATTTGTAAGATTTTGCCACCATCGTCATCGCCAACTCTCTAAGCGTAGGTATAACCTTCCAAACTTAATAAACTTAAATCCCATTTTTGGCATTAGCGGCGCACCGGAAAAACCGCCCATACACATTTTTCTCTAGCATGGTGGGAAGGGAACCCGATGCTACGCTTAGGCGAGGCGGGTAGGCACCCGTATACGCTTTTCTCTAGCATGGCGGGGACGAATATAAAATTGCATATTTCAAACAGATGCTCGAAGACCCATACACGCCTTTCTATGGCGTGGTGGGATTGAAGATTTCTGGCCACGGTGTTATCCGGCACCTACCGTACACGCTTTTCTCTAGCGTGGTGGGAGGCCGAAACTCCTGAAATTTCTCCTAAACAGGGGAGACGTCGATTAATGTTCAATTTGAGTTGAAGTCCTTTGTATTTGCTCAAATTAGAGTCCAAGTTCAAGTTCAAATTATCCAAATTTTATCTAAGTTAGGTCCCATGTCCATTGGAAAATTCAAACTCGAATGAATACTTACAGGGGACTTGGACTTGCATTTGATTTGAAAATTAAATGAGATAAACAAGGACTTGAACATTTGAACTCAAGCAAAGACTTGAATCAATTTTGGACCACTGTGGACATGAATTGGATAACTTGAGCTCAAATAAAGACTTTGAACTTGAGCTTGAAATATGATGATATGAACTCAATTTGAACTTGAGCATAATTAAGAGAAGTGATCTACAATAAAATTGAAATTGGAGTGAGCAATAACTTATGACATTAAATCTAAGTTGAAGATGGATCTAAATAAACTAAGTGATCAATCAAAAACTTCATTTTGAGTGATAACTCAAGGATCTTGAGTGAATCAAGTTCAAGATATCATGTGATGAACCGATATTTAATTTGACACGCATTCAAATGAACACCAATAGATGAGCGATAAAGAATTTGATTTGAAGAATAATCATGATGTCAATGGAACTATCATTCCAATCAGAATGCAAGTGCTAATTAAGAAATATGATCCATTCAAATCTCAACATGCAAAATTCTTAGCAGGGTTAGGGAAAATCCTTACATCTCACTAACAAGCAATTACAAACAATTAAGATTGAAAGGTCTCTTATGAATGGTGGATAATCAATAGCATGCTCAATAAATTGTTTAGAAGGGAGGATACCAAGAAGCGTGCGATGATCATGATGATGGGTCCACCGTCATGTGCAACGAATATGGCAAGAGCACAAGCAGAGAAAGGGAGATGTTGAAGAGGTGTCCCCCCTCATTGTTAACACAGACTAGTGTACAAATGAGTGCATACCAGCCTACTTGCAAATGAGGATGATAGATATGTTGTAGGACTTTAGCAAATTCAAGTCCAATGAACATGCAGTATCGAGCAAGTAAATTGGTCTTCTACTGATAAGAGCAGATGACATGCGACAAATGAGAACACCTGCAAACTCTTATGAAAGATCTAGCAAATACCTAATACACCGATTCCTTGCAAGTGAGAGGTGGTCGAACTGCATCAAGTGCAAGCATTTATGATTCGTTGAAGAATGCCTACCATACAAGCAACATACTACTTACAAGCGAATACAAAGAGAATTGTAATAAATGTGAACACCTACACGCAACATTGATAGATATGTCACAGACATGAGAAAACCTTCTATGGATATACATAGGTGGTAAATGCAGCACCTTAGGGTACATATTAATCCTCCATAAATAAAAGGATTCAATGATACTGCAGGAGACCTATCACATATAAGCAAAGGCATTTACAAACAGACGTAGGAGAGCCTCACTTATATAGAAGTTAAATCAAAGGTGATGATGAACAATATGTAGTGGATGTTAAACCATCCCATAATCAACAACCACTTAATATCAGTCAAAAGCACTGATTCCTTGCAACCAGAAGGATCTGATATACAATGAAAACGACAAACCGTTAGTTTGGGGCAGTGGCCACTAGTTTTGAAGTACAAGGCACTAGTAAGGACACAGTCATCTAAGGTTGAAATGATTGATTCTTTATTTAAGCCAACAACATAAAATGAGGAGGATGACATAATCTAGGAGTCGCTTATTGATTTCTATATGAGTTCTGGGAAGAGAAAGCTAGATCAAATCATTATGGAGTGAGTGAGTCTCAGTTCAACTAGGTCCTGAACATTGAGTTGGATAAGATTATTGAGGCTTGCAAATTTCTTGATGACGGTGGTCGTGCATCTAACATACTTCCTACGAGCTGCCATAGAAGACCCGTCAAATATCCAAAATGTCCCCGCACATGCACTATAATATGTATGCACATAGGCACACCAAAACGCACATATAACGGTAAACCCGTATGGGCCCCGACGAGCGTGTTAAGGGAACACATGTGGCATCTAGGGATGTTGTGCGGGTCCGTAAATGAATTCAAGTTCGAGCCCAATCCTTCTATGTGGATAGATAGGAGTCAACATGGCTCGAACTATCAAACAGATATACGGTCAAGGTGTCGACTAGAGAATATATTTTATACATCCATATTAGGCCTTCAATGTCTATAACAAAAGAAACTCACTAACAAAGAACCTAAAGCCGAGGAACCCGATCTTCTGTCGATAAGTTGGCAGAGTCGACAGGGTTCAATCAATGAAATACAGTTGCCCATGAATACCTCGGTTATGGCCGTGTTGAAAGTAAATCTCAACCGGAGGGGTTAACACCAAATACTCAAAATGAAGTTCCCAAATGCCCATCAAGATTCAAAATCTCCAAAAATCCCAAAATTCTAAAATGTTTAAAATTAAAATTACCCATCAAAATACTTAAATCACAAAATCCATCCACCCTCCGCAATAATTTGCCGAGGTAGACAAATATGAAAATAACTTCAGCTCACAAAGAGCTAATGTCTAGTCGAGAATCTCACTAGGATTCATTCTCAAATCATCTCTTGCCAATAAGAACGTGGCACGTGTCCTCTAACCGGCTGTTTTGCCATCAAATGACACCGTAGGATAAATGGTTATGACTGGGGCCCTCTGAACCGGGTGGTTTGCCACCAAATGGTATCACTAAGTTACAGTCATGGCCAGCGCCCGTAAGTTCCCTATTGGCATCAAATCCTTGAGATATAAATCAATAGGATATAATCGATAGGGCACAAAACCCTCTGTTAGTTAAGGTGGATTCAAATTTGTCCCCTTAGACAAATAATGCCCCCTCAGTCTACAAGGTACCCTTGAACGAAGCAACCTATGGATGTCGACAAGGATTCTTCTATCAGGTTGGGTCGACTACCTCCTCTGACTAAGTAGACCAGGAACCATGATGACCCGGGACGACGGAACCATGGGATCTTGATCGGGTCCATCATCCATTCCCCCACCATTCGCTTTAAGTACAAGATGGTGAAATTTTTAATTTTAAATATTAAATTTCCACATATCAAATCCATGCTGCTACTATACGCCGGATACCACGTATCTACGAATACAGTGTATTCCTTTGACGATTAGCCTTAGAAAGTTCTCTCTCGTAATCGAGAGGGGTAATTAACTATAGGGGCTTGCGCCTATAGGAAACCAGAACTTAGATCATAAAGTCCTCGCATGAGGGCGAAATCTCTAGGTAGTGTCTTATCTACAAACCCAATATGCCTTCCCAAAATTTACCCTGGAACTTAATCCGTTAAAACTCCCCCAAAAAGCAACGGGAAGGCCGAGGCTGAATTTTCAGAGCCCATAACATTGGAAGGCGAAATAGAGCAATTCAAATCCAGAGTGGAGGAGAAATTCTCAACCCTCGAAGGAAGATTTTCAACCATGGAGAATCGGATGGAGAGCTGATTTGGGGTTGGAGGAGATGAAGAAGTTTATTGAGATGCAATCCAAAACTCTACCGACGATTCTGATTGCTAACCCTAACCACGATTTGATCTGGATTCCCTTAGCCGAATCCAAGGGAAAAGAGATCGGGCCAGAAGAGTTCGAAGAGGAGAGTTTATTCCATCAAGGGCGTCTGCCTAGGGCTCTGATGAGGGGCAGTATAGGGTTTCTAGATGGGGGGACAACAATGAGGTAATTTTTTGGTGGAGGTGGTGGGGTGGCCGACCACTATGGGAGGCATGTCAGGCAAGAAGAGTGGACGACCGAAGATGAAGGGGGTCGAACTGAGCCACGGGGATTGGTCAAGCAAGGAGGGTGGAAGAAAGGTGGGATTTCCACCCTCGAATGGAGGAGGAAGCTCTTGGGGCGGTTGCGATCCTTGGGTGAGGAAGTTGAAGATGTTGGTATTCGAAGGGGAGGATGCCCTTAGGTGGGTATACCGGGTGGAGAGGTATTTTGCAGTGAATAAGTTGAGAGAGGAGGAGAAGCTTACGGCCGTAGGGCTATGTTTGGAGGGGAAAGCTCTCATTTGGTTCCAGTGGAGGGAGGCTAGATACCCAATCTGCTCTTCGGAGGAGTTTAAGGATTGCTTCTTGGAATATTTTCAAGCCATTTGGGAAGGAGACCTACACGAGCAATTATTTGCCTTGACATAGGAGTGGGCCATCAGGGAGTACATAATTTTGACTCTGTATTGCACCGCTATTTTTTTTTTTTTTGGTGCAATCTTTTAGTTCTTCAATTGCATCTCTAAGGTTCTTCCTGGAAGACCTACCTTGTACCATATTATGCACTCTCTAGTAACATAATATGTTGTCATAATCATGTTCTGTGTTATGATCTGTAGGTGATCTGGGATCTGAGTGTTACACTTCTTGTGCCTATCATGTAGTGCATAACCTACTGTTGACCACCGGATACAAAACAAAAAAGGGAGAGAGGAATCGCTCAAAATCCCGAAAATCCCGTTACCTGACTGTTCGGCGCCGTTGGCGTCGCTTCTCCGCGATTCCTGCTCAAATCCCGCTCTCGATCGTGCCCCCATTTGCGTCTATAAAATGGAGGAGAGGAAGGCTTCCTTCGGCAGAACTCTTCGACGATAGTTCGCAAGCCACACGCGAAACTCCTCTCGACGCAAAAGCTCTCGCTCGCTGCTTCCTCTCCGCAAAATCCCGCAGACAGCTCTCCGATCCCTCATCTTCCATAGTCGACCTCCCTGCCCTAGGCCGACGCCGAACCCGAGCTCGATCCCGTCGCCTCCTTCGGTTCCTGCGTAGCTGTTCGACTTCGCTCATCTTGACGACTTTCCCTTCCTATCGGCTCGGGAGTTACGACATTTGGATCGGAAACGACGACGGGAGCTTGCTGTGTGCGAAGGTAACTTTCTCCCTTACGCGCTTCTTCGGCCGAATCCCGCAACTCCACCGAGCCAAAGAGGGGAGGAGGAGAGGTTAATTAATTTTAATCAAAATTAATGATTAATTTTAATTAATGTTGATTAATTTTAAATACAATTATTTTAATTTTAATTTATTATTATTTAATAATTAATTATAGTTAATTTTAATTAAATGAGTATAATTAATTCTGATTAATTATAGTTATTTTTAATTAAAGTTAATCTTAATTAATTATAGTTACTTTTTAATTATAATTAATTGTTATTAATTAATTTATTAAAGATTAATTAATATTAATCAGTTATAATTAATTAAATTTAAATTTAATTAATTATTTTAATTAATTATAATAATTATAATTAATTGCTCTAATTAATTGTAATTAACTATAATTAATTAAAAATAATTATGATTAATTATAGTGAGTTAAAAAAAAAAGGGAGGGGGAAATGAAAGGAGAAAATGCAAATGTCTCTCTTCCTTGCCTCGGTCCACGTGCCAACACCACCACCTCGCCGATCGCCAAGGTATAGACATCTAACCCTAAAACTCCGAGAGCCCGCCTCGAGGCTCGCAGCGTGACAAAACGACCACCTATACACGCTTTTCTTAGCGTGGTGGGAGGAAGTGCGTCGCGAGGCTTGCAACGAATCGGGTAATCACTTCGAGAGCTCATTTCATTGTTCGCGACGCACCGGCAAACCGCCTATACACGCTTTTCGTAGCGTGGTGGGAAGGGAACCCGGTGCGGCGCCTACGACGAAGCGGGTAATCACCTCAAAATCCTATCCTCGGCATTTGTGTCGGGCCGGCAAACCGCCTATACACGCTTTTCTTAGCGTGGTGGGAAGGGAACTCGGTGCGACACCTACGGCGAGGCGGGTAAGCCCTATACATGCTTTTCTTAGCGTGGTGGGGATATTCATAAGTACCCACTCGCGGGGAAACAACTGTGTTTTTCAAACAGGTGCTGTCGAAGACCCATACACGCTTTTCGTAGCGTGGTGGGGGATTGAAGACTTTACACGGCCGCGGTGTCCTCGAAAGAGGGCACCTACCATACACGCTTTTCTTAGCGTGGTGGGAAAGGCCCAGTTTTTCGTAATTTCCCCTAAACGGGGGAGATGCCGGAATGCTGCCGAAATTTCGGGTGAACAGAAGACTACATTCGGACCTGTTTGAACTCAAATGAACATAATATGAGCAGAAACTTAATTCAAATGAACTAAGCGATCAGGCAAAAGACTTCAAATGATTTAACCGAGGAGAACTGAACTCGAATGATCATAAAGATCTGAATAATACTTGGGACTACAGGGGACTCGAATGAAGGGAAGAGGCTCTTCTTAAGCCTGAATCGTACTTGGATTCGAACTTGTGAACCTTTGGACATTGGATAATATAGAACTTAAATGATTAATAAAGGTAAGAACTTTGAATTCAAATGGACAAAGTGCAAAATGACAAGGAACTTGAATGAATATTCTTACATGAAGTTGACTTGGATACAATGCAAATAACCTGAATTGGACTCAAGTGAACTTACAAGTGGAGTATGAACTGAATTCAGATGAGTTGAAAATTGAATTTGAACCAAGTGACATGGGGCTTAACTTGAACTTGATTTGAAAATCAAGTGGACAGAATTTGTGGACTTAGATTTGAATGAGCAAACTATGGAGGACTGAATTCATAACATGGAGCTTAGGCTTGCAAACTTGAACGTGGACTTGGATTTGAAACAAATGACAACAATACTCAGACTTGAATCAATGTTGGACTGTAGGGAATTCATTCCAATTGAACTAGAAATGAATGTTGAAATCAAACTGTATAACATCAGGTGGAGCTTGAGCTTGCAAGGACACATAGGACTTGAATGAATGAGAAAGGGTTCATTTTGAACATGAACTTGACTTGAGCAAACACACAAATCTTGAATTCAAATAGATGTATGAGAAAATGGACTTTGCAAATACCAAGTATTCAAATAAAAGTCAAATGAAAGATTTGTTATGCACAAAAGCGTCTCAACAATTGGTGCAAACCATATGCGAGTGTTAGTGATTAATGTGTGACTCTTGTATCACTTTTGCATGCAAATAAATCAAGTAATAAAGAAGTTCTGATGCATACGATAAATTACTCATGAGTAATATATTCATAGGCAAGGTAGAGGGATCTAACAACTTCTCCACAAAATACATATGTTGAATACACATGTAAATGATGGTGACTAGCAAACAACGCTCATATCACTCGTGCAACAAAATATTGGGACATCCCTGCAATCTACTAGAGCCAGGGATCCATCACAAACACTAACACATTTCCAAGTGAGGACCATCAATAGGGGATGAGTATTGCAGCATCCAGAAATCAATACTGTTCTACATATGAGCATCTGCAGCGGTCCCTACGAGCACTGGAACATGTACAAGCGGTGTAGAAAGTCACCAATCAATACACATGAAGAAGCTGTCAACTAAGGTAGGAGCTCGCCAATCAACAATGAAAATATAGGTGATGGATGCATCCGCAAGCAACCACTTAATTGTTATGAATACAAAAGATCACGGGCAAAGCGTAGAGGACATTGTGACAAGTGAAAGCATTCAGCAAAGGGGAAATGGGTATGGTAGGATATATTCTTCGTAACAATCATGCAAAGACAGCATGCCCACAATACATTTGAAGTATCTACCAATTATAGTAGCAAAGACACTGTAGTACCTCCATGACAAATAACTATCCAACATCAGTCGAATACACCAATCCCCAGCAAGTAAAGGCAGGTGGGAGGCAACAAATGTGAGTACCCACGAGCTTCTGTAGGAAATCCGCTACATACTTAGCATGCTGTCTACAAGAAGGATACAAAAGGACTACAGTAAATAGCAACATCTACGAGCCAAGCAGGAGATTCGTTGGTGCACAACAATCCAAATGTAGAGAGCAACAAGTAGTGCACGACAGTCTGCCTGTACAAAGCAGCAAACAACTCAGTTCACGAGCTGCTGCACCACGCCACCGGATCCGCAACTTTCATGCAAGCGGACAGAAGGCATGTACAAATATTCCAAGAATACCCCTGCACGTGTGCACTTTAATTTGTATACACATAAGTACACTAAAAGGGGAAAATATAATCATAACCCGCATGGGCCCCGGCGAGCGTGTTATTGGTACACACGTGACGTCTAGGGATGCTGCGCGGGTCAATAGATTTGAACCCGATCCTCCTAAAACAAGTAAATAGGAGTTGACAAGGTTCAATAAATATTTATAAAATGTCCCCCAAATACCCGCATGGGCCCCGGTGAGCGTGTTATCGGTACACACGTGACGTCAAGGGATGCTGCGCGGGTTAATAAGTGAATTCAAGTTCGAGCCCGATCCTCCTAAGCAGGTAGATAGGAGTCGACACGGCTCGAACTATTAAATAAATATACGGTCGCAAGGTCGACCGGGATATTTATTTTATACATTCATATTAGGCCTTCAAGGCCTTCAACCAAGAAAATTCACTTGCAAAGGCATAAAGCCTACGAAACCTGATCCTCTGTCGGCAGCTCGACAAAGTGGACAAGGTCCAATCTACGAATGAGAAATAACCCCATCTACCCCGATGAGGGCCGTGTTGAATGAAAATATCAACCGGAGGGGTCTATTCCAAACATTTCAAAATACCACCTCAAATACCACCCAATACTCCAAATCTCCAAAAATCCCAAAAATTCCAAATTCTTAAATGTTTAAAATTGAAACTCATCCATTAACCACTCAAAGCATAAAATCCATCCATCCTCCGCAACAGTTTGCCGAGGTGGACAAATTAAAAAATACTTCAGCTCACAAAGAGCTAATGCCTGGTCGAAAATATCACTAGGATCCATTCTCAAACAATCTCCTGCCAGTAAGGACTTGGTACGAGTCCTCTAACCGGCAGTTTCGTCGCTAAATGGCACTGCAGGATAAACGGTTATGACTCGGGGCCCTCTGAACCAGGTGGTCACCGCCAAATGGCACCATTATATTATGGTTATGGCCAGAGCCCGTATGCTCCCCAATGGCATCAAATCCTTGAGATATGAATCAATAGGATATGATTGATAGGGCACAAAGCCCTCTGTTAGCTAAGGTGGATTCAAATTTGTCCCCTTAGACAAATACCCATCCCGGGTCTACAAGGTACCCTTGGACGAAGCAACCCATGGCTGCCGACAAGGATCCTTCTGTCAGGTTGGGTCGACTACCTCCTCTGACTAAGTAGACCAGGGACCACGATGGCCCGGGACGACGGAACCATGGGATCTTGATCGGGTCTATCATCCATTCCCCCACCATCTGCTTTAAGTGCAAGATGGTGAATTTTCTATTTTAAATATCAAACACTTCCAATCATTTTAACATTCCCAACCTATTGCTGCTACTATATGCCAGATCCACGTATCCTTACGTATCTGATTGACGACTAGCCTTAATCGAAAGTTCTCTCTCGTTACCGGGAGGGGTAATTAACTATAGGGGCTTGCGCCTATAGGAAACCAGAACTCAGATCATAAAGTCCTCGCAAAATGAGGGCGAAATCTCTGGGTAGTGTCTTATCTACTATCTCATCTGCCTTCCAAAATTTACCCCGGAACTTAGTTCGTTAAAACTCCCCCCTAAAAGAAAGCACAAAAGCGGGCGGAGGTCGGGGCCGAATTTTCGGAGCCCACACCTACATCCTAGGACCAGGGGTGGCCATAGTTAGGTTTTGTTCCAAATCAAATCTGGTTTGGAGCCAAGCCACATTCAACCAACCATAAACTAGAAAAACCTAGCCAAATCGATCATAAATTGAACTGACCATTTGGAGTTAAATGTTAAGAAATAACAGTTTGGATAATTGTAGATGCTGTATTTGGCTATGACGTTTTGTGTTATTTTGTGCGAAATGAAATCATTGTCGGCCTTGAAGAGGTGGGCAAGTTGCTCTGCAAGCATATCAACCATGTTTTGAAATCATGAAAGTGGTAGCTCAATATAACACCTTTTGTTGCATTTTTCTCGCACAAATTAAAATGATGGTTTTTCAGAAGCATTTGAAAATCAGTACTAACAAGGTCTTGGTAAGCACTTTTTTGAGTGTTCAATGCTTGAGATGTTGGCAGCTCTAAACTAAAGAAGCTCATGTTTTTTGTTTTTGTTTTGTTTTTTCTTTTTTTTTCCTGTTCTTCTTGGCTTTTAAAGAAGAGGGAAATTCTGTAAACCAGGAATAATTCTTCTCTGTATCTTGAAAAATTCTCATTATGACCTGCGTTAGATTAATCCATATTAGACAGTTAACTTTAGGGGGTTTGATCTCCATGCTGTTTTTCCTCCTCCATAGTTACAACCAAGTTCCTGATGTATTGATACCGGAGACTGAATCTACAGCACATAACCATTAGTTTCTCATACTTTAGAAGGCCTAACGGGGCAGAGTATTTATGAGATGATGCTTAGATATTTTGTAGTGGCTATATAAAGAATGGAAATATGGCTAAACCTTTGGTAGTAAAAACTTTCATAGAGTTTTTTCACTAAAACTTCCTAGTTCCCTTTTACTTTGTATTTCAATGAGCTGAGCATCATTGTGAACAATGCATATATGCTTTACAGGAAACTTCTACAGGATACGCAATGCATTTGCATTTGGAGCCAAAAAGCTGGCCAATTTACTTGATTGTCCAAACGAGAATCTGATTGCAGAAGTCAATTGGTTTTTTAGGAACACCTGGGAAAGGCATGGAAGTGGCAGCAATCGGCCTGATGCCCTTATCTCTAGTATTTGCTCCTTGGAACCTTTAATCAATTGCCCAAATGAGGGTCCTAATAATTCTAGAGGCATCACTAGTCTCAAGAAAAAGAGTGGAAGCAATGGACTGCAGGTGAGTCATGAGCATCAGGCTGGAGAGGGACGTGCTTCACGTGGTTATGCTTCTAAGCTTTTGTGGCAAAGCTCATCTCATCATAGCCTTGAAGGTGCAACTGATTCAAGCATAACATCAATTAGTTATCATGATGATTTTAGTTTTACAGCTATGAGTGCAGGGCTTGGTTCTGATACTGAGACATTGAAGTTGCAACAGCAGGAAGCGCAGGATCTGGTTAATATAATGGAATCTTCAGTGAATCATAATTTAATTGGCCATGTCCAACCAATGCATTTAGCTTCTCATTTACCTCTTCCTTCGTCTCCTGGCCTAGCTTCAATGGGTTATGCTCAGGGAAATTTGACGGGAATTGTTCCATCCATTATTACGTTGATTTACCCTTCCTGGGCATATGGTATGCAGTTTTCTGGAGGTTTCGGTTCATCAAAGCTGCCCTATTATTGTACTAATGCTACCCAAAACTCAAACTCAGTAGAAGCGGATCCTGTCAATGAGAATTCTGGCCAGACTAGCCCCGAGGATGGAGAGAATGACGCATGGTATGATCATGATGCTGGGTCCATCGGTGGTTTTGAAACTGAAAACGAAGGGTTGCTGAATCACTCTGATGAAATGCAGCACTTAACCACACAAATAAGTGTAGCAGATACATCGACTCCAATAGAACCCGTGATTGTTGGGAGTTCGTGGCAAAATGCGGTAGATAAATCAGGTGTAGTTCCATTGTCCTTTTATCCTGCAGGTCCACTAGCCATGCTTCCTGTGTACAATTTTCCAGCTGATGGGGCAAATTCTGATGGTTCAATAAACCTTTTTGATGAGGATAATGGAGAACAAAATTGCAGATCTCCATCTCATCAGGACCTTGACATTGTGGAGAAATATAAACAGTCTGAGGGTCACATGAATCACATGTTTTCAAGTACCACAAGAGCTGCAGCTCCGGAGTGTACTGAAGTGCACGTGACGGACATGTTAAATGGTGATTTTGATAGCTATTGGCAAAATTTACAATATGGAAGGGTCTGTCAGAACACACCAAATCATGGACCGTTTGTCTATTCTCCTCCTGTTATGATGCCTCCGGTATATTTACAGGATCGTTATCCATTGGATGGTCTTGGTAGACGGCCTACAGCTAACATCAACTTCTTAGCCCAGGTCATGGGCTATGATGGCCCTCACTTGGTTCCAGTTACTCCTCTGCAGCTAGGTCCTATCAGGTCATCTAATGTTTGTGATAGATATGGAAATAGACCACCAAGTTATTGCACTGGTACTGGAACCAACCCCCCAAAGCCTGTTAGTACCATCCTCACTTTTATTACTATTGTTTTTGCTTTTGATCTCATAGTTGTTTGCTTTCCCAAATATTCATCTTCCTAGCATACTTCATAGACGTTTTCATGGCATGTCGTTAGCTTTAATGCAGGTCTTCATTATTGCAGTTGTCTTTGACTTGATTAACAAATACATATAGACATTTTTGGCATTCTGCCCGTTATGATCTAATCATAATATTTTTAATCAAGCTTTGTGGGATCATTAGTTTTTTTTTTTAAAGAAGTGCAATCATTCGTAATTTGGTTAAGTTTTATGCGCTTCATTGTGTGTGTGGAGAGAGAGAGAGAGAGGCCTCAAAACTTAGATCTACTCAAACTAAAGAAGCAATGAAGAAGTTACTTTCTATTCTAATCTACTCCAATAGCAAACAGAGGATGAGAGGTTGTCTCACGATCAAGTTTTCCGCAAAACGTAAGAATGCGTGGAGACGAAGAATAAGAAGTTTCGGTTTGGTAGTTTGGTGCAGCAAATAGGGTGTTAGAGCCAGCTATTACGTCTTGGGAGTATAAGGCTCGATAGACTCTGCTTTAACTGAAAAATAGAAGGAAATAACAATGGGTTATGGAAAACCACAGCCAAGAGTTCGAATCTCAGACCTCACGGATAAGGAGATAAATCACAAAGTTCATTGCCTCGTAAACCACATGACCACACTTGTTTCTATCAAGTGAGACTAAATTCTTTGTATACATAACAGTCAAACTAGCTTAAATCAAATTTCGGGCAAGCTAAAATGGGCTCAAATTTGGCTCAAAAAATGAGGGAGTTCTGAATGAAGTTTCCACCTTAACCCAGGGTTGTTACTTTTAACACCTAGGAACTTCAAGCTGGTTGCTATTCTATTTTTAAAATTTGTTTTTTGCGAGAACATAGCTTAAATAGAGTAATATATCTTGGAATGAAACCTTCATACTATGATAAAAATTAGAGAATATAGGCTAAGCCTAAACTTTGTACTTAGTCCTATTCAAATAAAAGAGTAATGCACCAAATATTATCTAGCCATGTTAGTATTTAGCAAGTCTGATTACTGAGGCTGTAGGGGCTGTGCAGGTTGCGCTAGAGAGAGGGAAAAAGCTACTCATGAGTCATGACATTCATTCCTCTTTGCTTCATGAAGTTGTTCGCAGTTTTATTATTTCATGGCATTTTGTTTTATTATGTGATATATATATATATATATATAAACTTTGCTATGATTTCTGCCATGAAATCTGGTTGCATATAAAAGCTAACTATTTGATTCTATCTTTTTAATGCCACAAACTAACTATTTCCTATCTCCAGAGAGCTTGCTGTAGAGATCGACATTCAAGCAAAAGAAATCACAGGGTTAGTTACAATAATGACAGAAGGGATAAAAAATACACAGAAGGAAGTTGGATAAAATCCAGCAAGCAATCTGCTAATCTCTCCGTTCGTATGGATACAGCAGAGAGACTACATGATGAGAAGCCTGGTGATGTAAATCCAACCAGGAGAATACATGATCAGAGCCATGGAGAAGACAGAGGAGGCTCAACTCATTCTTCTCCAGAAAAACCCTCCTCACCGCATATCACAAGTTAGCACTCGTTCTCATCTCAAAGGTTTTTCCTTTGCTTCTTTTATATATAGATTCTCATTTGAAAACAATTGTAAATTCCGGACCCAGATTTCAAGTATTAGCCCCCTTTTGAATCTCAGATTTGAATAGGATGGTCGTTACTACAAAATTTAGTTTTATTTAAACAATAAGGTTTGTTTTGGGTAGCTTTTTTATTATTTTTTGGTGGGAAAAACATGCAATAAATAACACTTTTTGTTGGATGAAAAAAATAAAATGTAATTTTTGTTTTAGTTTTTTCTAGAATTTGCTTCAGCAAATTGCTTTAAAAGCATAATAAAAATTTTTATGTTAACTTTTTTACAATTTTGCTTTTCAAAAGTGCTGCTGTTATTTTTTTTTTTTTTAGTTTTGAAATATTTGTAATGTGCTCTGCTATAATGATATATATTTTTTTTGTTCTAACTTGTAGCATGTAGTTTGATTTGATGTTTGAACTTTGAATTGAATGATCTACGCACGAGTTTTTTTCAAGACGGGTGTGGCTTATTAATATTCTTTCTTGTACGTAACTCATCTTGGCCTGTTGGTTGGAAGCTTTGGCTATCAATTAAAAGATCTTGGATTCGAAGCTTACGTATATGATGAAGAAAATTAATAAGCCAAAAAAAGAACTATTTATCTTATAAGATGCATTTTTAATGTGATATATAATTTTGATTCAGTCTCCAATTTCAAGGCAAATTGAAGGTTTTAAAGAAATTGCTAATGTTAAAGTAAATTTGTTTGGGGTAAAAATCATTACAATTTTACTAGTAATCAAAGAGAAGATCAAAGAGTTATAGTTAGAGGAATCAAAAGATTTGATTCAGTTGATAAGTATGAATCTCATTGAAATTAAATTTAAGATTTTTTGAAATTTGGTTTCAATAAGCTTATAGTTTAATAGAACTTCTTGATGAGATGAATTTAATAAAACCAAAAGTGATAACATTTTACTCTGAATGAGCCTAAATCAAATACTTGAAACATAGTTGGAAATATTGTGATATTAATTGAAGTTCTAATAAGTTTTTTAAATTTTGCATGATTGTAGTCAAATTGAGTATCCCAGTAAAAGAATTTTAACAATAAAAGAATTTAACAGGCTAAAAATTACCCAATTTTGAGGTCATTAAGGCATTTAAAGGTTAAAAGAATGGTTTATGATGAAGGAAGTCAACACGGGTTGTATGATTAAGTATTTTGAGGATTTTGGATAAAATTATCAAAATGCCATTTGAAAATATTATAAATAAACCATCATTCTACATGGAAAAGATATGAAGGGCAGGCTTTGATCTTGAGTTCAAATTGAAGACAGCTTGAAGAATGGAAGAACTATAAAACTCTACTTGATGTTGATGTCAAAAATCACCACCACAAATTGCCATTATACGATCGTATTTCCCATCTACTAACACTTATTGACTTTAATGCCCACTATCACAAACAACATCAACACTTGTCATCGCTTAAATGATACACATTATCAACACAAATATAAACGCCCATTGATTAATTGCCTACCGCCGCCAATAATATTGATGAATGTCATCACCTATTGTGAGGATGATGCATGACATCACAAGCAACATCAATGCACCCCTACACCTATATGTTTGACACAAGTCATTGACAAAAGTACTAACACCTGTCAACTTTATTGCATGATGTAGCCAATAATGTTAACTCATGCCATCACCTATAAAATTGATGCACATCATCGACAAAACATTGATGCTCACTGACTTTGTTGCTTGCTTTGTTAACAACCTCGTCATCTACTATTGCCAACAATGTTGATGCATGTTATTGCCTATAAGATTGATGCACGTCTTCGTTATAAATTCCAATGCCCATTTACTTGCTACACAGTTGTTGCCAATAATGTAAATACATGTCATCACCTATAAATTGGATGCACGTCATTGACACAAACATTGACACTCCTTCACTTTATCACTCTCCATTGCCAACATTATTGATACACGCTATCATCGATAAAGTTGATGCACGCTATTGACACAAATGTCAACACCCATTGACTTCAATGCCTATCATTATTAGCATCATCAATGTGCGTCATTTCCTATAAAATTGATGCATGTCACTCACATAAATATTAATGCTTTTCATTGCTAACAACATTGATATACATAATCAATTATAAGTCCAATGCAAATCAACAATGCCCAACAACTTGATCGATCATCATAACAATAAGATTGACGCATGCCATCACTATAAGACTAATACATGTTATCAACACAAACACTGACGCCCCTCAATTTCACCACCCAATATCACCAATAACATCGATTCACACGATAAAGCCGATGCTTGTCATAGATACTAACCATTACTCCCATGTGAATACCAAGATTTATACTAAAATTCTTTGTATATGATTGCCTTCCTCTAACTTTCATCATGGAATTCATCTTTCATAGTTTATGTCTACTATATTATGTAAACTCCTTCCCCAATTATGAGGATGAATATCATTAATAACCTACAATATATATTGGTGTAATCTTTTTAAATCCTAGTGCTTTTTACCATTGGATTTTCATATAAAAATGTTAGTCTCTTGCAATCTTTTTTAATCCTTTATGTGTTGGATCTTCAAACAAATCTAAAATATTAGATTCTCTCACTATCATAATGAATATTCTAACACATAATAATTTGGCATAGCATGTGAAAAGTTAGTATGGGTTAAGAGCAACCATTGCTACAGCCTCAGAAAGTCATTCATGTCAAAATCCTCAACATCCTTATAATCGGGAAATCCTTCTGCCATCCACTGGATCGTTAGTTTTGAATAAAGTAAGTCAAGACTAGTGGGCAAACTCAATTACAACATTAAAAGGACATAATCTTATGCATTATTATAATTAAAATATCCCTCATTTATATCATCCATTATTATATTAGTTTTATCGCCAATTGACACCAACTAACTCTTGATATGAACACCAAGATTTATGTTGGATTTATTGGTCTATAGTCTCCTTTCCTCAAAAGAGAATGAATAAACAAACCATAATACGATATCTTCAAAATAACCCTGATGCCTTAAGGGCTTTTTAAACTAGGGGTGTCAATATTTGACACAACATGAAAACCCGACTCGAATCCGACCAGAAAATTTAGGGTTAGACCCGACCCGTTTTCAAAACGGGTCGGGTTCAGGTTGACCCGTCGGGTTGCCGCGTCAACCCGTTTACAAACAGTTGACTGCGCTGCCCGAGTGACCGCCCGTTGCCCGAGTCACAACCCTCTGTCCGCGTCGGTCTGCCAGCTGCGCTGCCCCGCTAACCCCCCCCCCCCCCCCCCCCCCCCCCCCCCGCGCATGATCGCGTCGCGTCCCGCTGCCTCAATGTCGTATCGCATCAACTGGCCGCTGCAGCGTCCCGAGATGGCGAAGCGAGATACAAAGCTGTTGCTATCGCCGGACGCTGGCTGAAGGCCGGCCGCTGCCACCGGACGCCGCTGCTGCGCAGCTGCTGACAACGTTTCCGTGTTCGTGAGTTGGGTCGAGTTGACCCGAACCCGAAGCAAGTCGGGTTCGGGTCCGGAATATTGACTTGTTTAAAAAAACGGATCGGGTTCGGATTGACCCGAATAGTAGCGGGTCAGTTTCGGATTCGACCCGAACCCGACCCGTGACCCTAAATTGACACCCCTATTTCCAACTTCCACCCCCATAATTCATATATACTACATTATAAAAATACCTTATCCAGGGATATTATTTATAGCTTATGACATATATCATAATACTAATAAAATCATTTTAATTGAGTCAACACCCACTATTATTTTCCTTTTAATGAAATCATTTTAATATTTATTTTATAATTTTAAATATTTATTTTACAATCATGATGTAAATTGCATCATAACATTCTTATATAATTTTAATTAAAAGAAAATATAACCTAATTCTTAAAAGATAAGGTTCAGCAATGTCGGTCGTGGCCAAGAATGCGCCACACGTTTATTGCTATCGACAGTTGAATGTCAATCGGAGAAAAAGGAAGAAGAAACTAAGAAAGCAGCCAACGAAAGCTACGCGTTAGCCACCGCGGAAACAGAGTAAATTAACGCTTCTTTGGATCTTAAAAATCACATCTTTATATAGAAACAGAAGACAAATCCAAGACCTTCAGGCTTCATCCTTTCTTCTTCTTCATGGATTCTCATCCTGAGCACACAAAGCCCTCCTTACACCCACAGCCTTCCACTTCCCAGCTCCTATCCAGCGCCAAGGTGGTCGCCAACGCAGCCAAATCAGCTCTCCGCCATGAATCCACAGAGTTAGACAAGGCGAAGCTGGCCGAGGCTGCGGAGGATCTTCTTAGCGCAGCTTCTCACTATGGAAAGTTTGATGAGAAGAGCTATGGAAAGTATGTGCATAAGGCAGAGGGTTATCTTCACCAATACCACTATTCCCATTCTTCTTCAAGTTCGACTTCATCGCATTCATCAGCAATAAATTCAGCCACAACGCATTCTTCTCCAGCTGGTCATTCTGGTTATGTAGGCGGCGGCGGCGGCGGAGGATCGGACGGCGGGTTTGGGGATTACCTGAAGTTGGCTGAGGGGTTTTTGAAGAAACATTAATTATGCTTTTGTTAATAAACCTTGAGAAGGCTTTACAGTTGTTAAATATGTTATATTCTGATAAACTATTTGGCTATTTGACCTGTAATTTAAAATTTGTGGGAGGAAAAGTTTGAATTTTGATGATATTTTTAGCTATTTGAGCATCTAAAATGTCATATCTAACATCCAAAAATTTATATTTACATATATAACGCTTAAAGTCCAACACCTCAAATCCATCACATCGTTACCCCCTTTCTCTCTGTCGTTACCGCGATAAACCTAAATCCCAAGCGGGCGAGAGCTCGTCCCTCTCCGGCTTCCCATCGCTGCCTGAAATCACCACCGTCGACTCCGCCGGAGGTTTCTCTGTGATGTTGTGGAGGATTCCCTCTACTTTTCTCATCCTCCACGCCTGAGAGGACTCTCTGATCTCCGTGCTGCGATTCTTTTCTTCTTCTGCAAGTTTATGTTTGCTTTGCGAGGATTGTAGTGCTTCAGATTTCAACGGAACGGGATTGATTTGTTTTCCCTGTGGTTTTCTCTGGTTATTGGTTGGTGGATGTTCAAGGGAACATGATTTTAGGGTGAGCTGATTTGCATATCACCACTGCTCTGCCTCAATTGGAAATGAAACCAGCTCATCCCATTGCTGTTCATCTTCAATTCTTGGACTTAGGAGGCAAAGAGGGCAACTTTGCAAATTTGGGTAGCCTTTTAGGTGAAGTTTACTCTAGAAGGGCAAATTATTCTGTGCGGACACCGGATGTGTCTAGAGATCAATAAAAATGCGTCACATCATTTTAAAAATATATCGGTACCGCTCAATACTTGAGCGGTATCGGACGTGAACGAATAATCTCCCTCAAACCCATACCCCAATGTTTATAATTTTAAACTAATTATCATTAAAACTTTAACTATTTATTAAAAAAAAATTAAATGTACTCAAAATCATCCGTTGAATGGGCGACTTGCTCGTGCATACCCATTGCCCTTTAGATTTTTGTGCCCTATTATGCAAGTCGCCGGTCGAACAGGGGACATCCAAAAAAATATTTTTTTTTGAAAAAAATTATGCAGAAGTTATGATAGGACGTTTAAGAAGCTAGATATGCATCATAAATATTATTTTTTGGAGGATGTTATGTAGGAGAATGAATAAGGATATGTGGAAGAAGTTAAGTAAAATTCAACTAAATTTTCAAGAGCTTATTACTCTCTCAAACATGCACATTCAAAAAAACAACCAAGAAATAAGTTAGTCCATAAATTTTCATGAACGGGCAACTTGTACCAAATTTTTTTTTTTTTTACTTCTATGCAGGATTTATGGAAGTTTAATAAGTTAGGTATAAATAGTAAACATGTATTTTGGGAGGAAGTTATGTAGGAGAATAAATTAGGTTTTATTAAAATATTTGAAAGTAACTTGATATTTGAATAATAAGTTAATTATTAATTTTGATAGATACATATTTATTATTTTATTTTATAATGAAAATTGGATTCCTTATATTGTATGAATTAAAATTTATTAGTGCACCTTCAATGGTAAGGATCTTGCTTTGGATACTGTTGGCAATGTCATATTATAATTTGAAAGCTTCGATGTGATTTTGATGTTGTCAAGATTCTATCCCTATAGATCATCTGTGCAGATATGACATTACAATAATATTGGCAGTGTCACATGCTTAACTCTGTTAGTGTCAAATGCATTTGCAGTGTGACATAAGTCATTCTGGTGAATCAAATTGAATGCTAGCCTTTAAATCTGTTGCCTCTGAAAGTTATGTTATATAAGAGTGTTGTGCTCCATTTGAGGTTGAAGATTGGGTGAAGCTTATGCAAATAGGTTAGCTTTGCTTGAGAGCTCTGTTATTTTAGTGTTTAGCTTGTTTATTTATTTTTTTTTTACAGAATGCATTAGTCAGATAGTGAGAAGCCTTATGGTATTCCCACCAAATAGTTGTTACATATTATTGACTGACGACTGCACGATTGTATGGCATGTTGTATGGACAATCCCCTAGAATAGAAGGCTAGGGCAAATGAGATATTCATATGTTGCATGCATGTGTGGAACGAAGACATGGATCGTATACTATGATATCAACATGTTGAAGTGATGAAGATGGAGTGCAACAAAGATGAAAATTTGTTAAATATTATGGGTTGGAAGTATGTGGAGGACGAATTTCCTGAGTGTGATGGTCACCTCATCAGTTTGCATTTTCTATAGATGTGTTATTATGGTGTCCGACGTGAAACAAAAGGTCGGACTTTGTCCAATGCTGAACGGCCAAAGGATGATGGTGAATATGTCATTCTTTATCGTCCTTAGAGGTTGGGTGAGGAAACATTTATCCTAGATCTTTATAAGGAGCGGATGAAGAAGTGTTTTCCCGAATGTAAGAGGAGAAAGTTTCTAAATCTGGCGGACTGGCAAGATCTACAATACGAATTTGAGTTCTACTTTACTTGTTATCCAATGCAAAGCCAACTTCAAGCTTGTATTAGGAAATTTTTAAGTGAAGATAATTAGTGTTGATTTATTTTTGTAAGATTTGTTCTGAGATGGTGTATTATTTGGTAGTTACAAGAGAAGTTCAAGTTCCACTTTAAATGTTGTCCAACTCAAATACAACTCCAAGCTTGCCTATGCATGTTGATCAGAAAATTGTAACTCAGTGTTATTGTGATGATGTTGTGTTAACTTAATGGGTTTCTTAATTTTGGTGCTATTAAACCTTTGATTATTTTTTTTGTTGTTTTATGTGTCTTTTAGATGATGGCGTTGTATTGTACAAGCAACTTAAATGAAAGTGGGTTTTATTTCTCTTGAGTATTGTTAAGGGGTTTTTGTCTAGTAAGCTTTTTAAATTTTGTTATTAAAGTACATATATGCAGCAATTAATTATTTTATGAAAATAATTATTCTTTTATTTTATTAATTTATGTGTTATTTGTTTGATTTCAGTAATTACTATGGTTGTGTATTTATAGGACCTTTCTACTTTATAATTAACACTATAGCATTTATATATGTCCTTAGTCTCCTCAAAGTATGTATAATACCTCAAACTCTTAACTATTAAGATATTATCCGCTTTGAATTAAGGGCCTCATGATTTTGTCCAGTTGGTGTAGCTTCCCAGGAGGTCACCCATCCCTAGATTTCTCCAGGATAAGCATGCTTACTTTTACGTATGGGGTTTCAAAGTATGATTGTAAGGTCCTCTCTACATAAAGAAAGAAATCACGTTGCAAGCATTTACAGAATAAATTGTTTTATGTGGAAAGTGTAAGTTTAAGTACTTAAGGATAACTATATGTACCAAATGATGCTCTGAGGGGTTTCTAGGATAGTAGGTACTAGGAGAGTTCACAGGTGCCTTCAATATATAGAGTATAGCCCAGGATCTACACCACTTTAAGTAGTGCTTTAATGCAAGGTCGTAGCCAGGACCACGGATAACTCCTACAATAATATATTCTCTCCCATAAGATAATGTATGCCTGGTGGTATAACTCCCAATCCATATCTTCCCTTCCAAGGCCATCAACACTAACAAAGCTGGGGTTCATGGGCATAATGTCAGTAGAGGGGCAATACCCAAACTAGCATAGGACTATATGTAGAAGGTGTCATTCTACTCTCTTCCAACTGATCAGTGGGACTCTGGATAACCATATATCCTTAGTTATAAGGCAAATCTGAGTGACCTGAGCATAAATATCTTATGTATATAGCTCCCATGTCAGTAGAGGGGCATTACCCAAACTAGCATAGGACTATATGTAGAAGGTGTCATTCTACTCTCTTCCAACTGATCAGTGGGACTCTGGATAACCATATATCCTCAGTTATAAGGCAAATCTGAGTGACCTGAGCATAAATATCTTATGTATATAGCTCCCATGTCACTTGCATTATTATTATAGAAGTAAAATGTTGAAGGTTATGCCACCTAACTAAAATGAAGTAGAAAAACTTTAATGAGTTTGCATAGTTTGCCTGACTATTAAGCAATTTATAAAGCTCTTCTCTATAAGTGGCCATATTTCCAACAGGTAGCTATCGTAAGCATTCCTCATTCCACCTACAAAAAAAACTAAAAGTCGCCACATATAACACATATAGACTAAACATTACCTTGAGGAAGAGAAATAGTCATGAGTAATACTTGAGTGTAGCCTACACTCAAACAGTCAAGCAAAATAGGGTATGGCATGTGAACTAACGGTCTGCCAACATGAATATGCTCATATGCCCAAACCTACAATAAATGAATGCATCCTGCTATGTTGGCCCTTTTGGGCCTAGCAACCTTAGTCAACTCTCTGTAGAGGTGGGCTAAGGCTGCACATCTAAGTGAGTATGTGCTAAAAATTGCAATGTCCTTCATAAATGATAGGTACTGCAAATGAACCTCGAAACCTGAAGTGTCAAATAGAAGGTGGCATCCAAGAATGAATAAAATGTATGCCTTGACGTGCCTCCAAAAATCTATCTCCGTAAGATCAAGGTAGGAGTCCACCATCATGGGTTAGAGCCCAACGGGTGACATCCCATTCTAAAAGTTATTGGTGAATCTCAGCCTTCATCTTGATCAGATCCACCATGCACCTATCAAATACCCCTGGGCCATCAGTGTTCCCAATTTTGTACATCTTCTGGCACAAAAATTCTACATTGGTAATGCCCATCTGACGTACGGCTTTCTTAAATTTTTCTTATAAATGAAGTAAACAGTGCTGATGTACAGCATCAGGAAAAATTTCCTGATAACTATGAACTAAACTAGCAAGTCGGCCAGATATGATGAATAAATTAGACCTTGATCTAACAACATGAAGAAGTTCATGCATCTATCTGAACAATTAAATCCAAGACTCTATGCACTCTGACTCCACAATAGCAAATGCTAGAGGATAAAGGCCATTATTTGCATTCATGCCTATAGCAGTCGATAGAGTACCTTGATAGCTAAAAAGAAGGTCCCGTCGAGGCTAAGAACTGGTCCAGAAAACCTCCACCCACTTATGAAAGGGCCGAAATATCAAAACATTCTTTCAAATTTAGGGTGCTATGTGGATTGTATCGTATTTTGTTTTAGGCATTATAGATAAAACAACCTCCATTAACAAATTTACACTCCGATAAGACTCCTCCTAGCGACCAAACACAACCTTAATAACCTTTCGTCTAGTATCCCAAGCTTTCATGTTGGAAATCTTTATATTAAACTTTGCTTCAATTCTACCAATAATCTTCCTTGACTTTAGATTCGTTTGCTTTCTAATAGTAGGATGTTTGAAGTAGGTTATAATTTGAGAATTTCACTGATGGTGGCATGCCGCAAGAATAAGACTTATGCATGCATTTTATTGCTTCATGGGATAAATTCTCCACATTCCTCCTAGACGTTTGCTCAAGCCGGCATGTAAATGTCAAAAGCAACAAGTTCCCAAGCTTTCATGCTAAGCACATGCCACTATAAAGTTTTGCCTATTAGATGCAACGACAACAAACTAAACATTATTTATTATCGACCATCCTTATAATGTAAATTATCTTATAAATTTTGTTTTGAAATAAATCCCCTCCATCAACTCTGTTGGAAATGAAAATTCTTCTTCTACTTGGTTCCCTAAAATCCCATTATCAAAGGTGATTTCCTTGTCCCACTAGCAGGTAGTAAGACATGTTTCAGCAAAGTCATTATTAACAACCATACTTTCTTCAGTGCCAACAATCCTGAAATAATATTTTTGGATGAAACTATGTATCTCATCATGCACTCCCACATTTTCGTCATCTATATCGCATGCTACTTCATCATAGGCATCACATCCCTCCTCATTAGATCCACTACTCATATTTTCATAACATTCATCAACGATAAGGGATAGTTGACTAGAAGGTTTTGCATGATCCTGCCATTATTGATTTTGTATGTCACTACATTAAAAAAAGTCACGTCTTTAAAAAAAGTCCAGTTCTATAAACTTCAAAAGTAGAATATTAAAGTTCAAATGGATACTTATTACGCACATTGCTCCTAAACTGGTGAAAGAGTAGGTCCAACATAAAAAATGTCCTCCAAGAAAAATGATTCATTTACTTGTGATGTCAGATTCTGAGCATCATTCATTGTCACGTTCAACTCTTCAACTTTCACATACAACATAAGAATTTCTCTACCAGCATGAGATAATATCATTTTGTATACCTCATCATCTTCAACATGTGAAGCAATGAACTTATTCCCTACCAATAGACGACAAACTAACATGATTGTATACTTGGACGTGTCATACTTCAATTCCTTCAATACCTGTAACTTAAGCTGCTCTAAGTTCATATTAATTGACACTTATAAGGGACGAATTATAATAGCTCATATTTTACTCTCTTAAATAAATTTTTAGGAGTCATTATAAGTAAAATTTTAAAATCATCTTTATCATAAGATATATATTATTGTGCTTTATTTATTATAATTTTCTCTTAATTTTAGGGGTAATGTCGAAAATTGACACTTGGTACATGTGGGGATTTTGGGACAGTTAAGTGTCCGTTTTATAAACCGATTTCATCAAAAAATTTTTAAAAATGATAGATTCTTTTATGAATATTTTTTATAATTTTTAGAGTTTTGAATTTGAAGATATAAAATGATTGTAATGATCTTTATATTTAAAACTAAATAATTTATATATTTATATAATATTATATTATTATTATAATCTAAATGTCCTAATCCATTAACTAAATCATTAATAGAATTTTATAAAAAGCATTCAAATTTTGTTTTACTCATTCCTCCTCAAGCCAGAGAGCTATAAGAAAATTTAAGAGAGAAAGTGAGGAGAGAAAAAATAAATCATAAGGTTTAGAGGCCATAGAGCAATTTTTATTAGTTAATTTTGTTGGAAAAGTTGTTCGTCTCAAGGTAAACTACCATTATCCTATCTCTGATTTTAATGATTTTGTGTATCTATATTTTATTAATTTTAATTTGGTCAGAATGGACAAAAATTATGATATCTTAATTTTTAACAAACTTTAACAGCATAACTTTTGATATGTGATAGATGTTGTCAATATGAGAATTTTGATAGGAATATATTAAATTTTTACCAGATACTTTTTAGTTTGGGGGAAATATCCTAATTTGGATAAATTTAAAAATTTGAGAAATAATTATTAAAATCTTTTTATATGCTTATATGACATGTATATTTGTTATAATTTGGTCATTGTGGATACATATATGTGAAAAAAAGTACATTGTATTTTCTTATATGTTTCACTAATTTTGATTCATTTGTAAATTTTATATGTATTGATATGATATAATGAACTGAACATTGAGTGTATTATTATATGTTTATTTTGTTATATATATTGTAAAATGTGTATATGCAAGAAATGCTGACTAGATATGATTGACTGGTTTAAGTTGGCTGGAGATATATTACCATGTATAGAAGGGTGGGCCGACAGACTTTTCTTTAAAATAAAATTTGTGATGCGATTCTAAATGATATAAAAAGGGAGGCAAAATGAGACAGATTAATATGATATGATACATTGACAGACAAGAAGTGACGATTTCTGATATAAAAGTTACCCGAACTGAGTGATTTGTGATTAAGACTGATTCTTATAGGATTGGCCAACATGACTTGAAACAGGAAAAACAACACAGATAGTTGAATGCATTTTCTTTCTTATAGTATTTTTATATGCATATGATAGGAATATATAAATGATAAATTACATAATTGAAATGACATATGTTATATAAGATACATGCTATGATTGATGCAAGTATTTGATAAGATTGATAAAATGGATATAAAGACATTTGATGTATATGAGCCACATGATTTATATGATATTATTACATGCTTTTATAATTATATGTTCATATTAATAGTAATTGAATGATTACATGCATATTATTTATATTATCTTGTATTGATTTCAGTTGCAGGTTTTGATAACTTACTAAGTTGTCCACTCACTCTGTAATTTTACATATTTTTCATGAAGGGGTCAGGATAAAGCGGAGTGAGGATAGATCTAAGATTCATGTTTTATTTTGTTTCTGCATTTTCTTTTTGTTTTATTCTATTGTAGTCAAGAGCTAAAAGATAGACTAATGAATGAATGAATTAAACTATTAGTTATTATATATGAATTTTGATAAATGAATATAGTTTTATATTTTTGATGTATATAATTTTTTATTGCTTTCGCTTGATTGATTTATATTGACAGATTCATAGAACCTCTGGTAAGTTAATGAAAAGATTAAAATAGGAAATTATTCTAAAATTTGATCTTGGGACGTTACACGAATCCTGCCCATGATATATGTCGGTGCAAAATCAGCATCCAACGATAATTCACCATCATACATCAGCACAAACAAAGCTCCACGTCTAGTCATAATTAAACTATTGTGTTTCACTGGCAAAGCGTAACAACAACCGTCAAAAAATAGTCATCTCTCAAATATTTATTAATTGATGACAAAACTATCATATAACACATCACCAACTAAAAAATGAAAGTGACAAACGTACATAAAAGATTAACAAATAACCACACTGACTCGAAAAACTAACTTTAAACCAGAATGGGTACCTCCGAATTCGAGTCAAAATACCAACATGTGTAACAAAATCTATAAATTTATACAAACAAAAAAAGAGCACCCCTATATTTAATAAACTCATAAATTTATGCTAAACTGATTAAGAAACCCCACCATAAACTGATGCATCGAATGTTGACTATCACAAGAACATCGACATCTAAATAAAAACTCTTTTACACTACATAGTTCACTTTTGACATGATTGAACACACAAAAAATCTATAATTTTCATAAACAAAATGATAACTTCCAAAATGAAGAACCTAAAAAATTACAAAATCAGCTTTAAAAAGTAACCCAACTTTCTTACCAAAATAATAAATTAACAACCGATTTTCAATATCTAAATAATATTCGCAAATGTTGACACCTCTTTCACCTATCAAATATTAAAGATTACCCACCGCTGCTTAGCGCGTGTGGGAAAGAACCGGCTGGACAAAGCCCAGGTCTCAGGTTCGATCCCCATGGGCGGCAGTGAAAGTCTTAAGTGTTGGTCAGGACTAATTGGTGTGGGTAGTCTGCTAGGCCGACTGAAATTTACAATGTGCAAAATAGATTGATTCCTCATCACAAAAAAAAGATTTGTTTCAGAATAGAGAGAAAAAGAAAAATCTCTGCTATTCTCTGACTTTTTCGGATGCTTCTCTGTCACTCTCTTCACCTTTTTAGAACAGAGATTTCAGAATAAAGTTTTATGTTGTAAATACGAATTTTTTAGGTGTTAGAATGTAATTTGAGATATCTTATAGTGGTATGTATGTAAATTCAGTTTTATTTTAAATTATTTTTAAACTACTAATATATTAATTAATAATTTTGCTTTAGAATGAAAGTTTTTTATTTGTTTTGTTTATTATTCTAATTTATTAACAAATATGAAAGTGCAGTGACCAATTATTGTTGTCTTGGCTATTGGACTATTTATATTAGCAAATATTATAATACAGTCAAATCAAGGTTAAATTATAATTTGAATTTTATGTGAACTGCACATATAAACAAAATAAAATTAATATATGATATTAAAGCTTCATTTGAGATAGCTTTCTTGTGGCTTCTCTTTTCAAACCGCAATCACAATTTATGTTTACTACTATCTTTTTATTATTTTGATGAAATTTTTGTGCAAGAATTTATTTTTTTAACAACTTTTAAAAAAGTTGTTTTTCCTACAATAGCTTTATAATCACTTTTAAGAAAAATTATAGCCGTCCCAAACTGACCATAAATGTTATTAGATAGAGGGGAATAGAGCATGATCAAATGCTTTTAAAACTTATTGTTTTTCTCTTATTACTTGAATCATGCATGTGTGCTCTCACATATAACTGTTTCTATGACTAAATAAAACTTGAGTTCTTTTTCAACTTTAACCCACTCACTTTTTACCATTTTACATTTTCACGACTCTTTTTCTCACATGAATTATTATATAATGCTCATTATATCTACATTTCATACAACAAAGAATATAAAAAGCTTATGCTAAGCATTTTTCCCTCACTCTCCTTTAATCTTTTAGCAACTTCCCTTTCTCTTTATTTTTGTTTTTGTCCTTTGTATTGATACGTCATGAAAAATCGTCTTGATCAGGCACGAATCTCAATACAAATATGAGATTTAGAATTCGAAAATTAAAATTGGGATCATCTGATTTTCAATTTCAACAAGCTTATAGTCAAATTGAACATCTCAAGGAGATGAATTCAACAACATAAAATTTGATCAAATTCGAGCCCAAATGGGCCCAAATCAAAAAATCAAAGCTCTCTTGAAAGCTTCAAAATATTAATTGGATGACCAAATGATACTCAAATATGACATGCTTATAGTTGAATCGATCAGCTCGACGAAACTAATCCAACGAGACCAAGGTCACTCAATTCTGATATCTCTAGGGCATCTAAATGCTTGATAAATGCTTCATGATCAAGGGGGTCATTATGAACCATTCGATAGAACTCTCCCAACATGCCCTTGATCTTCTTCATATTTACTAGCCATGTCACTCCCAAAAAAATTATAAATAGCACCACATTCTTCACATGAAGGGGGAGGAGAAAAAGATAAGAGAAAGAAAAAAAGAGCTCCGAGGCTGAAGCTCCACCTCGGCACCACTGCCGACGAATCTGCGCCACCAGGTTGCCATTGTTGAACCTCTGGCCAACCATCGTCATCGGACCTCCATACGGAAGCCACTAATGAGCCTTCCTCCGACCATCATTGCCCGCCGACTACGATTCTTCCGACCACCGTCGTCCATCAACCATTATCTCTCCGACCACCGTCGCCCATCGATAACGATCTCATTAATCAAATGAACATACCAACACTCTCTTAAGAGTAGCTGTTATGCTATTCTCCGACTTTGTAATATGCTATATGCAGGGTATATTTGCTACATTGAGCCAATGCTCTTCTCTAGGGAAGGACATCATTTGTAATCAACCACCAATGCTAGTTGAATCATTTCAACTGGGCAAGGCCTCATATTTTTTTTCCCTTTTCATGGTTTTCAACATAAAAATAATGATATCTCTTGTGATTGGCGCACCTATCTCTTCTATCTGTTTGTGTGCTGGATCTTCGTATAAAACTAGAACGCTAAACTAAATATTTCTCTACCATCGTGAATATTTCACGATGCAACACGTATGATTTTGTTTGTTAATGAAGCATAAAAATGCTCATTATATCTTTAAATTTATTAGTTATTTATTTATTTACTTATTTTATTAAATAATAATAATATTCATTGGATTCCTTCAAAGAGTTTGGTCTGTATGCCGTTGGAATAGGAATCCTATCTAACTTAATTGTCTGCATATAAAATAGTTGAGAATAATTAAGGTAATAACAGCTCAAATGATATACACTTCTAAAGTGTCTGTTCAACAACTATTTCTAATTCCTCTTTCCTACAAAAATCATAACAATCAGCAACACTAAATCAACTTACACTAAATAAGAATTTTTTAGTCAAGTTCGGATTGAAAATCTTGATCTAAATAATTTTTTAGTCGGAGTCTGACTGACTTGAAAATTTAAAATTGACTCAATTATCATTTTGATTGAGATTAAATGTGGATTATTTTTAAGTTAAACGGATTATATTTAAATTAAATGGGTATATATCATTATGTTAATGGGTCAAAAATATCAGGTTCGGGTCGAACATTTTGACCCATATGATAAACGGGTTGAAATCGGATCAAATATATTCAAATTGTGTTAATTTCGAGTCAAATCTAAATCTAACACATCAACCTGAATTGACATTCCTAATTTAGGCCGTGCTAAGTTAAGAGCACATTTATTTTAATATATTACAAAACAATCAACAATTATAATGAAATTATTGTACGACAAACATTTATAAGAGAAAATTTAATTATTACTATATCCTAATACAATTATGATCAGATTAAATTTTGAAATTATTAATTTTAATATAAATTTAAAAGCTCTTGAACTCTTCCTAATGCAAATAAGGTTAGAAAATCTCTAGCCATTTAAGCCCCTAACCCCCCTTATAACCTAAAGATCTAAAAATAAAATAACCAAATTTAAACGCTTCAGTAACGTTGAGGTTAGGGGCCCAAAACCTCCACATCAACGGCAATCATGGAACCATGATTCCATATGATTTCGGTACGAGTCCCTTCCTTCTGGCGCTCTCCTTCTTGCCTTCCTCTTCTTTTATGACTGCTTTAGTTTCTCCTCTGCAACTAACGAGGCTATCCCGGAGATTAAAAAAGCCACCTTTGGCGGCTGCCCACATTGGTTGCTCGCACGATCTCTTCAAGGGGGAAGTCTAGGTCTTGGAACTTATTCGGGATTCTTAAATGGGTTTTCTTTTCTAATATTCTTAACTTCTTCGTGAAAGGAATCGCCAAGTTGCCACCTTGAAGACTTTTTGTTCTCCGTGAGTTTCATTTCAACGCTATTTTCCCATGCAGGCAAAATTCCTCTTCGTGGATCTCGGAATGGTGAAATGGATTGAGGAAAAGATCCGATCTTGATTGGTTTTATTGGAGTTTGAGGGTTCTGTTTGGCGGTGGGTTCTTCTTTTTTGGCAATCTCAATTGTTTATTTTTTGTTCTTGTTTGGAATTTATTTGGGATTCTATTGAACCGGATTTATTTTCTTTTCTTCTGAAGTATGTAAAATTTTGATGATGAATGGTTTCTGTTTAAAATTTTTATTTGCTTTCACGTGGAAATGGTTTTAGTTCTGTAGAGATGAACTACTTCTTCTTTTCTTGCCTTGGATTCTGCAAAGTGTGAGCCCACTCCATTGAAGATTGCTTTACTTAATTCGCATTTTTTTTTCTTCATGTTAATGTGAACTATCTTTAAATTGAAAATAATTTTAGCTTTAACGTTTTCAACATCTTTGATTATTTAGCCTTTTGCCTTTCCATTGTTCGGAGCATGAAGAAATATTGCTCACAAGTTTTTGATCAGCTGCAATCTTGATGGATTCTAGTGTTTCCACTAAGAAATTTGCAGGTTTTTTCTTCATCGCTTTGTTTATTATTCCTTGGTTATCTTAGCTTCAGTTAATTTGGTTGAAGAATGTATGAATATTTGTATTTTCTTTGTTCTTATGTCATCTTGTGCTGCCAGTTATGATGTTTGAAGAATGTATCATCTGCTAATATGTTCTTTTAACTTTATTGTCTTCTTAGGCTGCCTTGGACAGCCATTTTGTTCAACACAATCATGCATTACTAGCTCAAATGCTTATTTCATTGAATGTTCTTTGTTTTTTTTATCAGGTTTTCTGCTTTTCTTTCCTTTTATGAACAGTTTGAAGAAGTTTAAGCTTTGATCCTGTTGTTAGCATCATCACAATCATACAAGTAAGCCCTAATCAATATACTGTTGATTTTATTTTATTAATGTATTTAAGTAGTGTGTAATTGAGCACTTGCAGCCTTCCTCTCGCTCAAATTCATTATTTTCTGTTATTTGTTGACTCCAAGCTTGAATTCTTGCAGCCTTAACCAAGAAGGCGCAACTTTCTCGTGCTTGAATGGGGAAAGATTTGATAGAGAAGGGTATCAAGGAAAAAGAAGGGTTAGAGAAGAAATCTAGGGGTCCAATGTTTCTTTCAAATGCTTATGGCAATGTCCAGTCTCGATATCTGAAAGCACCTATGGGTTCTTGTCATGATTTATGCAAGTATGGTCATAAGCATGAGTTCGATGATGAAGGAAAGCATACTATTTTCAGAAGGTTCATGAAAAATAGCATTGTTTCAGATGCTGTGCAAAATCATGCGGGAGATCTGAATATGGGTGACAGGAGGAAGATCTCAGGGTTAAAGTTAAGGGATTCTGATAAAGCAAAAGTTTTACAACAAAATATGCAAAAGGTAGTTGGGATGACTGAGATCCCTAATGAAATTAGTATCAAAACCCCCTCTGAGGATGTTACCATGACTCCGTCATTGCGTCTCCAGAAAAAGAGCATCGAATTTCCACTGCAAACAATTCTTCATAGTTCTTCAGTTGAAGTAAATCGCCCGAAAATTTTGAATGCAAACGAGAAGAAGAAGAAGCAAGCTGTGAAACCAAAGGCTTCACCTGTCTTGGAGCACTCCCCGGTCAAGCAAAACAAACTCAAGGCTTCTACTGAAATTACTTCTGGCGGTGGCCCAAATATCTTTAAGGAGAAGGTTGCATCATATGTGAAGGAAACCATGACATCCTCTGCATGGAAAGTGAACAGGCAAAAGAACATGACTGTCAGGAAACGTTCTGGATCAACTAAATTACAGAGTGAGAGGAAAAATGTTTCTCTACCTTCTAAAAACATTGATGGTTCTGCAAAACCTGCAATTTCTTTGAAGGCTAAGGTTCCACTGGTAAGGTCTGTAGCTCAATTAAATGCCGCTAGGAACCTAGAAAGTTCAAGAAATTTGGACAGGAAAGTTAGCAAAAGCTTCAACATGCTTAAAGTTGGTGACAGGAATTTTCTTAAGTTGCAAAAAGCTTCTATATACTCCACAATACCAGTCCATAATGTTGTAAGTTTGAAAGAAAGGAAATTTAAAAATCTAGAGCATGCAACACACGTAAGAGACAAAAAAACTGATGATGATGTTGACATCCATGGGAACATTCAGAAAAGCATAGAAGCAAAATCAGAGAATGAAGGTATGGTTTCTAATGATGAGAACTTCAGCATGGAAGGTGATGGATATATTTCTGAGTCTTGTGTTAGTGAACTATCTGAAACTGAGGTTGTCAAAAGCAAGCAAGGAGGTGAACATACGGAGGAAAAAGATAAGAGAAGGGTACGAAGAACTCCAGCTGTTAAACTAGATGATAGTTCTTCCTTGCCTTACAAGATGAAGTTTAAGAGAGGAAGAGTTATTGATCTTAGGCCAACAGAGAACGTTGGGCCTAGAAAGCTTAGATTTAGGAGGGGGCGAGTGCTTGATGAGAATTCCAATGCTGAAGTTATAAAGAGATTCTTTAGGAAGAGAGATAAGAGCGACATGAAACCTCCTGGTGCAATAGCTCTTGCTAATTCGTCAGAAGCTGTCACTGTCACATTGAAGCATCAAGATGCACAAGAGAAGAAAGATGTGCAAGCTCTTTTCAATCATGTGATCGAAGAAACCGCAAGCAAGCTTGTCAAGACTAGGAAGAGCAAGGTAAAAGCCTTGGTGGGAGCTTTTGAAACTGTGATCTCACTTCAGGAGACCAAAGCAGCACAGTTAATATGAGCTTTCAGTTTAGTACTCGAGTTGCACCCTTATTTTGTGTGGTGTTGAACTGTTTGGCAGTATTTCTACAGTAAACTGTAAAATAGCTCAAACTTGTTTGCAATAAGCATGTGATTGTGTAAATAAGAGCATTCTGAACATGACTGAGGCTTGTGCACATATTTTGATTGAGTTTTGCTTTGCAAATTTCGGCTTGAAAAATTGCAGATGTTCAATTCTGAGTTGTAGATTTGCTATGCCATGAAGCTTTTGCTATGCTGTATGGTTTTGTATGTGAAAGAGAAGGAATATTAAACTTCTTTGCACATCATTTTCAAGACACTTCTCCTGAGTGATTTAGCATCTTTTCAGCATTTGCTTGCAATGACCGAGTTAGAATAATGAACAGAAGTTAAAGAGTTAACTTTTTTTGCGAAGAACAGTGAAATATAATAAGATGGACATTGGAGTATGTGAATAATCCGAATAGCTATGATGGCCTCTTTTGTCTTTTTTGTATCGGTTTGTGATTTGTCAATGATGCAACTGTGTTCCAATCAGATCTAAAACATGTTCTTTAGATGAGAAGATCAAAATGAGAAGAAACAGCAAGGTATTGAACTTTTTGTGGAGGTAAATTTACCTCAATTTTAACGTGCTGAGACACTGTTGCGTCAACCACCCTGACATGGTATGTTAGTATGAAAGATAGGAAGTGAAGAACAAACTATAGCAGAGGCTTCATTTGTGCAATTGATTCATTGAAGGGTTTAGCATCCCACAAAAGCAACGAATTGGGGGTGGGGGCTTCGATTAATGACATGGCTGCTAGTCTCCTGTAGTAAAAAAAAAAAAAAAAAAAACCTGTAACAACTATTTTCGTTATCTTGCTCCTTGACCTAAAGAAAAAAAAATTATATATTATTTTAATTTTTCTGTCGAGCATGCCGCCCACGTCGCGCTACCCGCGCACAAGACCTCCCACTCTCTTTCCCTTCTCCCAAGCCGCAGGTCACCGTCGATCTCTCTCTCTCTCTCTCGCACGCCAACGACCCCGCGGTCGCCCAACCTTGCTCGAACCCGCTTCTACCTTCCACAACCGCTGACGCAACCTTCACCACCTCTACCAGTCGCCATCGTACCCCACCGCGGCGCCAGCGCCGCCGTCTCCGTCTCCCTCGCACGCCCGAGCGGACCACCCAGCCGCTCTCTTCGCCCTACTCGCTCCCTCTCCCTCTCCCTCGCTTTCCTATTACTCACTCTTTCTCTCTCTAACTCTCTCTCCCCTATCTTCTCCTTTTATTTCTCACTTCTTTTCTTTACTCTCTCTAGATCTTTCCCTCTCCTATTCTTTTATATTTATGGGTAATTTTTTAAACTAAGTAATCGCTTAAGATTTAATTAAGTGATTAACCAACGAAAAAAAAAGTTAAAATTTGTCAAAGTCGCCCGTTTAACAGGCGACTTATATCCACAATTACCATTATAACCGTTATGCTGACAAAGCCGAGAAAGCTGAGCAGCCAGTAAGTCCCCCCGTTAAACGGGCAACTTTGGCTTATTACTTAAAAAACAATTCTGAGTTGTATTGTCAAATCAAATCCTATAAAGTTGTAGGGTTAGATCACTTTATGTTTATGTATTTTTATGTGTTATGTGTTGTCAGAATACTTTATAACGACAGATCAGAGTGTGTTGTCAAATCAAATTTTTTTTTGAGTTATATTGTCAAATCAAATCCTACAAAGCTAAGCTCAGTTTTGTCTTATTTTTTTTTTTAGTCATATGAAATCCTCATTTAGTTATGTCAAATCAAATTTTCTTTTCTAAACAATTAATTATTACACATCTATACAGATATAGTTCTCTTATAAATAGACAATCTTTGACTTCTAAGGATCAAACTAATTAGTATCCTGCATTTATTTCGCTCGATCCACTACTCATTGTTTCGTAACCATCATCAATATTAACTGATGGTCTCTTGGAAGTTCCCAGAATATTACAGCAAAAAGTTCTCTGTCGTTCACTCCATCACTTAAATGATATTTTGTTAATAAGAGGAAATTTCTCAAACAATAATACTTTATGTAACACACATTAAAAATTCATAAATGAGGTACTTACTCAGGACATTGCGGCACGAGACTTGGATTGGTTGAACTGCCTTCTGTCACCCCTTCAAAATTATATGTCTCATGCACTTGACATGTAATTTTCTCAGCAACTAAATTTGGTGTAGTAATATCTTCGACCTCTACATAAAGTAGAAGTTTCTGCCCAATTACATGCGACAACACCATTTAATATATCTCATCATCCTCCACAGCCGAAGCTATGAACTCATTCCCTAAGGGCAGATGACAAACTAGCTTTACTGTGTACTTCGACGTATCATATTTAAAGGCTTTCAGAATCCTTATCTTCAGTTGCTCTAAGTTCATCTTAGTAGACACTTGCAAAGGCCAGTTCCTCCCTCCAATATATGTTGGTGAATATCTATCATCTAAAGACAATTGTCCACCATACATAAGGACAAACGATGCTTCCCGTCCAGACATTGTGGAATACTACGTATCGCTAATGATATTCTATACCATTTTTTTTTTCTAAAACCTTGTAACATAACTTTACAAAATATAATAGCATTTACATAGGAAAAAAATAATCATTAATGATTTTACGGTTACATTATTCCATTTACGATCGTTTGTATTATAAAAGCTTCACTTTTCTTGAATATATTATTTTAAAAAATTCTTTTCTTTTAGAAAATATATTTCAAATTTTGATTAAAAATATGTTTTTTTAATATTAACTATAAATGTATGTTACTTACATAAGTCCAAATATTACACTTACTAATAATCTGACGTAGAAAATTTAGCTTGGATCTATTACTTATCATAATTTTTTTTGATTAAATATTTTTAAAAATTTCTTCGAATTGAACATTCCTTATAATCCCTCAAACTTCCTAACACTTTAATCATTAAAAAAATATTTTACCTAAACATATGTACCCAAACATTATATCTCTCAAAATAATATCATTTATCATTCTACATTTACCCAAACGAATCGTAGCAATAACAAAGTATTCTCCACATATCAAAATTATCTTCAATCTTTCGCAATGAACAAACACATCTCACACACAAATCTTAAGTCTTAACACTAAAGCACACCTAAACTTTCAACATAATACACTCTAACAAAGAAGGCTACTAAAGGAATGCAATTTAAACAAAAAAAATTTAAAAGAAATTACAAACAAGCTTACCCGTCGGCTCTACGCTCCGTTCATGAACTCCCTCTCCTGTCGGTTTGCTGTCCGTTCGCCAAATTAGGGCACGAATTGGGCAATCGGGGGATAAAGTAAATTGGGTAAGTCGCCCGTTGAACGGGCGATTTACCCTGGGACGTAAGTCGCCCATTTAACAAGCGACTTTGGCGATTTTTAAATTTTTTTAAAACGTTGGTTAATCACTTAATTATGATTAAGACGATACTTAGTTTTAAAAATTTCCCTTCCTTTATTACCCCTCATTTTCTCTCTCTCTCTCTCTCACTCTCTTCTCTCTGTTTCCCTAAAAATTCTCTTTTTCTCTTTTGCCCACTCTACCTTTCTTTCCTCTTTCTCTCTCCATTTCTCACTCTCCCTTCTTCTTTATCTAAAAAAAGATAAAAGCTATAAAAAAAATTATAAAAATCGCCCAAATCCCATGTGCACACCTTTGACGTGATGAGCAAAATTTGTGTGCACTTTTTAAGCACGACGAAAGAATTCATAAGTGATATTTATGATCGAGCGATACCTCTCATGTGTGCTTTTCTTAGGACTCTAGAAGAAATTCATAAACCTTTCTTATCAACAATCCAATCCGCCATAAAAGATTTGACGAAAAACCACAAACACTCAGAGCATATCCAAGGGCATAAATTTTTAGAGCCCCACACACTCCAATCTTATCTCCCAATATAGTCCTTTACTATTTACCATTTATTACAAAAGGTGTATATTATCCTCTTTGCTAAGTAAAATAAATAGGTGCTTTTCTATGAAATATTAACTCAAAGTCATATATTTGTATGAAGAGAAATTCATGAGCACCTCTTTTGAAGCTATGAGAATTATTTAATCTTAGTGAGGCTATAAAGTTAAATGAAAGGGATTGTCAATGAAAAAATATATACATTTAGTAATAGTAAATTCAATTACCTATTAGTCATATTCTAACCAAATATAAAGTATTAAAATTTATTAAGTAAAATGTAACTATATTCCCTTCAATTTTAACATATAATACCACTTTTATTAACCTGCTCATTTGGGATTTCATTTGGAACAGCTTTTTTCTTATTTCTTAAGCAGCTTTTTAACATAAAAATTTTAATTTTTATACTAAAAAGTTCCTTTAAAAGCAGTAAAAAGCAGTAAGAAAAGCATACCAAACGATTTAGCAAGCCACTCCGAACTCTCCCCTGGTCACAAAATGCTAAGAAGCTTGCAGGAGAACCAAAATCAACAAGCACTTGGAACTCAAAAAGGAAAAAGCAAGAAAGCAATCACATCTCACATATAACTCACTCGGTACGCGAATTTATAGTATCAATTTACACAGACACACACACATTATGAGGATGATGTTAAACTGCATTTCAACAGAAGTCTGAAAATTATAAGTACCCAAAAAACCACCATGAATTGTTCTTAGATCCCCTAAGGGAACTGGAACCTCCATAGCAGTAGTGTTATACCAGGTTTGACATTGCATTCAGCACTATGAGCAACATACAACAAAATGCAGCTGGAAGCAGTATCCACGGCACAAAATGACATAGGAAAAATAAATGAATAACTAAATGCAACAAGCTTATGATGTTAATCATAAAATAGTACATCGACATCTGTTTCCTTTGGAATTGTTCCCATCATCTTTTTCTGTTGAGAGAAATAAGTATCAGAAATATTATAGCAGCATGTAAATGGGAAATCAGGTAGGAAATGGAAGGAAAAAAGTACCAATTCCTCGGTCCTGCGAGGGGGGCTTCACAACAACATGCATGGTTGTAACACCAGATAAATCACATATTGCACTTCTGCACTCTGCCAATGTTTTGTTGTTCTCTAGTATCTTTCCAGCATTGATCAACTTAAGATCATTTATCGTCCTTGGACCATTCTCCAACTCTGTTATCAGGAAACAATCCTTAGAGCCCTCCCAAATAGAAGCAGTCGAAAGATAAATAAATAACAAAGTGTTCGTAATACGTGTATAAATACGTGGGAGAAATAAATCAGCTTGGTATTATCATTCCATGTAGAAAAATTTTCCACAATCCATTTTGATTTTTGGGTTTATCTGGAAAAAAAGAAGCAAAGCATTTTGAATCTTAAAGTAGAATGTAAAATAAAGAGCATGCATCCATCATACACAAAAGAAATATTGCGAAAATAACATATATAATCTAGAATATGCATAAAATTTCCAAGAACTTCGATCTCATCGTTTATATATCATTCCAATACAAACTACTCTGCCAACAGTTTAAAATTTTAATCATGATTAGGCAGATAATGGAAAATTCCTACAGTGAAGTAGCTGCAGAGAGTTTGGACGCTTTGATAATCTTGCAGCTACTTTTTACCCCAAGTTACAATAAAAGTTAACATGTTACCTGCCCACCATCTGAAAGGGAAAGAGGGATAAGAGGTTCATGGTGATGCTTGTATGTATAGTCCACATTCCACAAGACCAAACACACATAAGTATCAAGACAAAAAACTGATGTCACGGTATCATACAATCTACCAGAACTTCTCCAATAAATTTGGGCATCATAAATATAGCTTCTACGATCTAAAATATAATATTCTAACCGATCAGATAGAGCAAGTAACAATGTCTATGAATTGGACTCAAAAATCAAAGATCACTTGAAAATATGATTGGTTTATTTGTTTGAACTGAACTTAGATCAGTCAACAAGCTAACTATCAAGCCAAGTGTTTCAAATCAAACTAAATTTTATGCCTAATTCAAATCAAGTTAGCTCAAAACTAAGCCAAAATGTATATGCATGTATAGATATATTCAAGCATTAAATCATAGCTTTTTTTTTTGCATTTATGGATCTATATATGTATGCATCAAGATATATAAAAGCATATTTGCATATTGTGCATGGCTGGCTGTTGATCAAGTTGATGGAAGGCCCTGAAACACGAAGTCAATTGAGGATAGAGTGCTTCAGAACCCCACCTCTAATTGATAGCAAGCAGAGCCACCTACGTTGTTACAGATCTGGCGTAACTAGAGGACTCTCTTGTGGAAGCTACCAATTTTTCCTATGGATAGAAAAAGGGCCACTCACTATTTCCAAAAACTACCCAATGCCACTCTAGAGATCTGAGCTACCAGAGCATGAATCCATGTAACAAAGAGAAAGAATATTGAGAAGGATCTTCCTCTAGAACACGCTGTAACCCACCTCAGAACTCTTCCTTACACGGGTATCTTGTAATTAGACCAAGTAGACTAGCTATACTCGGTTGTCTTACTTTCACTTTCTTCTTACTCCAATAAACACTACTTTTTCTATCTTTGTTGTACTTGGTTGGCTTTCCTTAACTTGATTTGTGCCTGGAATCTGAACTATTTGAATTTATTTTTCATCAAACCAAACACTTATATTTCTAAAACCCATATATTTGAAATGTTTTACACCCAAACCTTCAAAGCAAACAGCCCCTATTAATAAATGTTTCTACCCTATGAATTTCTTATGTTTATTGCGTGGTTTTTTGTATCCCATATTAGATCAACATAAGAAATTGTAGACCCTATGACATCTTACATCACCCTACCATAAGATTGGGCTGTTATGAATGTCAAATGAAAACCATCCATCCTCTTTAAGATATAATTAAAACCTAGTGACATACATGATTTCAAGAACTTCATAATTATATAATCATCATTAGATGCAACAAAAATTTCCTAATAAATGGTTTTAATTGTATGAGAAGATAAATGTGATTTTCAATATGTAGAATGTTTTAATGGATTTAAATCAAATACATGA